>WBMW01005875.1:22542-53094 GCA_013396635.1 Penelope pileata
GGGGGGGAGGAGGAGGTGTTTCTTTGCTTTCATCTAGAGGTAAGGGTGTTGCAAAAGTACTCCAGTTGCTATGTTAATAATACTTGCCCATTTCGAATGAATTTGAAATGTGTAGTATGCTTTGGTGGACAGGCTTCCTTCTGTGAAGGAATACTAGTGATGAATAAAACTTTCCATTGGGAGCATTTCTATGTATAGTGAGCACACAAATCATATCACAGGTTATGTGTAGTGTATTAGTACAAATTTGCTTATATTATTTATCAATAAATACAGATTTGCAGAGGATAGAGTATAAAAAAAAATGTTAACTAAACTTCCTCTAAAGAGAAATCTGTGTACATTCATCAGATATTTCTACTATCATATAGAGAGCACTTCAATAATTATAATTTAATGTTGATCAAGCCTCTACTAGTACATTCCTTCCAGTACAGGAATTATACAGATCTCAAATCACATTTCAAGTCTGAATTCTTTTGGTATGAACTGTAACATCCTAGTCATACTGATAGTTAAAGAATTGCCTTTTATTTCTACTAATGCATGATTACATTTTTCTGTTATGGTCAAAACCTAAATCTACGTAGGTCACTCTGAAAGTAATGCCTCCTATTTATTTCCATGGAAACTACAACAAAGACCACAGTAATGCTATTTGGTAGAACAAATTCTCAGCTATAAAACAGTTTCTCAACACAGTCATCACCATTAGTTATGCATTTTTGACAGCCTGCATGCCATGCTCATAACAATCTGCACCAGCTGAGGAGTCTCGCTGCCACTGTTACCACTGCTGAAACGTACCACCCACTGCCCCACTGCATTCACATCCACTATTTGGGCTCCATGAACATTCAGCAAGCACCAACGAATGTCAATGGGTGCAATTTTTTCTTCATAGAGAAATTCACTTCCACCCCTTTGCTTCATACACACTTCCATGTCAGATGCCATCGTGTCAGAGTGCCCCTCTGCCACCATCTGTGATGTGGCAACAAAATAGAACAGAATATTGGTGGGAAGGTTCAACCTCTACTGCCATCCCACCAAAATCTGCCTCTGACGTTGTGGGCCAAGATAATAAAATAGGAGGCATTACTTCCAGAGCAGGCAAAACAAAACAAAAATTAAGACACTTCTTTAAAGAAAATCTAGATGAAGAAAAATGTCATCTATGATTTCAATATACAATAAAGACTTCTATTAAGACAGCGCTCTCTATTGTGTTCTGGATCTCTTAAGAGGTTCAAGGATATCATCTGGCAATGTCATGGCTGCAGTAAGGAAAAGAAAGGAACTCATGCAGACACGGATGGCTTAATGAATTCTCCTCTTTGAATCTTTTCCATTGAGAACTGAAGCTGCCATTGAGGTTTACCTGACACCATATCATAGCATCTTCCTTTCAATGTAAAACAAAATCTTTTAAGACTAAGTCAACACACTGTCCCATAGGATTTTTTCTGTTGTTTTCAAGCAACGTGATACTTGATGTGATGTATATCTTCATGCCTTTCTATTAAAATGGACAGCAATTCAGATATTGCTTTGTTATTGCTAGCAATTTTATACTCACTCATCATTGTTCTTCTTTATGCTCAAGTATTGATAGTAAGTTGCACTTCATCAGGATTTGAACACAGAAACAGACTTCAAGGTTAATGTGAAGTCTATCAAAATCATATTTTCAGAATGGATATAAGAACCGTCCTGTAAACGTTCTTAATTAACTCCTGATGAAAATAAGTAAATAAATCTTTAGACTTGAAATAATTATCTTAGGTCCAGTTATAATGTGCAAGGCTACCTTTTCGCTAATAACAAAAGAAAAGCACTGTGAGCTAAGAGTGAGAAGGATAAGAAAAATGCAGAGCTGAACATGAACTACTTTAGATGCTGTCCCGTATAGTACAGGGTCTTCCAAGACCGTATGTCTTGCGACACAAGGAAAGATATCTTTTAAGAGTGTAGGAGAAAGGAAATGCCTCAAAGCTAGAGTGAAGTTACTTTGTCTGACATACTCCCACATTGACTGTTAAAATGCTGCATAAGTCTAAAAATCACTTAAATTCCAGACTGAGTGTATGCAATTGTTCTTATGCTGTTACTTCTGCTGCAATAACCTTAAGAATTATAGCTTCCTACACTAGCTGGTGTACACTTCCAACTTGCTGCCACCAGAGGACCTTTATTCAAGTTACTCACCATACATCAATCATAAAGCAATTGTTCTGTCACCTGTAAGAAGCTCACCAGCCAGTAGGCTATCTGAGCACTTTAGAAATAAAGAGTTCACTTTACACAATTTCACTAGTAACTAGAACAGCTAAATAGTCCCATATCCCATTAAACAACAAGGCACAGTATTTACAGACTAGGCAATCACTTGCACTGAAACAGTTTCCTCTTCAACACATCTTTACACTGTGAACAAGAAGCTTCTGGGAAGCGTTACAGATGTTCTGCAAATGAGCTAGGTAATCTCAAATCAAAGAAAGAGCAGCATCTAGAAAGAAGAGTAATTTCTGGATGGCCACTGTGTACAGCTCTCGTATGTTAAATTCAGGAACAGAGCAAAATGCACCATATGCACCAAAATGTCCCCTTTATCTTATGAAAAGCCGTCCTAAAACACACTGGAGAATACAGCTCAAACACACATCCAGCTCTTCAGACGAAGAAGAGAATTAAGTATTGGCCTAACATTTTTCCAGACACGGTGTTAAGAGAAAACAGAGGACTGGGCCTGTAATATGCATCTTTCTTTCAACTTGTAAATACATGAGCTCATGCTGCTTACAGCTGGAACAAATTTCACACAGTATTCCTACTGAAAAAAAAAAAAAAAGAAAAATCACTGAACCATGCTGACCTTTTTTACATAGCAAACAGATATGAAGAAATGTATTTCTCCAAATATATCCCTAAAACCTTGATTTTACATTTCAACACAATGTAAGTGCACAATATGCAAAGTGTAACCGTATTTCAAACACCTGTAAGGTATTTAAAACCATCCCTGTGTTCAGCGTAAATTGAAAGCATATTAGTATTTTGATAAATTTTACAGTTCTGCACACAGAAATTTTGTAAAATTGATTTTATAAATCAGATTCTGCATCTCCACTCAGTTAAAATATTATTCACCTGAAGATTATGCATTGACAAAAAAATCCAAGTTTTAGAAGTAGCAACAAAGTGGGCACTAAAGAAACAGAATGCAAAATACGAGATTTCTTGCACAACTGCATTCACTTAATAAACGATTTTTAATAGAATATAACAGAAATAGCATTGTTTCTGCAACAACTGACAATAAATGAAAATAGATGCATCATTCAATCCTCATATTGACCATGAAAGTAGTAATTTCTCAGCAATTTTATATCTATTGCTATTTTTTTCTATTACTGTTTTACACTGAAACTTATTAGAGAAACTACTTGAACAGAAAAGCTGAAAATCGGGCATCTAAGGCTGCTAAGAAAGCTAAAAACGCCCTCCTGTTATGCTTTCATTTTGCCTAATTTAACATGCAGGTTTCCTTCTCTTAATCTTTGTTACTATTATTACAAACATTTGATTTCTCTTTAAGAATTAATTCATCCATGCCTACTGCTTATTTCCTATAACAATTTTAAATCCATCTGTTTGATATGAAAAATACTCAGTAGCAATCAAATATTAGTCCAAAAAATCACAGATAATAATGTATTGTCAATACCTTCTGACTCTATTGTCATCATTCTGTATCACTGTGGCATAGAACACCTTCTTAATCAATTTCTGTTAAGAATATAAACTACTACAGTGGAATATTTAAAAGCTCTTTAAGAAACTCCTAATACTAACAACCTTACAATTAAATGTGGTAAAAAAATCCAAAAACGTATATAGATATTCCTGAGCTCAAAAATTTTGAATTAAAGATATTTCCAGTGTCCTGAATGTTTACTTTTCTCCAGCTGGTTTCCCAAAAATAAATGGGGCTAGTAATGAAAGAAAAAACCTGCCTTCCTTCAGTGCAGGTGACAAAAATATAACTCCAAATTACAGAACCCCCACATAAATGGCACTGTTTAATTTATATTTGTTGCCAATAAGACTGTGCTGCTTACACAGTCTTCAAAGTGATACTAAGTCAGTTGGGTTCTAAATGTGGGCTTCGGGTACCAATCTGTCTGAACACCAACCAAGGTGCAGACTGATGAAAAGTATCAGCAGCCCTTCCCAAAATGTTGAACTGGCCTGCTTCCCAATTTATCCAATGATATCATAGATTTTCCAACCTGTTAGAAGACTTGGAACTTAAAGAATTAGCATCCATACACACTAGAGTAATTAACGTTGTACACGTTTTTAAAAAAAGACGTAAACCAAGCTAATTAAACCATCTTCTTTTTTAACATGTATTTATCATATCCACCATTTTAGAATAGCTTTTGCTGTCGAGCACCATGTTTGTTTGTGTACTGTCAGTTTCCCCAATAAAGCTTCATGTAACAAATAATCTTTTACCATCTTTTTTTCCCACCACAGTTTGTCATCACAAAGTTTGGTACATCATGTGATTAATATTAAAAAATGCAATGACTTTGTCAGCTGTAAACTAAAGCAGGTAAGCTGGAGTCTCTTAGTAAGAATTCCTACAACAAGCACACTTCAGAGGAATTAATCATTCATTCCCTGAAGACTGCTTATATATTTCATCAGGCCATTATCTGATCTGAATAACAAGAACAATTACATAATAAAATACATTACTGCTGACACATGCAACTTTATCTACCAACTTTAAGATGTAACTCGTCACAGCAAGAGGTCCTTTGTTAAGTTCTCTGATGTTCCCTCTGAATCAGACTGACCTGATTTTACAATTTCCTTTATCAACAATTATAAGCAAGATTCTACATACCTATATGATCAAATATAACATGTAACAAACTTAATTGCCAGGACTTGACTCAGATCATTTCGCTTGGCAGCGAGGAGTAATTACAGCAGAAGTGGGGTATGTGTGAAGTCATTTTTCATACAGATACTGAAGTGATATCCTAGTTTTACAGAAAATCCAAAAGACAAACAATGAAGATCATGCTCCAAAAATAATAAAGCCAAAAGTATGCTGCAATTCAGCCTAAACTCAACAATGTAGTTCATATTGCATTCGACAAATATATTTAAATATTCTTTTTCAAAGATATTGTAAATATAGACACTCAACATCACATGCTGCATGTTTGAGGACTATCTTGCAGAACAAAAACCCGAACCTAATAAACTTCTCTGTATGCTGTCTCAAAACAGTTCATGCAAATTATCTGGATATATTATTTTAATGCTTCGCCCACAGGGAGTACAACACAGCAATGAGCCATGTCAAATTGTTACCTCCTCAAAAAAAAAAGAGCTTTGCTCTTAGTAGTGATAGAATTCCTTACTAATCTAAGTTCATCAGGTATTTTTTCTGTCATAAACGTTACTATAAATACCCAATGAGGACTGCGATGTGATACAAAAGTCATCCTGATTCACCACCTGAGAACTTGTAGCCCACGCTTTGTAATTATTCCTAGCTTTAAGTTTATAAATACCTGAAAGCAACTCTGAATGCTATCCCTTTGCCACTGCTGATTTTAGGCATTTCTCATTGTGTTACATTAATTTTATAAATAAATTGTGTCCAATTAGCTTTACTGTTGTCACAAACGGATTTCTTTACTTCACAAAGAAAAGCATTTAATTTGACCTTAATAACCTTTCACTCCTGGTTACATTTACTAGCTGTGATTGATGTTGAACTATACCTGAAAACAGCATTAATTTCACGTGGAGATGCTTAACAAAAGGCACTTCAGCATACATGTTAAACCACTACTAATGACAGATTAGGTGAAAAGTAAAAACGTAACACATTACAGACTACAGTTGCATAGCCTACTTAAATCATTTACTACTCTATTGTACAGTAAAATAATCCAGATTTGCCAAGAATTTGTAAACAAGTAAGTTTCTTTCATGCAAATTCAAACCCATCTTGTCCTTGCAATAGGTACAATACAACACATGAAGAATTCAAATCCAATTCCATTTGGCAGGAATAGATCAAAATTGCTAAAATGTTATTGATTCCTTCTGGTACGTTCAAAACACCTGACTCCACTGTATTTCCACTGACATAACACAAAGGTTTTGTTTAGATATTACCAAACACGAGCAAATATTTTTCATTGACATACTTGTCGCCCTTATTTCCCCCCTCTACCTAGGAGGCAGTTAATCCTCAACTACTAGTACTAGCTGTTTCCTTGCAAGAGATGCAGCAAATGTCCATAATGGGTCCACTGTCCCAAGGGAAATACTGCCTGCAAAAGTTCTCCTCCCCAGATCAGGATACATTTAGTGGTAAATTACACCTAACAGTGGACACTTCATGACATACCTCACGATCTTTGTACCTTCTGTCAGCTCTAGTGTTCAGCTCAATCCCACTGTTCATTAGCCCCTTTCAAATGAGTTAACCCTTTTGTTTCCCCAAGATCTTTCTCCATGTATCAAAAAAAAAACACCATCAGTACTTTAGGCTATGTCCCATAAAAGCACTCAGAAAGCAATGCTGTTTCCTGGATCTGTAATCCTCATTAGAAGAAAGAAAAGCTTACGTACATTTTGCATATATAAAACTTCATGAAAAAGCTAACAGCTTGAGAGATGTGGACTAGAAATGCTTACACCTGAAAGCACAGAGAATTTACAATCCACTCACATTACACCTTACACAGAATGCCCTGTCACCTGCTGTTGCTCAGCAAGTCACGGCGCTTTAGGCTCCTTCTGGTTCTGAGCTTTAGGCTCATTCTGAGATGAGGTGCATCTCTTTGTTTAGGTTCTGTCTATAATCTAACACATACCTATACTCAGACTAAGGTAGGCATTACACGATGCTTCACACACTCAGCTCTTGACACAAACATTCACCTTCAATTTTCTTTTCTTGCAAAAGATGCGCAAACCACTTCATGCAGTTTTCCCCACTGGAAACAGTTCAAGTTACCATAACCAAGTTCCTTTCTGACCAGAACAGTGGGACTTTAAAGCGTAAAATGCACGTACACACGTACATATATAAATATGCCTATGTGTGCATGCTTCTACGTGTATATGCCACAAAAAAGGCCGAGGAGCAGGAGAACGCAGGGACAGAAACCAAGCACCCAGTATTTACTTACTAATGCAGTCCGCTCGGACCTCTTTGGAAACCTGAAGGAGCCTCCACTTCCCCTCCTGCCAGTCAGGCGCTGGGCTGTGCCCCTGCTCCGCACAGGCCACGCAGGAACTGCAAAGAGAGAAGCACATGCCACATCAGGCAGTCTGTTTTGGTGGGGTCCAGCGCCGCTGCCGCTCGCTTCTCAGGGACATCCCTGTTTTCAGAACAGACTCCTGCAAAAGAGTCGTCCTTCCCAATATTTTGTCGCTTTTGTTTTCCCTACCGGTGANGGCGCGGTGCGCTCCACGCCGCGCCTCGCGCAGCCCCCGCCGCTCCGCTCCGCCCGCTCACCTGCATTTCCTTAACGAGCCACTTGATGGCTGGCAGCCGCGGCCGCCCCCCGCCCTGCCGCAACTTCGGCGGTCGCGGAGCCGCGCCGCCCTCGCGGAGCCGGGGATGGGGCTGGGGAGGTGCCGAGGGGCTGCGTCGTGCGGGCACGGTGCTGGCGGCTGCCCGCGTAACTTTCCACCCGGCAGCGGAGGCAGCGGCGAGGGCTGTGCCGGCCCCACGTGTGCTCGGCGCGGCCGCGCAGCGCTCTCGGGAGCGAGGTGCGCTCCGCCGCCGCCTGCCTCCCTCTTTCCCTCCCTCCGGCGGTGCCTCCTCCCACCGCGCTCCCCAGCGCGTGCGAAAGGAGCGAGCGATCTCCTCGCTATTAATAATCATAAGCCCTATCCCCACCTTCCTGCTCTCCCTGGGAAAACAATTAATAATGCATTAAAATAATGCACCTTTAAAGCCACTGGCTGGCAATAATAAAATAATACCACCACCACTTAAGAGATCGGTGCCGTGCGTGTGGTGGTTAGGCACGTTTTCCCATCGTTCACACTCCAGCGTGAACACAAATCACCCCTCTGGTACTTCTAAGTCCCCTTCCCCTAGGAGAGCAACTATCATCATCCCCATCAACGAGAAAGTCTCTCCGCAGCCGAGAGCGGGCACGGGTCCCCGGGCGGCCGCTGTGGTCGGAGCGCGAGAAGGGCCCCCTCCTCCCGTCTGCCCCAAACCAATCTCCTCGCTTCTCCCCCTCCTCCCCAGCTCCTATCGCTGGGTTAAGCACGGCATTTGGCCCTTTTAGTGTTTTCCCTTCCGTTCCTCCCTTGACGATAGTTTGTGTATTTTAAATAAAGATTTCATTCTGCCAACCCGCAGGAAGCTTTTAACAAGATGCAGCTGAGCGTGTCGATATCTTACATCTTTTTACTGCTGCTCCGGCGTGTACATCAACTCCAAACTCATTTCTTTTCTTCTCCGCCTGATACTGTAGCATCTCACAGACAGCGGCGGCGGCAGCAGCAGAGCACCGCTCCCGGGGGACACTTTTCACTTTGCCCTCGAAGTATCTCCCAGCAATGAGAGAGCCTCAATCCCCCACCCCCGCGCCGCACCACTCCCGGCCCCGCCGCTATCCGAGCGGTCCGGGGGCAGATGGGGTGGGGGATTTCTTTCTGTTCAGAATACAGTTTTGTGTGCACGCTATTTTTAATTAACATTTTTCCAGAAATAGATCCCATCGAGATTCCATGTACAAAGGTACTTCTACCGCTGGTCGATACCGTCTTCGAAGGGGAACATTTGCAATCATTTGCGTCCCCACAGCTGTGCGCAAATGCTCTTCACAGACTTTCAGCTGTTCATGAAAGACTACAAAAACGTGTTGGGTTTTTCTGCTGTTGTTGATGGTGGCTTTTGTTGTCTTGTTTTTTACTTTTCATTTCATCTGCATTACAACACAACTTTGTTCAGCTTAGGTTACCTCTTATTGCTTTTTAAGAGGCGCATTTTTTTTTGTCCCACCTGGTTGCTATGAATCAAGGTGATCTCTTCCCCTGATCCACGTTTCGAGCTTGCGGGCCGCCCCGATGGGCACTGCTGAGCCATAAGGCTCAAACAAGCGCTCGGCGCTGCCAGAGGGGCCTCCGCCGGAGGCTGCGAGGTGCAATCTCCCTCCCGGCCGCGGGGTGCTGCGCAGCCCGCGGTGCGCCGTGGCCGAGCCGCGGCCGCAGATGTGCGGCACAGCCCCGCCGGCGCCGCGCGGGGACGAGGAGCCGCCCGCCCCAGCCCGAGAGGGGCTGCGCAGGAGCTGCCACTCCTGAACGCGACGGCGTGGTCGCATGGGTCAGCGCTTCAGCTCCGAGGTTTACCTACCAGCTAAAGCGTTGCCCGTACGTGAGTCCAGGCAGTGGAGAGAGCTGCTGATACACCTGGTACTGAGCATCGCCGGTTTGTCTGGAAGATTCACTACAGCTAAATTTGACCTATTTTGAAGCGTGGAGATTTAGTGTTCAGAAAAAAAGAACAATACCAAAAGAAAATCCGCGCCCCCCCTCCCCCCTTTAAAAAAATTCTTAAAATGTTTAATATACAGATTTAAAAAATGAGGAGAGCCTGAAGATGATTGTGTCTATTGTACAGCACACCTTTATTGAGACGCAATGCAATACAATGAATGAGAAATATTTCCTCCCAGGATTTTTTTCGCCTTTGGCAGAACACTAATAAGCACTGCGTCAATTTACAACTAAATATGGCATCACTAATGTCTTCTTTACTAATGTGAAACTTCTGATTTTATCTACATGGCAAAACACTGTCAAACGCAGTAGAAAATGAAATTTTCTAGCGTTTAGCATTCTTTCTCAAAATTGAAATTATGTCTTTCATTCCTTTATTCCTCTTGATCTTCAGTCTTTCCCTTTGTTTTTCTCTTTGACTTACATTTTTTTTCCAGGCTACTATGTCTTATTCCTACATTTCACTGCAAATTTCTTCTGCATTTTGTGATATATTGATATTTACCTTTCACGAGTACCAAAGTTTAGCGCAGTACAGTATGCTTAGAGATCGCTTTACCTTTACTTGTGTGCAGCCAGAATGAAGCACCTATTCTGCATCCCATGCGTTACAGGGTTCTGCTTTAAGTTTGTGAAGGGTGGGATGAATTCAAGATTAGAAAGTGCTATAAAGGTGTTTGTGTGAGAAAAACCCTGAAAATCCATGGGGGTGAAAAATCACACAGAACTAAATGAGAAATAGAATGTTCCAAACATGAATTTTGGAATAAAAATATGTCATTTTAGTACATAAGGAATATTAATAAAATCTCCCAGCATCAGCATGTGCCAGATGTTATTGAGAAGACCTGTCATTTGAAATAACAAAGCTAAACCTAGAGTCTGCACTTCACCTATATCCAACTAAGAGACAGTAGGAATGGGTTATTTGTGCATTAACTTCTTTAGAAATTAGTTTAAGCAGCAAATATCCTGTATTATACACCACCAGCACTTACTTCTGGACATAATCTATTTCTTTTTCTTTTTTCTTTCTTTCTTTCTTTTTTTTAAATGACAACAATGATGAGTGTGGCTGAGGTTGGACATTTTAAAAATAGTGACAGTGAAGGTAGTGCAGAGGAAACAGAAAGTCCAGAAAAACTGCAGACCTGGCAGTTTCAGGGTGCAGAATGACATCTTATTTTACCTCCACCTTAGGTCTCTGTGGGCACATAGACTTCTTTTTCCATTCTTTTTTTTTTTTTTTCAAACAAGTGAAACAACTGAAAGAAGTTGCTTTTTGTGGAGCATTTCCAAAGGAAAGCCATAGACATTTTGGCATGACATTTTGGCATGACAATTATTAATAATCACAATGAACAAACAGAGGCTGAATCATCCCATCCCAAAATAAAACCTCTGAAACAAGAAAAGCAGTATATACATGGAGAAGAACACCCCACAATACCTTTTGTGAAACTCTTCTTGGGTAGTTTTTTCTAGGACAGAGCTTGTGATCTCCTGCAAGGAAGTGAGAAGATGACCCAGAAATCTGCAACCAGCTGGAATTTAAAAGGGCCAATTCCTGTAAAAAAAAAAAAAAAGTGCGCCTACAGGCAGCTATGAAGCTGTGACATCATTAATCTGTGTGTCACAGCTCCATCAGCACAAGCTCTGTAGCTGTGAGTTCCCTGTTCACACTTGTCAGAACTAAACACTAAGGGAGGACAGAATGCACTGAAAGGAACAATTATACAGTACCAATATTAATAGTATTCTTTCCCAATAACCATGTTTTAAAACAGACAGGTGAATAGCTGCTAGTGAAAGGGTGATATATGTTTTTCTTCTCCCTGTATGCAAAACATAACTGCCCATTGTTTGGGCAAAAAAATTGTGTCTGTACACTGCATATATTCCAGATCTGCATGAAATGGGAGAAGAAAGCATTGCATACATACACCCAAATTTACCTCTCAAAATGAAATTTCTCTGATAAAGTGTTTCCTACGTTTGGAGTACAAGGTTCCTAAGCACCCTGCTGAAATTCGCTCTCATTTTCATTGCTGAAATGGAGTTCCTTTTTAAACAAATAAGTAGACACGCATGCAAAAGCTGAAAGTCTCATAGATAATAATGGAATTTTTTCCTGGGGAAGGACTGTAGCTCAAAGAATATGATTGGATATAGTAATAAGAAAAAAAATAATTTTGTTGTAGGAGAGTCGTATTTACTATATTAACTACACTCATTTATAGATCAACAACCGTATCTCCAAGTGGAAGTACTTCCAAAATTTTAGTAATGCGTCTTGAATTTGCTAGTATCTTTGTTTAAAAAAGTTTATAAATAAAAAAATAGTTCACACTAAGATGTTATAAAAGATGTTCTTTACTATCTTTTCTTCTGATCAAAAGGCTAAATGGATCCTTGGATCCTCGTTATTTGGAATGTATTTTTCCCTATTAGAGTGAATGCTGTAATTTTTTGTTACATTATTCCTTTTAAATGTTAACACTCTCATACTGCATGAAAGAACTGCATTCATTTTTAATCACATTAGGTGAAAATCTGTAGCATTTAAACCACACAGCCTGGGTCAGACTGCTTGAATCTGGCAGTCTAAAGCTGTTTCCCCTTGTGTCCCTCTTCCCAAACCACTATTTATGCACCGATGTTGTACTTCATAGAACTGCTGTCTCCTGTTTATCTCACTAGAGCAACAAGCACTAGCTAAAGAACAAAACAATTCAGTGTAATATTACTGAGCGTGCTTAGCTCTGTCTAACCACTTGCTTAATTGTAACTAAGGAGACCAAAAAAAAAAGGGGAGAATCGCCTTCAAGCATTTGGGTCAAAGTCAGTTTCTAACTCATTGAGATCAAACTCAGAATAAATGTGAACAAGTGTCTATCCAGCATCAATATATGCTTATATATTCTTCTTCCTTTGACTGAAACATCTGGTATTAGATCTGAAAGACTGTCTGACCAGACCACATGTCTGACCACTATATCAAAATAATCATACAAACCTTGAAAATTTCTGCAGATTCAGTATGCATCAAAAACATGAGTTGAAATTTTATAAAATTATGGTTCATTAATGATTTAGATTCTGGATTTCAGTAATCAAATGACTACTTCTATGTTAGATTTTGCCATTTAATGAGAAAAGGATTAGCCTCCAAATGAGTAACCTGTTCTCTGTTCTAAAGCAGAAGACATTATAATTATTTGACAAGTGTTTCATTAATCCACCCATGGATATTTTGGTTGAGTTTCATACATGCTTCGAGTGTGAGCATAAGACAACTTAAAACAACTTACTTCGTTCTGAAATAAAACAAAAAAAAAATACTGTTCTCACCTTAAAGCATCTTTTTTTTTTTTTTTAATTAATTCTTGCAAGATATGTCTTGTTTTATACCCTTGACTAAAAAGAATTGTTAAAAATAAAGTTAAACGATGAAGATGAGAGAACAAGGTGATACTTCTGGGGAAAAAAAAAAAAAAGATGACTGATAGCAGAACTCCTTAAGGCAGATAATGATGTACCTTGTGATAATAAGAAAAAAATATATAATTCTTTTTGTGGTCTTTTAATAATGACCTTCATCTCTACTACACTAATGGTTTGAAGTCAGAAAAGTCTTCAGTTATGTCCCTTGAGTAGTGTATGTCAGATAAGCACGTTATTTCTAATTTGTGAGCTAACACAATACATGCTGAATTCTTTATACATTAAATCGTGTCTTCACGAAGTATGAAACCTCTTCCTTCTCCTAGACCAATCACCTCATTATGTTTATCTCTTCATTTTAGACTTTAATGAGTATCTAATTCTTCCACAAATTTAAATAAAAAAAAATCCTTCAATTCAAATCTGTATGTCAAGCCTACCAAATTTAAAATGTTCTGTACATTGTGTTTTAAAAATATTATTTTTAATACAAAGTTACAGAAGAATAAAACGTCAAAGAAAGCAATTATTTCAGAATCAAGAGATGTTTGCCAAAAGCATTTTATGGTGTCTAGAAAATAGGAATGCTTGTTCCACATAATTTAATTTTTCGCGAAAAGCTAATTCACTCTCAGATTTTTTTTTTTGTTTGTTTGTTTTGTTTTTTTTTGGTAAGGTCCAATTAGCTTTCAACAGACAATTTAAATTAAGATTTATCCTCACTTTGTTTTTTTGTACTGCCTCTTGCAACTATAATTGGAGACAGAAGTTTTTATTGTGCTCTAGCCTCCATTTAAATTTTCATTAGAGAAATAGGTGGATATCTGCAGATAGGACACTACTCTTAAATTGTAATGTTTCTCAGCTATAAGCTGTTTATAGTACTTACACTTGGAGTTTCAGTTCCCACTGGAGACTGTACCCCAAAATCCTAATATAACTGCATGTACCCTCCTAATAAAATGCATGTGCCCTCAGATGAATGTAACAGCCTTTTCTTGTTTATGAAAATCACTTTCCTACAAACTTGTTTTCATGATTCAGCAGTCTAAAACTCTGTGATTTGCAATACTACATCTATCAGCAGTGAAGGGAAATTTGGGTCAAAGCAAAACTTTATTGTAGAAAGGATAGATGAGAGGAATTGCACAGCCTAGGTCTGAATGATCGGTATTTCCAGCAATTTGCTATGACATTAGGTAAGTGATACAGTTTTGCAAAGCAATATAGTGCCAGTACTGGTGCTGGCAAACATAATGACGGTGAAGGAACATTAAAGCCTATGGATGAACAAAATTAAATCTAAAGTGACACTGCTGTTGGGAAAATATTGCCTGAGAAAGCAATATTTTAAGATGTGGTGCAGTCTTTGCATACTCAATAGAATGGCTTCAAAGTTTTGTAGGAAAAATACTGTAATGATCTGCCAAAGAAAAAAAAAGTATTTTAAAAACGTTTTAAAGTTATAAGTCATTAAGCATTTCAGAAGATGAAAATGTCTACTTTTTTGGACAAAGTTCCATGCTAAAATTTCCTATCAACAATTCTCTCTCCAAGTATAATCTCAGATACAGATACTCTTCCAAAAGGTAAAACTCACAGTCTTGAAAAAAACCTCACCCAGCCATTGCAATATTTCTTGATTGCTCAAGGTGAAATATTATGTGTTTTTAAAAGTATGCATTGATAAAACCTAACTGCAAAAATACAAAAAAAAATGAAATTTTAACCACCATAAACAGAGAACTCTTCCCACTTCCAGTGTGCAGCACTGGATACGATACCAAGAAGCTGGTGCATAGACCATGTCAGCATCTCCCTGATTTTATTGCTCTTACATATTATTGACAGAGTGCATTAGTTATTGTCCATATCACTCAAAACCACACACAGAAGCCTAACGTAGTCTATTCTCTATCATAACAAAATATATTGTTATAAGATTGGTTTCATATTATTTCAAGTAACTTTGATAAACCAAGATGTAGTGTTTTGTTTTTGCTTTTCCAGTGTTGTGTAAAGAAGAGTACTATCCAGAAATTCCAGAATACTTTTTCAGGTTCAAAATGAATCATAGATAAATTTGATTCCTCTGTGACAAGAATTCTGAATTTAACAAGCAAACTGAAGCTGAAAAGAGTAGGAGGAGGTTCAATGGGAACATTAAACACAAAGAATAAAATCTGATTTCTGCTCTCATTTTCACTAAAGTTGTATTTTCATATGAAACTGGAAAAACCTTCTCTGTATACATTCTTTCAGATGGACTTACGTATTTGGATTGTCTCCTGTGAATGTTTCTATAATGCCCTGCTCAAGGAGCCTTCTACGTACAATTCCAAAGGGTAAAAACACCCCTTGGCCTACGAACTATTACTTGCAGAGGCATACAATGCTTTTGATGTTCTATCAGATTGAAACACTTAAACATACCTTAATAAATCTCTTGAGAAAGAACCTAGTAGTTTCTGAGAACTGAATTCCAGTACTGTTCCAAGAACAATAAAGGCTAACAGGCTCCACAGCATTACAAAAGACTCACACATGCTATGAGACTGCAACTAAGCACTAGATTCTATATCATTAGTTTTAAGGCCTAAACTTTATGATATAATAAAGACAAAGTTTGATTTTGTGTTTTAAGTTCCTAATTATGATCTTCTCTTTACTGTCTTCATTAGCTGTAAAATAGATTTGTAGCAGTTTTATGAACTCAGAATCGAGCCTGTGAGTCCTATTAGATGAAACTTCCGATGTCATTGTCTGAATTTCAGCACTTCGAGTGCTGAAATAAGAAGCTTTTTTCCCTTAAACTGTACCATGAGAGTGAAGTACAGTAAAATGGCAGAATCTCTAGATTACTTAATGACCAGCAAGTTTGAATTACAAAGAACCAAAAACAAATAAAACCCCTCTAGCTCCAGCTAACTAACATTATTAAATCAAGCTTTGATTTTTTTGCAGAGTGAAGAAAAGTTAACATAGTATTGCAGAGTCCTGGGAACTGAGTCTTAAACACCCCTAATAAAAAGCTAAAGATGTGGTGACCAAGGAGCTGTTTCCTTTGATAGCTTGCATAAATTATGTTGACAGCAGAATGGATACCTTCTTCCGTTATGATCCGTTATTTAGTTTGCCATTAAAAACTTGAGCTCAGGTTCATCTTATTGCCTCAGATAAGTAGCAGAACACTTGGCACAGCCCCAGAGAAATTATGCCCATCTGGTATGGCCAGGACAAGACTCTTTGCCCCTCTCAGGCTGGCACTGGGAGTACCTAGGCCCATGACATCTGTGCATTCCAGCTCAACTAAGTGAAAAGAAAAATATAACCTCAGATGTTGCCCATGTGCAGTTTTGGAATGCGTAAAGATAATAATTTACTTCTGTTAACTCAAACTAATCATAGAATGGTTTAGACTGGAGATTGTCCATCTAAACAGTTTTTTTACAAAGCAGAAGTGTTTTGTACTTTGCCACAAGGCGTAGGAAATCAGTAGATTTACTTTTCAGAGAAGTTGAATTTTCAGCTGCAGCTCACAGATACTGTTAGTCCCTCAGAACAATGGTGAAGGGAAACAATAATTACCATGTCTGTATCCTGCAGATAGTTGTTTCGTAAATAGTACAAACCTTATAAATCTTGGAATTTCCTTCGTTTTTACCAATTATGCCATCCTAATTCAGACATTAAGTCCATATAGTTGGGGGTCGTGTGTTCTGTTCTTTCAGACTGTTTCATTTTAAGTTTGATGACTTTTCAATCGTCAATTAACGGGTTAGCTTACTTCTGAATGTTTGTAGAGAGAAGCAATTGAGAGTGAGTGTTTTTTTGTTTAGTCACTTGTCACTGCTGCTGTTAGGTTAGTTGCCCACTGACTGAACAATGTGCAACAATGCAACACAAAATACTTGCAACAATCTTTAATCACTTCAAGGAGTTTGATAGCATTGGATACTAGGCCGTCTGGAATGGCAAGAACTTCATCGTCATTCACTTTCATCATATTCACCTTTCTATTATGCATTGTAAGATTTAGACTCATATATCAATATAGTTCCCATGACATTTTGAGTCTGATAATGTGTATTCCAACTTTTTGGCTTTCAAACCAGTTTGGAAAATCCCATTACATGTATCTTCAGTCATTTATGCTTGAAATTGCTTCTCAAAAACTGTTTAACCTCTATTAATAGCATCTGTCTTTGCTGCCAGCTTTTGTTTCAGTCCCACGTTCTCTGTTCTCACAGTGGAAAGCATACAGGTGGACATAGGGATGACAAAAAAGGAACACTAGCTAATATACCATGACCTTAATTTCGAAAATGATAGTAAAGATCTATCTTTGATTCTGTGAAGCATTTAAACTCCAGAAACATTAGCATGGGGCTTAAAAGTAGTAAAACTTGTCCTTTAAACACATCCTAATTAGATGTTTGTAACTTTGTGCTGTAGATGGAATAGATGATATTTATGAGGTAGATTAAACACTAGTTTTTTTTACAGAAAGAATGTTTGTTTGTTTGTTTGTTTTTTCAGTATGTCCACAAATCACAAATAAGGAAAAATCCTGTTTCTCCTTTTTTTTTTTTTTTTTTTTGGATACTCTTTGTCCTAACTGGGAGTTTACTTTTTAGGAAGGTATGAAATTGTAACAAGCATAATGATATACTAGAAACACAAACGATCAAGAAGACTTCTGGATGACATTACAGGTACTGGGTGGGCCAACCAAGCATACATAAGCGTACAAAGCTGGATCTGTTCAGTTAGTTTTACGAAGACAGAAGAACAGTTTGGATATGTGACAATCAATGGTAGTCTTGAATGTACTGAACACAGAATAGTGGTATTCAGGATCCAGTTCAGGAGAGATTAGGAACAAATTTCAACTTACTCAGGGAACTGGCATAAGATGTAAGAGCGAAGATAACTCTGAATGTCAAAGGAGGTCAGGAAAGTTGGCTAGTCTGGTGCAAGAATAGTCCATCTCATGGAAACAGGTAGAGATATCAGCAGATCAGCTTAGCTGAACAGGAAACTCATGCCAGAGCCCCAGTGCAAAAAAGGAGGCTGCAGAAAATGGAACCAGAACTAGAGAAAGGCAAGTGTACACTAATCTTCTATGAAGGTCAATAAAGACAGTTTGAGGAATTACAGCCAAAGTCTGAGTTTGGTCATCAGGGAAATGATGAAGTGAGTACTCTCAGAGGAGGATCAGGCTTGGAGGCCGGTAACAAGATGTGCATTTCAGGGGTATGTCCTGGAACCTGAAGTATACAATATCCCTGTGAGGGACATGGAGGGGGTGATGTTGGGCACCTGAGTGGGTGAAGCCATGGCTCAGCCAGCTCTGGGCAGGGGCTCAGCCAGTCCCTAGTCACTGCCAGCTTGCATTGTCCTGTGATTTCTATGAGCTTCAGTTTAACCATAAATTTTATGCCAAAGGGAAGAAAAAGAGGAAGGAAAGAACTTGGGAACATGGAAATGCATTTACTTTTTGACTTAATTTTGATGGAATTCAAAATCAAAATCAGAGGAATTACAAAACCAAACTGCCCTATAGAGTTATGATTAACAATTTACTAGTAGAAAAGGAAAATGTCTCCTCTTTACTAGATGATTTCTTAATACATTTAAAGAAAAAAAATGATAGTTTTTTTTTTTTTAAGTCTAGTTTAATTTAGTTGACTATTACAGGTAGTATTGTTATTCAAGTGTATATTCCTTAAAAAAGAAAAAAAGAAAAAAAAAGCAAAAAACTATCAATTAGAGGACCAGTTATTCACATAGGAAAGCATTATTGTTCGAAACACAAACATATGAAAATGCGTATGCTACAACAGTATTTTGCTTGAGTAACAAAAACAAACTCCAAGAATTCTGTAATTAAGAAAATGTAAAGGCAAACTTAAGTTCTAGAACTATGCAATGAGTACTGCTTGTTTGTTTTATTTTTTGTTGTGGGTTTGGGGTTTTTGGTGGTATTTTTAGTTTCTTCCTTGTTCGTTTGTTTGTTTTGGGTTTGTTTTGAGACTAAAATGTGTTATGGTTAGCTTGAATTGTCTGTGAAATTCCATAAATTAAATTTGTACATTTTGTTAACATTAAATTCTTAAATGTTTGCATGTTCGACACAGAACACCTCAAAAATAGTAAAAAAATAATTAAACTGTACTTTTAGCATAAACTAAGATTTTTTGAAGTTTTGATGTAAAAAATAATTTTTACAAATATTTAATAGCATTAAAAGTTCATGACAACTTTTAGAAATGTCCCTTCTTAGAAATCCAGAAGTTTTACTTATAGCACATAAGAGTATAGTTGTGTTTGCACTTTCAGAGAGGAAAAAAGTAGACGCTACTGCAAAATGTGTTTAAGATTGCTTCACTTTCATTACACAATTTGGACTTTTTACCTCTTATTTGTTAAAAGAAATCTTGTTAAAAGATATCCAACCCTTTAGTCAGAAATCTTATTTTCTACACTGCCTCTTTACTCAGAAATTGCAGGCCTACATTTCTAAGTGTACTTTCAATAAGTAGAATTTAAGACTTTTTGAAAACCTGCCATTTATTCAGAGAGTCAGAAGTTGACTGAAGGGCCTGATCTTTCCTACTGATTAATGTCTCTGCCAGTTAAAAAACTTTCTTGGGCTCTTTCAGAAGGAGAATATCTGATAGTTTTCCAGCTCTGTTCAGACTTCTTCACTCAAACTATCCACCAATAAAGAATTCTGTGTAGAATAATGTTAAAATCCCTGTCTCAAATTGATATGGAAAAAGGAGAACTCTCTCCTTTTTCCCAAAAGGACAGTTGTTACAAATCCATATTCTCATAAGGCAATGACTTCCTGTATATATGTTTGCATATTGGTACTCAGAACAGCTGGATTGTTGCTGTGCTGCCTAGAAGCTAATAGCAAGTGTATAGAAATAGCAATAGTGAAGGAGTTAATCTGAATACTCACCGAGTCTGATGATCAAGAGGTTGTCATGTGCATAATTCCCTTTTAAAGCATGGCTACACTTCAGGGTCTGTGGACGTATTGAAGCCAGTGGATTTCACCACTTCTTTCAGACATGGTGTATCAGTGTTGTTGTATTCTTCTTGTCTGAAAAGCTAGAGTACACACAGCTCATTCTTTACGAACTACCTGTATTCAGCTGTTCCCTATTTTTCAGCACAGAGTAAATCCCTATAGGCCTGTTGTGTTCCTGCCAGCCAAAATGAGTGCCACAGACATTGTCCCCAAACATCCTAAATACCGTCTTATTTCTAGCCCCTAAACCAAGTTCTACTTAATCAACAACAAAAGTAAAAATTCTTCTTTACAGCAGGGACCATGATTTTCTGTCCCATATGATGAACATCTCCTTTTTCTTGGTGGCCTCCCTACCTCTGTGCCTGTCTCTGCTGAAATCTCCCTACCTCAGAAATGTTCATCATCTTAACACTCTTCTTGCCTGTTAGGCTGCAAGATTTTTTTAATTCTGCCCTCAGGGTATTAGGGCTCCAAATTAATTCTTAACATTAAGCCTTATTTTATTGTTTTTTATACCCTTTTTTTTTTTTTTTTTTTAAGTGTAGGTAGCAGCTCTTCTGGGCTTTCAAGGTCCCACAGACCCAAAGGAGTGAGTATTTTCTTTGGTGAATGTGAGCAATGCAGATCTGATATTTCACTGCCACAGCTGACACCTTCTAGGCCCTAGAAATGTCATTATTTGTGAAATGTTTGTTCTTTTCATAAATATTTTTGATTCTGTCTTCGATTTTCAAATTATGATGTCAAACTGCATGAGTTCTCCAGCACAGACTAGGGTATAGAGAATAATGGAACCTTTATAAACTAGTATTAATTACTGCTCTGATAATTTTTTGTCTCTCCCACTCTAACATTTCAACCTCTTTGGCTGAATGACTGATTCTTTTGAGTGTCCAAACAGGTGTTTCAGAACCTTTGTCTTCTACTAAAAAAATACCTGAGAATACTATGTTGTATCGTAACAACAGAAAACAGGTAAAAGCCAAGCAAAGCAAAAAAATATATGTATACATTTTAAATGCTTTATAAATCTTTACTTTTTATTATTATTATTATATATATAATATATTATATATAAATTATATATATAATATATAATATTATTACTCTTTATTGCTCTTACATGCTGGGTTATAATGAACTTGCTTTTACTTTTTACTTTTTACTATTTAGGATAGTCTTAGAGTTTACTGTGTTATTGATGTTACTATTTCCATGTGTTATATTCTGAATCTCCATGGAATAGAATAATTTATATGCTTATGTTTTTATTGTTTATTTAATTATATGTCCTAAATAATAAAGTTCTGAGAAATATGTATATCTTTTCCATTTTTTCAATACAGTAGATCTCCACATGTCAAATGAGGCATGTCCTTCTCGGGGAATTTCCTTTCTGAATGTATCATGTACTGCTTATGACCCTATTTTACATTTATAAATACTGTTGGGATCCATGACATTTAGACATTCCTCCATGATCCTGTTGTATATCACAGAATCAAAGAGGATATGTCTTTTCATAGAGATTATCACATTACTGACTGCTCAACTACGTATTCTATAAAGTGATTGTTCTGAGTGCAGGGTTTACAACTCATGAATTAGAGATTGTCAGATTGTCCTGATATCCTCTTCACACTTTAGGATGAGGAACTCTGAAAGAACAAATTACCACTTCTGTTTTGAAAAATGTAACACAAAGAAATGAAATAGCTTAGGCTTTGTCAGTTTGGTACAA
Source organism: Penelope pileata (assembly GCA_013396635.1). Classification (NCBI taxonomy): domain Eukaryota; kingdom Metazoa; phylum Chordata; class Aves; order Galliformes; family Cracidae; genus Penelope; species Penelope pileata. Next base: position 44,337 of record WBMW01005875.1, read on the forward strand.
ATGAGCTCCAATTAAAACCAAATAAAATTTTTAACAGAACTTACCTTCATCACCTACATTGGGAGTTTGACCTTTACACAGATAGTGACAGGACAAGGGGGGATGGTTTTAAACTGAAAGAGAGGAGATTTAGATTTGGTGTCAAAGGGAAATTTTTTACTGAGACAATGGTGAGGCATTGGAACATGTTGCCCAGAGAAGCTGTGGATGCCCCATCCTTAGATGAGTTCAAGGCCAGGTTGGATGGGGCCCTGGGCAGCTTGATCTGTGGGATGGCAATGCTGCCCACAGCAGGGATTTGAAACTAGATGATCTTTAAGGTCCCTTTGAACCCAAGACATTCTATGATTCTAATTGTAATCTTTAAAATAAAAAATAATTGTAAATTATTTTAAAATAATTGTAGATTATGGCAGTTGGTAAGTGACATTTGTGAGCATAGTGTGACTAGATATGTAATTGTGCCCAGGTGTGCAATATGCACCAAATTTTCTATAAATTTGTGTACTTAGTTTTAAGCATAAGAGATCCTCCTTGATTTAAAATAGCTTACTACCATAGCCAAAAGATTTTAGTTGGATGTGAAAGTTCAAACAAGAAGTTCAGAAACATATGAATCAGTATACACCAGGCATTTGAAAAATCTGATGCGACATTCCATTCTCTTGTGGTTTAATCCCAGCAGGCACTACCACACAGCCTCTCACTTGCTCTCCCCAGGTAGGGTGGGTGAGAGATCAGTAAGGTAAAAGTGCAACTTCTAATGGGTTGAGATAAGACCATCCAACCTTTTGGCTTGCCTAGGCCGCACTGAGTAAAGAGGAATGGTTTTGCACTGATGGTTTGGCTGTTGCTGAGAGATGGGTCCATGCCAGGGTCCAGGCCAGGCCACTCGGTGGGGGAGAGTCACTGCCATGAAGCACAGTGGCCAGGAGCATGGCCAATTATGAGCTTTTCTGGGCCACGTGTGGCCCGTGAGCTGTGGATTGGCCATGCCTGATTGCACTAGCAAAGGAAAACAGGGTATTTATTCACTACTTCCTACTGGCAGGCAGATCAGTTCAGCCACTCCCAGGGATGCAGTGTTCCTCATGTATTTGTGGTTTCTTGGGAAGACACATGCCATCTCCTTGAACAAATTATCTTTCCTACTTCTTTTCCCCAGCTCCTATTACTCAGTGTGATGCTATATGGTATGGAATATCCCTTTGGTCAGTTTAGGCCAGATGTTGTGGCTGTGTCCCCATCCAGCTCCTTGTGCACCCCAACACCTTGTTGGCAGGGCAGTATAAGGTGCAGAAAATACCTTGACTCTGTGTAAGCACTGCTCAGTCACAACTAAAATATCAGTGTGTTATCATCACTATTTTGGTCAAAAATCCAAAACACATAATCATACAAGTCAGCTCAATCCCAGCCAAAACCATGACACTTCTCAACATAAAAGCCACGGGAGAGATGGCTGTTTTAGGTAGGTCACTCCAAAAGTAATGCCTGCTATTTACTTCCATGGAAATTGCAACAGATACAAAAAGCACAGTAACACTACTTGATAGAGCAATTTCTTACCTATGAAATTCTATTTTTCAACTTAGCCACCACCATCTCTGGCATTTTTACAAGAGCCTGCATGCTGTGCTCATAAAAATATGAACCAGCGAAGGTCACTGTCACCATTTCTAAAACTCACCACCCACTGCCTCACTGTGCTCACATCCACAGTTTGGTATCCATAAACATTCAGCAAGCATTGATGAGTGTCAATGGGTACAGTTTTTTTCCACATGGAAGAATTCAGTGACACAGTCACCTCATCCACACTTCCATGTCAGATGCCATTTGGTCAGACTGCCCCTCTGCTGCCATCTGTCACACGGCAACAAAATGTTATGGAATACTGGTGGAAAGGTTCAACCTCTGCTGCCATACCTCTAACATTGAGGGTCAACATGATACAATTGGAGGCATTACTTTCAGAGCAGCCCTCGTAGATCTACTTTTACATACATTCAGTGAACCTGTAGGGTTCCTAGTTCTCCTACTTAAAGTGGTTCTCTAAGTGCATCCCCTTGAATCTAGAGTTTCATTGGAATATCTCACAGTAAACACCATTTGAGATAAAGACCCCATTTGAGCTAAGCACTATAATATATTCAGTCTTCCCACCAGTCTGGCTGCAAAATTCTTGGGTATAAACTTGATATGGGGAGAATGATTCTATCCTAAACCTTGATTTTAGAGACACTGAGATCAACCAAGTAAATGTAAATTATTTCAATTAGTCATCTAAGGTCAAAGCTGAGTGTGTGACAGAAAAAGATAACTGTACTCTGTTTATTTCTGGTTCTGTGATTTTACTGCAAAACCTTCCTTCTTTTTTCAATATCTTTCCTCATTCTTCAGAGATTAAAATTATTAGGCAGTTTGGACAAACACATTGTCTCTGGCTTCCCACAACTTACACAGACTAAAACAAAACCATATTTTAATTAAAACACTTGATTTAATTGGTGCTGTAAATCTCTAGTTGCATTTGGCAATGAATCACGAATTGACATAATCTTTTTTTAGAACTTCACCACAGGTTTTCTGTTGTTATTTTTTAAACCCACAAATTCTGCATTCCTCCCACTGCCTGCCCCCACATATGGTCTCTTAAGATTCTAAAATTGTACAAATCTCCCTGGCATGCATTACAACCCAGCTGTATTTAAACAGTTATGCCTTCTACTGACTGTTAGTTTATATTATTCTGTGATTCTTCTTTTTTTGATCTATTTTTTTTTTTTTTAAATTTCTCATTATGCATTGTCTATTTCTATCTGAGGAGAATGCTATCTTGTCAGACAGATATCTTGATAAATACTATTTCCCTCCGGAAATCAAACCTAAATGTTAAGTATTTGGATGTCATTGAATCAGTCCTCTCAATTTATCTCAAATCCGTGCATTCAAAGTACAGTATTTCCTTTTTTTTCCTGTGCTATGCATGTAACAAGTATAATAACCAATTTAATTCCTCTTATTTTCAGAATAGTACTTGTTACAGGTTGGATTGTTAAAACACCCTCAAATTAATAAAAAGATGGAAATCATACCATACAGTTAGATACAAAACCCTGACAGGAGATTGCAATTTTTTGTAATTATATATGCATCGTCAAAAAAGCACTGCTAGCACTTTACCACCACAGTGTTCATGCAGCCACATGTCAGAGCAAGTGTCAAGCTTAATGAAATTACAATTAACATGCAATCTTACTATTCCAACACATGCTGATATTAGTCATTTTAATTGTGTAAGTTTAAAATGTATTAGGTTACTGTCAAGGAGATGAAGTCCAACCTCACCCTCACTGCAGAGAGATTTATAATACCAATTAACATTTGAAATATATAGGGATAAATTTGAAAATGTTAAGTGTCAGTTACTGAAATCTGTGATCTGTTTCCCTAGATCTTATGATGTTATTTCTATAGCTTATTGCCAGAGGCAATATGTCTGTGAGTCAATTATATATCAACATTTATTTTTCAGTGACTGCTTTTGAGAACTAAGAAATTAACTATCTAAATGCATATATAGGCTCATCACCATAGAATCAAAGTACTTCTGGAGTACAGAAGTAGCGGCTGATATCCTTGTTCCTCTTCTTCTCTCCCATGCTTACCCTGTAATTTATTGTTTAATTTAATAATTTGTTTTGTTCTTAGGGGGGAAGGGAGGAAGAGGAATAAGATGCTGGTGAGTATATATCTATGGTAGCGAGAAAGGCTCTGTGCATATCCTTCAGTGAAAATGCCTCATCAGAGAAAAGCTAAAACAAACAAATAAAAACAATAACAAACAGCAACAACAACCTCCCCTCCCCCCAATCCTCCAACCCACCTTCTCTCCTCCCCCCTCAAAAAAAAAATCAAGCCTATGGGAATTCTCAGTATCTGTGGGAGTGAATGCTACAGGCTAGCTCCTGATCCTGTGAAATTTCTGTTTTCTTCACTCACGAGTCTCCCTAAATTGATCACTGATGGCATGATTCTGTTGGAAGACACATGCATCAAAGGCCAAAGTGAGAGAGAAATACATGATCACACTGAGATCTAATAAGTAGTAAATAAGCAGTATCTGAACTTCAACGTATAAAATTTGAGTATTCATGGGGGGGGGGGAAGAGAGGAAATAGTGAGAAATAAGACAATGCCATAATTATATTTACTTCCAAGAAGCTGTCTATCTTTCTGTCTGTGAACCAGCTGAAAATTTCAAAATATATGTTATTTCATTTTTTACTCTACTTTGAAATAGTGGAGAATGAACACTAGGAACATAGAGTTTGGTGAAGGCTATGAAAAAAGCATTAATACACTGTTCCCTGGTCATGGCAAAAGGAGTAATTTTTGTCTCTTGAAACTATGCCAATTTACAATACTATTGAAAGGTCTCAAACAGGCTATCTGAGATGCAAGGAAAAATGCTGAAAAGAAGCAAATTCTTTTGAGGAGGTCATTCTCTCTGAAATACCATTCCTTTTATTTTTTCTACCCTGCCAATTTTATTTAACAGCTTTTCTTTACTGAGGCGCCAGTGGTGGATACACAGTAAGAAAGCAGAAGGTGAATACAAAAGAGATCCAAAGACAGATGCTTAATGCTGCCATTTTACTTAAGGAATAAAAACTTTTTTCTTATATCCAATCAAACCTTCCTCTTTTAGTTTTCAACCATTTCCCCTCATCCTATCACCACAGATCCTGTTAAAGATTCTGTCCCCCTCTTTCTTATAACCCCCTTTAGATAATGAAAGGGTGCTATGAGGTCTCCCCGAAGCCTTCTCTTCTCCATGCTGAACAGCCTCAGCACTCTCAGCCTATCTTATAGGGGAATTGTTCCATCCCTTGGATCATTTTTGTGGCCCTCCTCTGGATGCGCTCCAACAGGTCCATGTTTCTCCTGTACTGAGATCTTAGTAACATTCTGAATGAGATACTGTTTCATGCTACACCAAATAAACAGTAATGCTTATCTAGTATTGTATGTAATGTGTTCAGCAATTTATTGAAGATAAATACAACCCTAAGTTCATATGTTACATATATTTCTTTGGAAATTAAACTTTTTATTATTTAACTATGAGGGACATGTTAGTCCCCTTACTGTAAATTACCATTTTCCAAATCTTGTTTACTATAAAATCTCTACCTTCAGAACATGGTGTGATAATAGGAAACAGTGGGCATGGCTAGAAAGCAAAACCTTGCTAAAACTTGCAAATAATGCATCAGGGAATAAAACAAAGTCTGTTTATCATAGTCACCTTACATATTCAAGGTCTCCTCCTTGGTCTGCTAATAAACCAGCTTAAAGCCTGAAAAATTTATTACTAAATATGTTCAAGCTTCCTAAAAAAAGCCTGTTTGTCCTAGAGATAAATGGAAAGGCAGGGTCAAAACCAAAGCATTATATATCAGTTTTGTGTTTCCAAATAAGCAGGAAACTTAAAAGCAGATGCTGCTGAAAACTACTGCATTTCTATATGAAAACAAGTTTGCTGCCAAAATGCTTTGTGGATGTTGCATGCCTCATTCATGAATGTGGCAATTAGAATACTGCAAAATCTGCAGGACAGTTCGAGGGTTGTAATCTCTCCACTGTCTGTCATGCACTTAATTGACAACCATTAGCTAACAACCTCTAAGCAACATTTCCCATGCAAAACATCTTCTGAATTAAAAGGAACATCCAGCTGCTGAGGAGCTTTTTTATTTCAATCCACCTTCCTTTTCGTTGTAGGTAATAGGGTATGTAAGGGACTGTGAAATGTGAGTACAAACAGCCTACGGATGGTAAGAACTGGTAGCAGCTGATGTACACATAGTGATAGTAATCAATTCACAGGTTAATTTGTGGTAATAGTAACAATCCATGATAATAATAGTAACATTCTTGAATGTGTATCCAGTCACATTCTGTAAAGATAAAGAAGAAATATTAAATAAAGTAATTTTTTACTATTTGAGAGACTCCTCTAAATGTTTACATGAGGTGGAATTGTTCTAGGATACACAGTGCTGTAAAACCTTCAGATTGTCCTCTATATCTTCAGCACATTCTGGCAACATACCTTGCAAAGTTGCAGTAAAATATCTCTTGTTTCAATAACTTGTTGTCTATTTATATGGTTTTCATGCATAAGGAAAAGCCTGATTCACCCATAAAATGATTCTCTGGAAATTCTCTATGAGAAATTTTATTCCCTTCTTTTATTTTCACCACAATATTCAATGGCAGCTGATATTTTTCTTGTAAAATTGTATAAAATCCACTGCTGATTGCAGTATAACTATTTTTGTTTTAGCAACATTTCAAGGACAAGTAGCGGTATAAAAATGACAACTTCAGGTTTTATTTATTTATTTTTGACCAAGATATTCTTTTCTGACCCACTCCAGTATGTGGTGTGGGCAAAGACAATGAATAAACCTGAAGAAAAACTACAAAATGTCTACCTTATAATAAAAGTCAATAAAACAGGCTAAAAATCATACATTTACCATTAAAAGCTGTATTGACTGTTTAGCTGAAATCCACCAAAAATAGGTAGCATAAAAAGCTTAATAAGATACAATGCTGTTTCTGATGCTGTTGAAAATATTAAAAGAGTCAAATATGAGAGTGTTTTTTAATTTTGTAACTAATACTCCACAGAAGTCTAATGTAAATCTGGGCCATTTCCTTAGAGATGCATGCATTCATGCATAACTGCAGACCGCTTGTCTCACCTGGTTTCCAAAATAATCAACATCCGTCTTCTTTTCTCTATTCTGTAGATTTCCAATGAACATGTTATTTAAGAAAAAACAATGTTTTTATGAAGATCTTGATAAATCTTATTTACTGTGAAGTAAAATGTCTTCATACTTTCCTGATATCACAATATCCTCTCCCTTGTATGCTGATGGCTCTACGTTGTTGGCAGAGAGCATGGTCATTTATTAGGGAGCACTAATAATGACTGATCTCACTCTCTTTGTCTATTATCCATCCAGCATTCACAGTACAATTACCTAACTGTTAACTATTGTTCACAGAGATCATTTTTTGGAGCATATTAAGGATGAGTTCCCTAATCAAAGGATAGCATGCCAAAGAGACATCCAGAACAGTCAGATTTATCAATGTAGTTTGATTTAGAGAGAATATAACAAAAAAGAGGCACAATTTCAGCTAAGTTTTTTGTTCAAATTGGGCATCCTTATGTCTCTCTCTAGTAAGCTTGAGCATGACTGGCTTATAAGATGTGAAAGAATAAAATAATGTTGTTTGCACGTTTGTACTGGATTTGAGTTTTGCTAATGAAAGGATACAGATTATCTTGATGACATCACAGTTCTGGTTGTAATAAAGGAGTCCTCTTGCTCCTACAGTAAAGGATGTTCTTAATCATCAAGGCCTCTTCTAATGCCCTTTTCATCTCAGCAAAACAGATAGGCGTATTTTCTTTTGTGCTTTGCTCTAGTGCAGTAAATCACCGATGATTGATTGGAAGATGCAGCAATGGAAAAACTGAACCAGTAAAACTACTGACTGACAAAGAGCATATCCTCCTTGACCATCATTTTCATATGTCATCACCTCATCTTTTCAACAGCTGTATACTTGAATATTAACTTCATCAATCAAATGTCATCTTTCCTGTGAAAAAGATACCTTACTAGATACCATGATTGTGATTTTGGAAATTCTTGAATAATATTGAACTAATTGATGACATTAGATTTTCTGATTATATTATCTGTATTATGAGTTCAGGATTCCTCTTTAGAGTGTTGAAAAACAATGAAAAATAATAGCCTTTGTTCTTCTCAGTTCTTAATTTTAGATGTCAGGGGAAAGCTCTTCACTGAGAGAGTGGTGAGCTGCTGGAACAGGCTGCCCAGAGAAGCTGTGGATGCCCTATCCCTGGAGGCATTCAAGGCCAGGTTGGATGAGGTCCTGGGCAGCCTGCTCTAGTATCTGATCTGGAGATTGGCAGCTCTGCCTGCGGCAGGGGAGTCGGAACTTGATGATCCTTGGGGTCCCTTCCAACCCAGGCCACTCTATGATTCTATGATTTTCAGATTTTGAAAACGTATCTCTTACATGTAGAGATACTGATTTTCATTTAGTTTTGTCTAAACATATGCTGTACGAAACAACATAAAAGACTGGCTATTACCTTAAAACACAAATGACTGCATAGAACTTTCATGTAAACCTGGGCATATTATCATTGACAGTATGTATGAACTTCTTTTCCTGGAACTGATCCAAAATCTGTTTAGTTTAGCATCTTGCTTCCAAGAATAGTTAGTGTAATCTGCCACAGAAGATGCGAGATATCTTACTACAGGGCAGCTTGGTCACCTTAACTTTTTGACCCAGAAGAACTCACTTGATGACTAGCAGTGTTAAAGGTCAAACTGTTCAACATCCTTCTATTTTTGGTGTCTTGAATGCTAAAAGAGTGAACAAAAGTGATGAGATGTTGGTATACAGCACATAACCTACTCAGTTTAGAGTCCTCTCTATCCAAAGATAAGAAGCAAACGATTGTTTCAGGGTAAAAAATATTGCATGTGATGTAGATGAACTATTAGAATTTAGGGAACGGTGTATGTATATTTTCCCTCAGAATTCATTCCGAAGTTGTCTTCAGATGCCTTTGCAGTTAACCACGTTAGCCTTTTATTCTGTTAAAAATAATTAAAAAAAAAAAAAA
>WBMW01005877.1:0-78162 GCA_013396635.1 Penelope pileata
ATATATATATATATATAACTGCTGACGATGTGTGAGTTTGAAATACTGTGCCACATACTACAGGATATTTTGTAAGATGCTCTGTAACCTTAGCTTTCATATACATGATGCTTCTACTATAGTCTACTGTTGGTTTAAAAAATAAACCCAGTAATAAACAGTAAGACTGACGTATGGATAGAATTAAGATTATGGACTTACAAAAATCTCTTTCTGTGTTTCTGACTAGCCCAGTATACATTATTTTATCATTAAAATTTCTCTGGCAGTTCAAATTAGTTTTGTTTGTAAATTAAGGATTTGAACTGACAATTTTATTTTCAAATATGTGAATAACTTTTTGTCTTCTTATATTTTCCTCATCATCTTCTGCATTTTTTCCTGCAGCTTATTCTGATCCTCATTATTACTATGAATTGACAGTCCAGTATCACGCAGCCCCCTGCAATAGTTTTCATAATATTTCTTTTGGGAAGGCACTGCTTCAGATACTAAGCAAGGTTGTTGCTGACCTTTCTTGTGAGGTTGTATTACTTAAGTCAGAATGCCATCATGTAAAAATGCAGAGAGGAGGCCTACAGAGTGAAATGTTCTTTACGTTTTCAGGTAAAAATCTGCCTTGGATTTAGAGAATGGTTAGAATTTTTATAGCTAATGGAACTTACTGCTTATATGCAGAAAGTATCATAAGTATTTAAAATAAAGTTCTTTGATTGTAGAAATGCTTCAAGGTATTGTATGTGAAGTTGATGTCAGCAACAAAAAGATAGCTGATCTACTCAGAAGTGTGTCTTTTACATTATTTCATAGAGTTCAGAACTTTTTATAGCTGTAGCTAAATCAATATGGTTTTTTATTTTGTATCATAAAACTTTATCATGTTCCTTGCTGCACAGTAACATGGGAAGAAAAGTGATACAGTGTATACCATAACTCCCTGGATGACCTTCCTCTAGGCATCTCTTGTAGGTGTATAAATCTCTCCATCCATTCTGTTTGGAGTTAAATGAGATGAAGAAGGAACAGTACGGAGATTCAAGTAGCAACAGTAAAAGAAGGAAATTTAATAAATTTCCATTTTTTTAACACTAAAGTAGCATAAAGGAGACCTTAGTAAAACTGATTTGCAAAAATACGGGGTTGGCTTTGGCCAGTGTTACTGAGTTATGGTATATTTAAGGATTCTTACTGACTGTCATTGTATATAGTAATAATTATAAAACATTATATCTGATATTTGGGTGTGTTTATACATAAATAACCTCACAGTACCTTAGTTTGTTACCATCCTCTCATAAAGTTGATGTATTAAAAACACATTTTCACTTAAATCTAAATTAATTTTTCATAAAATGCTTCTATTAACAGCTTTTCACTAAATGCATCAACTGTGAAAGTCAGAAATCTTAATGTTCTGTTGGTCCGAAGGAGATACTTTTTTATTGAGATTTGTTTTCAGAATATTCCTTCTGAACACTGAAATCACATGAAAAGAAAGTCCAAGCTCCTTTATGCTGTGAATGAGGACTGAAAGAATGTAAAGCAGTCCCAGTGTATGTGTAGTTCATTTGAAAACTTTGTTATTAAAAGAGATGTCTAACACTTGAAGAGATGCAGTTTGCAATTGCTGAGCTGAATGTAGGTAAGAACACATCTAAAGGTTTTTTGAGCTTACTGTTTCTAATTATTTCAGCTCTAAAAAGGCCATTGTTTTCATACGTTCTATTAGATTAGTCACTATGTATCAAGACATGCAATTTGAAAAGATCCCTTTCTGAACAAAGAACATTGATTATACTTTGTTGTCCACTTTCCAATTCATTTCTTTTTCTCAAAAATTAAATGTAACTACTTATAAAAGCAGTGAAACTGTTAGTCAATTGTGTTTCTCTGAAGACGATATTTGTAGCAGATAGCCCTGGTGTGAAAGGCGTCATCATTTTAGGTAAATTCTAGGTTTTTTGAGACGACATAAGTGAGATGTAGCCAGTGTGCGGGCTTTAAAGAATGTTTAGCCAAAACTTTGAAGCATTTCTACAATCAAGGAGAAATTCTCCAGTGGATTTAGGTGGATGTAAACTTTGATACAACTATGCCTTCTTCAGTACCTTGAGTTATCAGTACTTTTTGATTTCTAAGCAGCTTTTGGTGTTTCAGAATTACTTCCATGACAGAGGTGGGTAAAGCTTAAAAAGGAGTGAAATTAACTTGTTAACAGATAATTCAATTCTTATTATGACAGATTAATCTAGTGCCAGTTCTGGAGAGTAGACCAGCAGCTTCTTAACTATTGTCTCAGGCCTTTTAACATTTCCTGTTAGTAATAGTCAGTTGATGAGGAATGTGGACTCATGCAAATGGATTACTAAAATGTAACTACATTTTTTCTTCAATCCACACTTAAAGTTTTCCTTTGGTTTAATATCTCATAGAGATTCCTATAAGGACGGAAGAGGTTGAGCAGGTGAGGATATGACACTAAGATGTGGGCAAAGGAGGGGACCAGTGGGGGAAATCTTTAAAAGCACTAGATATTGCTGAAGTTGTTGAGAGAAAACTCAAGTCCATTGTTTGAACAGTCCGAAGCTTGAACTGTTAGGATTCCTGGCTGACTGTTTCAAAATTGTCTTTATAAAGCCGTAATGATATCTTGGTAATTACAGAGGGATTAGCTTATTTCTTTTGAAAGGATTTGGATACCTTTAAGTCTAGGAAGCATCCAGGATTACGTTTCCTTGCCATCAGAACTAACAAGTAAAGGACATTTCCCATGACATTTTTAAGTGTATCCAATATACTTAAATAGACGTATTAGTAATGTCTGTAAGAGGACAAACTGGAGTTTCTTTAAAATGTTGCAAGTCAGACACCTGAAATGTGAAATTACTATATACTTGCATCAGAAATGACTAGAATCTTAAACCAGTAAATATAAAAGAAATGTTGATTTCATTGACTTTGTTCTTCTGTAAACAGATTGTATTTTGTTACAGTTGATTGCTTAGAAACAGATACCATCAGAATATGTCAGAAAAAAGCTTGTGCTGCCTCTTATAGATTATACAAGGTACAGTAGCTAGAGGAATAAAATGGCAACTAACATAAGCTACTCTAATAAAGTATAATATCAACATAAAATATGTAACATAATTTGGTTAGTAAATAAACCTATATATAAGTTTTAGTGTATATAAGTTTGTTGAAAACATAAAATTCAGTTAAAATTGCTAATATTCTCTTGCCATATGGGTAAAGCAGATCACACTATCAGTCTGTATTCAGGAAAGTATTTTAAGAGTATGAAGAGTAGCAAGACAATCAGGAACCTTTGGCATGTGTTGTCTTACAGATATTAAACATGCTATTTTGCAGTGGCGTGCCTTTCATCACTGCAGTGTGATTTTATTACTTATCCGGTAAAATATTAGCTGCTTGAAGATTTTGGCTCTCATGTAGAGAACCAGAAGTCAGATTTTTTGCTTACCAGGTTAACTGTTTGATTCAGAGGTTCATAAAAGGGAAAGGAAAAAGAGGAAGGGAAGAACAGGAGGAAGATAGGAGAGGGGAACACTTCTCCTATGAAGACAGACTGAGAGAGTTGGGGTCATTTGGTTTGGAGAAGTGAAGGTTCCGGGCTTCTGGTACTTAAAGGGGGCCTACAAAATATGCGGGGAGCGAGTGTAGTGATAGGACAAGGGTTAATGGCTCTAAACTGAAAGAGATTAGGTTCAGATTAGATATTGGGAAGAAATTGCTAACTACAGGGTTGGTGAGGCCCTAGAACAGGTTGCCCGAAGAAGTTGTGGATGCCTCATCCCTGGAAGTGTTCAAGGCCAGGTTGGATGGGGCTTTGGGCAACCTGATCTGGTAGAAGTTGTCTCTGCCCATGACAGGGGGGTACTTCAGAGAATGTTCTGAAGCATCTACCTCTCTACCTCCGTTGCCCAGAAATATCAGGTATACAAATTATGCTTTGGGATTCCGCTGGAGGGACAATGGAGTCTAAAATATGCAGTGCTCATTAAACAGCTTCCATCCTGTCCACTGAAAAAAACCCTAAATTTGTGGGAAAGCTCAAAGTTACCTTTTTCATACAAACATAAAGATCAAAATAAGAATGTATAAATAAATTTGGATTTGCCATTTTTCTAATTTATGTGTACTGAACTTTGCAAGCCTATTAAAGGTCTTTTTTTCCACTTCTTCTGTTTAGCTTTCTGTGTATATAATTAATCCCTGTATACAAATAAGCACTGTCTAGACGTGAAGCATTGAAACTTCTTACTTTAGACTTTGTCAATTGCTAACCAGTCTATTTTTTTGTTACAGTTTTTATATCTTTTAGACAGTTTAAAAGTGGCATTCCGGTGGAATGCCCTTAATAATGTATATTAAAAAAAAAAAAGTTAAAAAAAAATCCAGAGAAAATAAAGAATTTCAAAAAACACGCATTGCTTTTGGCTAGGAAGTTGGAGTATATGAGATTGAGTAGCGCCCCTTGTATCCTAATATTTCTGTGACTCTATGCTGCTGGTTTTACACTGATTGAAACAAATATTTATGCTAATTAGGACTGTACTTGTACAAAGCTCTTAAGCAACAGAATTAGTTACAGAACAAAACCTGGTTATGTTTCATTGATATTATAATATCATAATGTGATTGCAGGAAACCTTTGGTATTTTCTTTTTATTGAACAGAGATATATAATATGAAGGGAAGGTGTGAAATATAATCGGACCTAAATAATAGTACCTCTGTAGGAGAGAAAGCTGCAGGACTATTAATGAGCTGCAGGTATCAAATGCAGGCAAAATTGCCCTGGATTAGCTTTAAAAGTTGTATTTATATAATCCTGAACACATTCAGAGATTTTGCATTACTTGAGCAAGGTTTATCTAAATTAAAAACAACTTATCCAAGAATATCAGGTTACCTTCTTGTTTCCATTCCACCTACCTGCTACTGTCAAAAGATTTAGTAATATGTCCTTTAAATCTTAATCTGAACTCATACCCACACTCCTTGGTGTTATCTTCTATTTTGACCTTTTTGTGTCAGAGAGTCTGAAAAAATATTCTTTGCTTCAATTTAGGCAAAATACCTCATAGAGAGATTTTTTAAGCAAGAGGTAGAAATGAGGAGGAAAAGTTCTGAACCATTGCCTGAAATATACTATATTGAAGGTACTCTGCAAATGGTGTGGGTTGATCGCTGCTTTCCAGGATATGGAATAAATGCTGTAATGCATCCGAGCTGCCCTAAGTGTTGTGGTAAGTGACAAATTCATTTATTGTACAAGCCTTAAGTACTGTTACAATGTTTTTTGCTCTGATTGAACCGAGTACTTTGCTATTTAACTTTATGAAATTATTCGGCCAATTTGTTTTGGGATGTGATCCTGTCAAGTCTGTCAGGGTAAACAGTACTAGGTCAGGTTAGTACTTGGGTAGAACTTTCCTAAGACCTCGTTCTAGATTTTAAGCCAGACCCACTGTTTCTGCCAGACTGCATTTCCCCCAGGACAAGGTCATCCATATGATTCCCAGATACTGAGACTGAAATCTCAAAGGAGCATCAGAAGACAGATGTGTAGAGTATAAATCTATAGCTGAGCTTTTTACACCCTTGCAGAACTAGAATGGTGAAAGAAACACTGGATTACTTATCAAAGACAGCTAACAGAATGGACAACGCTTTAAAAAGAAATTTTAAGAATGTGGAGGAAAACAGAAAGGAGAAGGAGACAGTTCTAAAATTGCAGGACATAGGAAATGTTTCCATATGTGATTGTTTTTTCCAATTTGTTGTCTTCATGAGAAAGACAAATTTTTTGGTCGATTTCTTCCAGCAAAAAAATAACAAATATGTGTAAGAACAAGATATATATCAAATGTAGTACACTTGTTGCAATACAAAACATCAATGCACATGATTTCAAGGACAGCTGCATGAAAACTAAGTTTAGGGAAGCATATCTTCTTTTAGGATGATCTGTTTTGTATAGACTGATGTTTTTTTTTTTGGTCTTTTGCCCTGCAGCATCTTAGTCCATTCTAAACTAATTTATATTCCTTTTTTTCCTTCAAGACTTTTGTCTTATCTCTGATGGCCCTTTAATATCACTAGTGAAAAATAATACTGTTTTCTTAGCTGCCATCATTTTTTATATCCCCTGCACTAGACAGAAATATTACATAGCTCTACACCAGTGTCAGCACAAGAAGATGATCATTGTTCAGCTGGGATCATAACAGATGCATCTTTGGCAGATAAGGAGGCAAGATTTCACATCTGAGGTACTTGAGTATCTGAAACTGCTACTCCTGAAGCGTGTCTACTTACTGCTTCCCATCGCTGTAGATGTCATTCTGTCAGCATGCTCAGACATAAACTCTTTTCTATCATTATCCTCTTGGTAAAATTGATCTTTTCCTTTGCTGAAATCCAAAACACCCTATCACAGGCAATATAGCTGAAGGAGTCCTCTGCTATTTACCAGTCTATCATTCTACCTCAAAGCAAGATATGAGCTTCAGTTATTCCTGACAGATGTGGCCTGCACAAATGTAAAAACCTCTGAGGACAAACTTCACAGACTCCCAAGGACCTCCTAACCATTGGAAAGCTTTATTCTAAGAAATTTCCTTAGTTTCCCTTGATATAGTTTATACCTGTTATTTCTTGTTATAGGTCAGTAAATATGGAAACGAGTTCTGTCAACGCTGTCTTAGCAACAGCTTTTGTATATCCTAGAAGACTCTGACCATTTTCTCTTCCTGATATTGTCTTCACTGAACTAAAATTCAGTCTTTTGGGTCATGTTTTGGGTTATGGCTTCTGTTCAGCATTATTACTATCCACTACAGGTTCTCTAAATTTCTTTTCAATGTCTCAAACTTCATGAGTAGCTGTCAAAAGACCATGCTAACATGGGATAATTACTTGGTGTATCTTAGATGGTTGGTCATGTATCTACATGGCTAGTCGTCCTCATTGTGACTGAGTTTTTTTTGTAAACATGCACATATTCATGGAAGCATTTTGATAAATACACTTCCATGAAGCAGAATTCAACTTCTTGGGTTATCTACTATTTTTCCTTTTAGTTGCAGGAGCCAGGTCATGTAATCCAGGTAAGAGTTTTAAGGTCCCTTTTAAAACTATTTGGCAGTTTTGGTCTCTGTTTCTTTGAGAAGATCCCACTTTCAATCTAAAGTAATTCAAGGAAAGTTTCTATTTATTTGTTCTGATGTTGAGACTGCCCTTTAGCTTACGTCAAGTTTTTTTTTTCTTCTCCTAGTTTATAGTCAGAACAAGTCAACCACTTTTTATCTGCTTTCATGAGAATCTGCATTTGACAAATCATCTCACATGCCCTGTTTTAATTTTCTCGCACACAGATGACTAGAATTTAAGAGTGTTTCAGATGAGCTCTTACCAGTGCCTTTTACATCATTAGTGCTTTTACTTGGTCCTAAGAACTTCTGATAATCTTGTTACTGAAAAATATTAGTAAAATTTGTCCAGGGGCAAGCTAATGAGCAATCCCTTTACCAGTTCCTCTCCAACTCCTTTTTCTCCTTTATGCCTCATTCTGTGCTCCTTTGAACAATGTCATACTAGTCATAGTCTTCTGCAGTTTATTGAATTTGCATGTGCTGCCATACCACGTGCTTTCAGATCAATTAGGTATTTGTCTTCACTGTAAAACCACGTCAAATTGTATTATTTTCTGCTTACCTGCATGCGTCTCAGAGTTCATTCCATACTTTATATAGTATGGAAGTCTGATCAGCTGTTCAGTAGTTTGATTCTTTTTCCCCTTTCTGAAAATTGTATAATGCATTTCTTAATCATCAGCCATATGTTAGCACCAGCCATACTGTATCACCACAGATGCATTGCAAACCTCAGATAATTACACATGCCAATTCTTTTTTGGAATATGAAAACAGATGTTTCTAGTTTCCTGATCTCGATAAGGATGTGACAGAGTTGGAAAGGATATGGCATAGGCCCATGAACATGGAGAAAAAAGAATTATATATGTACTCTGCGGGATTCATAAACAAAACCAAAAAGATCTAGTTCTCATCCATCAAAACAGATAGATGTTCAGTTTCATCTGTTCTGTAGCCCCTATTATTTTGATAATACTTAGTTTCATGTCACATTAATACTTTCAAAGTGATGCTATAACAATAGGAGTTTTCTGTCACTGAAAAAGATTAAGTTAAGCATCTCAGTTTCCAGCAGCTGGCTCAGTAAGCTACAAGTCACCTAGTTAAGGTTCCATTTTCTTTTTCATGCTGTCCCCTACATAACAGATTGCAGTACAGAGAAAACAACCTTTTTATTCTGTCATTAACAGAAGGCTACCTTGTTCCAATTAAATAAGTGGAAAATTCTGAAGGATTTACTAGAACTATACTGATAATCTTCAATAAAGGGAATATAGTTTTTTCTCTGATACACCAGCAGATGCTTTTCCTTACATGCATTTGTAAAGCTTTCTCTTTCCTATAAAGCCACCTTGATTTGCCTAAACTAATGTACTAAAAATGCAAGGTGTTGATGTCATCTGCAAAGGACTCCTTCTTGCTTACGTTTCATAAGACCTCTAAAACCCTCTCCAGTCAATAGCAGTTGCAAAGAATGCTAGGCACGCTAGTAACAGCCCACTGAGGATCAACTGACTCCTGCCAGCCTCCACAAATGAAGGAAAACCAAATATTGAAAATTCTGCTGAAGGTTTGTGCAGTAGTGACTAAGAAGTCATTATTAAGCTAGGCAAAACCAAATAACCAGTTAAACAGACTCTATAAAAGGATGGAAGGTCTTAAATACCTTTGCATACTCAATACTAATGTTCATTAAAGATCTTTCTTAAAGAAGGGCTTTCATCAACCAGCAGAATGCTGGGGAAAAAAAAATACGTATTTTTTTCAAACAGATAAAATTGAGCATTTCAAATGTAAACAATTTTGTATCAATACCATTAAAATTTCATGATTTTTTGTGTCCATATAGTTATCTGCAGCCCAGGATCATACAATCCTAGTAATGGAATTCACTGTCTTCAGTGTGACAAGAGTTTGAGATATGGAGCAACAATGTGCTAACAGTTGAGGGACTTAGACAGCTGCAATTTCTCTCCTATATATTAACCTGGTAATATTAATAAATATTTTTACTTGTGTACGCTTCGTTTTGGTTACATCAATAAGATACGCTTGTTTTTAAGAAGTAATGATTCATCTGCATATTGGCAAAGTATTTTAGGTCGTATCACTCAAGTCTACTTCATTTTTAAGGTCTTTGTAATTATCTACCAGGTTAAAAGCAGTAAAGACAATTAACTATTTAAATCACAAGAATAAACTAAAAAAAGGTAGAGCTATTTTGCACAGTTAGTTCTTAGCTAATAGAACTCATTTCCTTTTGGCACAGATTAGTGTAAACATTCTATATAGTAGCTTTCACCTATCTGTCCCTTCAGTCTTTGGTTAGGAGGATTGTAGTGAACAGCTCAAGGTGTGCATCCACACTGAGAGGTCAGGAACGTTGCAGTGTAGCCCCACGTGCAAAAGCATCCCCAAAACTTTCTTTCAAGGTGAATTATAATACTACTACTGACCACTCGATAACTTCTTCCCCAAAAATGTAAAATTTCACTTAGGTCATTCATTTGTTCTGCCTTTAAAGATACCAGTTTCAGCACAACGCTTTTGCTCTTACCTGAAGAAAACAAACAATAACATAAAATTCCATGACACTCTTTATGATGCTAATTCTTTACTTTTGTAGAAGTGTCAAGAAATAGGAAGCCATTGGCTCAACAAAATCCTTGTCATTGTCATTCATCAGTAGCCTCATTTAAATTAGTATTCCGTAACAGAATTCTGTTTTAAATCTTATTTATACGTTTCCCCCCATTAGTTGTATGCCCTTGAGCCAGATGTGTATAGGTCACTTTTAGCTCTTTGTCATCTGAAAAATAGGGTTTGCAGGTATTTGTGTCTCCAAGCACAAGTATGAACCACAGGTTTAAATATGTACATCTTCAGGTATTGTTTTATCAAAAAAGGACTTAAAAAATACTGTGCTTCTTCTAAGGAGTAATTTTTAAACATGACATGCCATGTAAAGATACCATACTATAAGCAACCCACTAAGAAACTGTTTAGGTGATGATAGAGGGTGGAGCTGTGAGTATATTACATGTTGATATGAAGGACACGAAAAACAAAAGCAACTAATTCCCAAGTAACTAGCAACTGTATGATTTGCTTTTCCAGTTTGAAAGAACCACAGCAACTTTTCTATAAAACATACACAACTAAACAATTTGTAAAAAACGGAAAACAAGCATTATTGGGATTCTACAGAGTGACACTGTTTATTGAATATTAGTATAAACAGCATAACTAGCAGAATGTATAAAATAGCTGTTTTTATCAAATGCCATTGGAAAATAAATAGCTGAGAAAAAGCACGTTTAAAAAAACGTTTAGCAGTTAGTTAAGAAATCCAACTCTGTTTAACTGGAATCCATAGAATGACCGAAGGCTTCACAGTCCTTGTTTTCATTTGGTAATAGGAAATAAATGGACCACAAATGAGAAAGATCATTACATTAAGTTATCCTTGTGTTATCTCCATAATTTCCCAATCATGACAGCACTAGTTAGCATTGGTTTGAAGCATTAATGGCTAAAAAGGGAAAGCATATTATACAGTATTTCCTTGCAAAAATATGGACTTTCTTTTTGTAAAAAAACCCAACGTAACAAGTAATAAAAGCACACAGAGCTTCCTGCAGTATGGGTAGCAAATTAATTTGAGAATTACCCTATGAAATGAATGCAGCTTGTTTAAGGCAATAGAAATATAAATTAAGCAGCATGTTGGCATTTTTATATGTTTACCTTTCTATTGCATATCAAAACCGGAAAGCTCTGGTTGGCTTTCCAGCAATTTCCAACCATTCCAACAATTAAAGGCATTTATACAATTGTACCTGTACTTTGAGGGAGAAGAATAAAACTGATGTGCTTTTAATTGGGATTACACACACTAAAATATTGACTGTCTTTAAGCATACACATACTCATCTTAGCAGGGTACTGCAGTAATGTACTTTGGTCCTCGTGGTAAGCAAAATTCATTTTAATTCACAAAGTTTGCACACCCTTTATGACTTACTGGAAAGTGGTTATAAAGGTTTGCCTTTGATTTTACCTGTTGTGAACAAAAGCATTTCATGTGAATCTTTGCAGATGTTCTCATTCACTGATTGTAGTCAAGCACAGATGCTTTATTATATGTACATTATGTGGGAGAAATCCTGGACTTCTAAATTACTTTTGCTGGCTTATCCAAGGTTTGTGCTTTTGTGTGGCTGGAGCCAGAAGAAAGAAATTGCTTTGCATATAAAGGTGTGGAAAAAGGTTTTCCTTGTTTTTCTATTGTCAAAATTGATTGCACGTTAAACTTACTTCTATTTCATGATGTTAGGTCTGCTGTATGCTTGCTGTTTTCCCACACTTTTTATGAATTGGTCCATGCATTCCTGTTTTCAAAACTTTTCATAAATTCACCTCTTTGCAGCGAGTCATGATCTCTGTGTACAGAAACACTAAGCACATTCCACTTCTGTAGGTGGTCCTGCAGTCTGTACAAAGTCTGCAGCACTGCTCTGTATTTTGCTTATTTTGCTGGAACTGGAATGCTTAGTGTTATATGTGGTGTTTTTTCCCTTTTGCCAAAGAAACATGAAGTGGGCTAACTTCCTGAGTTGTAAATTGACAAGAAAATATTGATCATGTAAGTGGCAAACTTAACATTTACCATGGATACACTGTTGATATTTACTTAGAGTCACAGAATCATTAAAGTTGGAAAAGTCCTCTAGGATCATCTAGTTAAACCATTCACATACCACCAATATTGCTCGCTAAACCACGTCCCTAATGCCACATCTAGATCTTTCTTGAACACCTCTAGGGATAGAGGTGGTCAGCACCTCCCTGGGCAGCTTGTTTCCGTACCTGACCACTCTTTCAGAGAAGCATTTTCCCTAATATCCAGCCTGAACCTCCCCTGGCGCAACTTGAGGCCATTGCCTCTCGTCCTATCGCTGTTACGTGGCAGAAGAGGCCGACCCCCTCCTCTCCACAACTTCCTTTCAGGCAGTTGTAGAGAGCAAACTTCAACAAGACTAACTTCCTATTCCATTATTCCATTACTTCCAACAAAAGCTTTTTTATACTATATTTCTTAAAATTAATGAACTTTTTAAAAGCAGGAAACCACAACGTGTTACAGAAATAGCATTACTATTAGCTTATAGCCCCAGATGAACCTACTCTAAATATAACAGTTATTTCTGGTAAGTTGCAAGTTGATTGTTTTTAAATGTTAGCTTTTATGCTGCTAATTAAGTAAATGTTTTTCTATTACTGATTAATTAATACAAAATTTTGACTTCTCTGTAACTGATAAATGACATACAGGTTTGGATCTTTCCTGTGTTTATTTTTAAAAGCAGATATAAAATAAATAAGAAGTTCAAAAGACATACCAGGTCATATATATTTTTTCTCTGTTACTGGAGTTCTTTAATGTCACATTTCAAAATACTTAAAATTTACATTTTTGGTGAGGTGAAGCATAGTTACTTCTTGAGAGGAACAGGAGCTCTGAGAAGGCTGTCTTCGAAAACGGAACAAATTCAAAAAGTGATGATTTGAAATCTTGGATATCCAGGAAAAAAATCTATGATATTCAGTTCATTGTCTCCCTGGTTTGTGTTCTATTTGTTTATAAATGCAGCAGGAATGCTGGGCAGAATGTATATTTTTGTAGATAGAAGTCCCATGGTAATGCAGGCTGCGAAGAAAATGCATTGCCTGATAAGAGGAATAAATGGAGCATTTAGTTGGACTGTATTAGATGATTAAATAATATGTCTTTCAAAGCCTCCTATGCATTATGGAGCTATCAAGATTTAAATACTAAAGTTTCCATCAAAAGTAACATCAAATGTTACAAATCTCGACAGTATCGTTTGTATGACACCATATGAAAACAGAAGAGATTGTTTTCCAAAGTGGGGGAACCTTTCATCGCATCTTTTTATTTCTGTTAAAGAGCTTAATTAAATCTCATTTCAGCCTGGTTTTCAGTCATGCCCAACTCTTTGCTCAACGAAGGGCCAGCTAAAGCAGGCTGCTCTGGGTTTGGAGCGTCTTCATGGCTGAACACTCACAACCTCTGGGCAACCTCTTCCAGTATTCAGTCCCCTTTACAGTATGATTTCTTTTCTCATTTCCAAATGGAATTTCCTATATTTCCACTTATACCCAAATACATTTCTCCTTTCCTTAAGATATGCTTTGAAAATCTCCCTGTAAAACACCCTTATGACACTGTAGCTGTTTTCCCTTTTTTTTTTTTTTTTACATTCCTACTGTAATGCTCAGTTTCTCTGTTTCATATCACATATCTTTCTTCTTTCTCCCCCTTTCCCTTTACAATGTTGCGTAAGTATTTAGGGGAATATCTGCACTTCCTTTTTGAGGTTTAAATGAGTAGCAATATTACTATTGCACACTAGCTGCAATTTTATAATTACCTGAAACCACCTAGAATTTTATTTCTTCAGGCACCTACTTACACAGGTTTGAAGCCAAATTCATGTACAGTACAT
Organism: Penelope pileata; assembly: GCA_013396635.1. Lineage (NCBI taxonomy): Eukaryota > Metazoa > Chordata > Aves > Galliformes > Cracidae > Penelope > Penelope pileata. The sequence continues at coordinate 13,715 of WBMW01005877.1, forward strand.
TCCTACAAAAATGGACAAAGCCAAACGAAGAATTAATTTGGCGTGATTTCAACTGGGAAATAAGCAGAAGCAATAGAGGTAGAAGCAGAAATCTCATACTCGTGCCAATGCAACTACATAAGAACATCTGAAAAGAATATTCATTTTTCAAAGGACAGACCTTCAAATACAGAATTATTCATGAGCTACCAGTGTATCCCAAAATACAGCTTTTAGAGACCCAACCTTCTGCAAAGTTGAAGAACTCCTCAGGTGTAGGATACACTGTTTGCACTGAAGCAGAAAACAGCAGAGCACCTGGGCTTTGCCTTCACCTTTTGGACAATGTACCAAACAGCCAAAACCCATTGTTACTTAGCGTTGTTTTGTAGCATTTACATATTTATAACAGAATTTTACTTTGCTAACATGCGCCTTACCTGCTTCTCTTTATAAATAAATGTGAAATTTCCAATAGCATGTAAATTCACTGTTGAGAGACATGAAGACTATTTTCATTTTGAGTTCTTTTTGCTGTTGGTTTCTTTTTTCTGCTGTCAGAGGAATATGTCTGAGTAGGTCAGGCAGTGTTCTCTGGAATGTGGTTCACTGGAAGTGATGCAGATGGCCTTACTCTTATTTGTTAAAATTAAATAAATATAGATACATTAGTTGACCAAACCATGATGTTTAGGAAAATACATATGGCCACCACAGCAGCTGTTTTTTTCCTTAGAGATTAAATTAGTTGAAAGGGGAACGGTCTCTAACTGCATTCTATATTGGCTATTTAAAATAAATTTTAATTTCCATATTTTTGTTTTCCACTTCCATAAACAGAGAGGAAAGTTTCTGTTTTAAGCCTCTGACTATGTGGAATGTCATTATGCAGCAGGGTGCAAACAGCTGTCCAGCTCCACAGCAGAGGCCCACACACTGCCCGGTGCGGTCACCTGCTGGGAGTTTGACTCTAGGGGTCATTCGGAGCCTTTGCCTCTGTGCTGGGGTTGCTGATAGTCTTACTGGACACTGGGCCAGCCTGAGACGGCTTTTCTTCAGACTAACCTGCATAGTGTCTTAGGTTTGTGACCAAAACGATGCTGCTAGCACACTGATGCTTTTTTATCTGTTGCTGAACAGACCTTGCATAGCATCAGGGCCTTCTCTGTTTCTCAGTCTGCTCCCCCAGTGAACTGACTGGGGGTGTGCAAGAGTTTGGGAAGGGTCATGACCATCCAGATGGCCCCGACTAACCAAAGAGATATTCCACACCATACAACTTCACGCTCAGCAACAAAACAGAGAGGAGCAAAGTTTAAGCACGTTAGTCATTTTTTTGTTCAGGCACTGGCTGGGCATCAGTCTCTCTATGGGAGGTGGTGAGCAATGGCCTTTGCATCACTTGTTCTCTCACTCTTTTTTTTGCACTTCTCCTTCACATATTAAATTATTTTTATCATCATGATCCACGATGTGCCTTGCTCTTCCTCTTCCAGTCCTACTGGGGGCAGCAGGTGGGTGAGTGAGTGAGTGGCTGTGCAGTGCTCCCTGCCTACAGGGTAGCCCACAACACAGTGCCTGTAAGCCCCGGTTCCACAGCTGTGAGGCTGCTGACACCTGCCACTCAGCCCACGTGCCCATCCTCAGGAATGGCCAAAAAGCTCTTTTCATAACAGTACAGGACAAAGCTGGACGTGGCCAGTGACCTTAGCGTGAAGAAGGTCCAAAGCTCTTCTTGAAGTGAGACTTCTATCTCACTACATCTAAAAAAAAATAAAAATCTGCATCTCAATAGACTTGAAGATTATATCTCAAAAAGGAAAATAAATCATATCTCAAAATATACTCTCTTCAAGAAATCATCCACAGAGCCGTCTGTCAAGATGAATTTGCCCAGGAAAATCCCTAACAAATGGGAAAGGATCAACCTATTGCTACACTAAAGATGACGTGAATGCGGGTTGGTGCCAGGAATGAAGGATGGAAAAAATCCTTTGAAAAAAATATATTGTAATAGAAAATAGTTATAAAAGTTACACTAGAAAGACACTAAAATAGCCTTTAGCCTTGTATGCAATACTTCAAGAAAGACAGAACTTCCCAAAAGAACATAAATTCAAGCTCAGGGAAACAGCATAAATCTTAGCAAGGGCTTCGGTGAAGGAGAAGCAAAGTGTAACTAATTCAAGGTGGGATTCCCAAAAAGTCAAACACTATGGCCATACACTGAAAGGCAAGCAACACAGAGCCTCTCACAGTTTCACTGAAAACACCTGTCCCTTAAGGAGACACTAACCAGCATGTCTGGAAAAGCAGTCCCACCCTGAGCTGCAAGTCCACCTACTCTGCTCTTGATCATGTTGCACTGTGGCATCCTACATGGGCACTTCTCCTTCTCTCAAGGAGATCTTTGTGGAAGAACGTGGGCACTCCTGGCACTTTCTCTGAGCAGGGCAGGTAATCGACTTCAGTAGGAAGAAACCTGCACAGCCTTGAGGCACAGGCCCTACTGATTTAGGAGTTAGTTTTCTGTCATGCAACTAGTGAATCTTATGAAATGGATACTTAAAAAATAATATAATAATTTTTAGACAAATGCTTCCTCCTTTACTCCCAAGCAAATGGCATCCCACTGTTTAAAAACAGCTATGCACTAATATACTGTTTTCATAGAATGGCAAAATCAAGTATTTATGTTTGTATCTGAAAGTGTGCTACAAATGAGACAAACACTTCCTCCCCTCTTCCAAGAGCCAAAACAAATCTGCAGTGTCACCCTCCACTGCCAGCAGCTGAGTTAGTGACAAGCTGGGTGTAATGCTTCTTGCATCCCTGCTAGGAATTCAAGCAGCTGGAGAACAGCATTCTCCGTGCAGTGCTCACAGTACACTCCAGGGAAAGCTATCTGCTTGATTTCTGTGTGATTTAAAACTATTCAAACCAATAACGTCTTCCCCTCTCCCACTGTTTTGCGAGTTGGCCACAGCTGGCTGCCACAGGACGGTCTGTGCAAGAGAGGCTTCCTTCACTTCTGATTCTATCACTCCTCCTCCTTTCCCATACCATCACTGGGGAAAATAATGACCAGTGGTAGACAGACACGCTCAAAATACAGACTCGAGGGGATAACGGGGATCAACTAAAGTCACTGGCAAAACTGCCATGGTCTTCACAAGTACCAGAAATTGGATCCACTTGGTGTGGATCCAAACCTGGAAACCACGTTACAGCATGGCAGTAAGCAGCACAGGGTAAATGGGAATTATGCAATATTATTCATTTTTTAATATTGGTTCTTTAAGTCTTCCCTCTAGGAAAAGCTTAAAGGTAATCCCTTGTTTGTGCTTTCTTAAGCCACTGTCTTAGCAGCCATTCAAAGCAGATGCAGTTTAGGAGTTGGAGATAAAATTAAAACCAACGTGAATCTAAGCAAAGGCTGTAAACAGCTGGAGCAGGGAGCTGTGATTCACTCCACGTGTGTCCAGGGTCAGCTTCTGTGCCATAAATCCTTTGATGGATTCGAAGAGCTGGCTCAAAACATTTCTCATCAACACACAGTGTCACAGACCCCGTGCAGACAGCCAGACAGACTGAGATGAATCAAAAAACTGAACAAGCACCGGCAAGGCAGCAGCAGGGCCTGGGGGATGGTGCCACTCCGAACCAGCTCTCCTGCCGCAGGAGGTTGTGTGCAGTCACATCAGGGAGGCTCGCTGGGCTGCCACAGCCCACCCAGCGCCGTGCTCCTCCACACCCAGTACACTGGCGTTACATGGGTGATGCCGCCCAGTTACTTACCTCGTTTCCACCCGCTCGGCAATGCTGCGTTGTTTATCTCACAGAGGGATCTGCCCTGCTGTGATGTGTTACGTCTGAACTTAATATTAGGAACTGATTTTGTCTCATTAAAGTTTTATAACAACAGACAAGACAGAGCAGTTTCCTGTTACCCGCTGCTCCAAGTTATCTCAGCTGTGGACGAGCAGATCTGCACCGGCACAGCTCAGACAAGGACCCACCCTTACGCTACAGCAGCGTTCATAAGCGAGCACATTCTCTAAAAGCATATCCTACTACATTTTGTTTCCAATAGCGAGAATGTCAAAGTTTTGTCATACACTGTCGCTTTCCTGGCCCACTAACCTGAAAATAAACAAATGGGAAAAAAAGATACCAACAAGAGGAACCCAAAGAAAACCCTTATGTGATAAAACTAGAACAGAAATGTAATGTTTTAGCTATGGTGCATGTATACAGCAGGGCAGGCAACGATCCAGTACTTTAATCTGTATTGTCTATATAAAACATTTATTTTTAAGCTCTATAATGGTATTATAGAAATACATAGAATATTTTATAGAGTGTATTTTAGTGTACTCACTGTGAAAATAACACATTTATTAAGACAAGTATTCTTATGTCCCAGCTTTTTAAATGTACGCACTTCTCTGCCTCGCAGTTTTACGTCCCTGTGAAAAACAAAATGTCGATAGCCTGTTTGCTCCTCACCAGCAGCTTCTCATCCGGATTTCCCTGGGTCATCTTGCGGTGCTCACTGCCGTGAGATAGTCTATAAAAACCATGAAAGTACTTGGACTGGCAGATTCCCTATATTTGTTTGCATTCATGTCTAGTGCACATAGCTTGCCGCTCAATTCTCCACGTGCCTTCTTCGTAAGTACAGTGACATATTGTGCACTCGTCAGTTTTCACCTCTCGGCCTGCGGGAATGACGATGGTTTCTGCAAAGCAGTTCGGGCCTAAAAAAGCAGGAAAGAGTTTGTTAGGCGATACCCATAGCACACCATCACCCAGCGCGGTTTAGTTTTAGTCTCAAGCACAGAAAACCTTGCCCAAAGTCAGCAACACTGGGTGCGGTGAACAAACACGAGCATCGCGCGCAACGCATGAAGAGAAAAGGACCCCGCCTTCTGATCTGGCTGCATTCTGAGTTCCTTGTGGCTTTCAGCACGGGCTGTTCTGTCCTCCACAGGGGACCACAGGGGAAGGGGCCATACATCCCTTGTGCGGAACAGGCAGCTACAGCACAGGATGGCCAGGCAGCCCAACACCGATTTCAGCTAGAGAAAAACCTGCCCATCAGTAGTGGAGTCGTGCTTACACAGTCTGTTAGGGAGCAGATTATAGATGTCATCACTTCTCCACTGGAAACATGCCTTGCACTTTGTGTAGAAGTGAAAGTATCAGATTAGTTTATTTCTCATTTCATGAGAAATTCCAGGATGGAATAGCACCAGCCTCTTCTGAATAAAGTCTCTGCATATACAAAATGAAGTATTCCATTTTATATAAGTCAGCAAGTCTACAAGCACTCCTTTTTGTAGTACATCAAAATAACTTCATTTCCGTTGTGGTTTGAGATGGCAGGCCTGAAAACACCACACAGCCTTTTGCCTTACACCCCCCCCCTCCTCCCAGGTGGGATGAGGGAGAGAATCGAGGAAAAAAAAAAAAAGGTAGAACTCGTGGGTTGAGATAAGACTATTTACCAACAGAAAAGGAAACTAGAATAAAATAACAGTAATGATAATTATGTACAAAACAAGCAATTGTACAAAGCAATCGCTCACCGACCGCGACCGATGCTCAGCCAGTCCCCAAGCAAACAGGCCCTCCCAGCTCACTTCCCTTCCTTATGTTACATGATGTCATATGGTATGGAATATCCCTTTGGTCAGTTTGGGTCAGCTGCCCCATTCTTGTCCCCTCCCAGCTCCCTGCACCCTCCCAGCCTCTTCACTCTCCTGGCAAAGGGACACAAGGAGCTGAGAATAAAAACGTCCTTGGTTCTGTTCAGCGCTGCTGGGTGTTATCAGCCTTGTTTTTCTTCTAGAACCAAAACACAGCTTTGTAGCAGACACTAAGAGAGAAAGTTTCAGTTAGAAACTAAGACAATTTCCAAGGGTGAGGTGAGGCAGGAGAACAAGCCACCAGCACAAAGCTCACAAGACAAATCTGATTCCTTCTGAAGATGACATCCTCACATCTCCGCTTTGGAAGGCTGCACGTGCTGCATTACCTCCAGCTCTGTTAAAAAGAACTATCTATTTCTGCCTTGAACAGCCATACACATTTGCAAAGCAGCACTAACCCCTACCAATCCCTTACTGTTATGGATGTTCTCAGAGTGACCAGGCCTGCTATTCCCTGAGCGCACAGAGCTGCTGCTGGGGCAGAGCCTGGCGGTGCCGCAGCACTGTGTGCCACCACCCACCGGGTGGGACGCGCAGCGTGGGCCTGCGGGTACTGCTACATTCTGATATTCTGATGAGGCTAAAACTCCCGCAGAAAACAGGTGTGCCAAAAGCTGGTCTCCTGCCAACCTGTCTGCAGCTCAGGGAAATAGATCATAGTGGAGGTTCAGTCTTCCACCATCAGGGATCTGCTGCAGGAACCAAGCCACACACTTCTGGTTAGAGTGTTTTCTCTGAAAATCAGAAGTGCCAGCTGCACATTTTAAAGTGCAACCCAAATAGTTCACAAATCCAATGTAATAGTTTTTGGATCAGGTCATGCGTTTGTGCACTGACGCAGCAGCCCAAGAAGCAGACGTCAAAGGGACAAGAACAGGCTGACAATAACAAAGGCCCTTCTTCCTGCAGAGTTATCCCTCCCGAGGAGGGCACCAGGACATGCAGAAATTTGGTTCAGCATGTTGTACCCATTAATTCTCTAAATATTTAAACCAGTATTTTGCTTTAGATCTGTCTGTTGACAAATAACTCTAACGTGGCTTCTTCTGTAATTTTGGGTGGCTTCTTGTCTGTTTGAGGTTTTGGATGGAGAATGGACAGCAAACACAGACTTCAGTGCACCACATAGAATCACAGAATCATAGAAGGGTTTGGGTTGGAAGGGTCCTCATAGACCATCCAGTCCCAACCCCCTGCCATGATCCAGATGCCAGACCCACCAGGTCAGACTGCCCAGGGCCCGTCCAACCTGGCCTTGAACACCTCCAGGGATGGGGCACCCATAGCTCTCTGGGCAGCTGTGCCAGTGCCTCACCACCCTCTGAGTAAGGAATTTCCTCCTAACACCCAATCTAAGTCTTCCCTCTTTCAGTTTAAAACCATTCCCCCTTGTCCTGTCACTATCTGCCTGTGTAAAAAGTTGGTCTCTCTCCTATTTATAAGCTCTCTTTAAGTACTGGAAGATGGCAATGAGATCTCCCCACAGCCTTCTCTTTTCCAGGCTGAATAAGCCCAGCTCCCCCAGCCTTTCTTCCTTAAGAGAGGTGCTCCAGCCCTCTGAGCATCTTTGTGGCCTCCTCTGGACCCGCTCCAACAGCTCCACATCTCTCTTGTGCTGAGGGCCTCAGACCTGGACACAGTGCTCCAGATGGGGCCTCATGAGGGCAGAGCAGAGGGGGACAGTCACCTCCCTCTCCCCGCTGGCCACCCCTCTCCTGATGCAGCCCAGGATACTGTTGGCCTTCTGGGCCGCAAGCACACACTGCTGGCTCCTGTTCAGTTTTTTGTCTATTAGGACTTTCAGGTCCTTCTCTGCACATCTCACATAAAGTTACCTGCGTTACTACCCTAATGTTGCTGCGGTGCTTTTGTGTTTGCCCATCCCTACCCTGTCCCTGCAGTGTCCCTGGGGCAGACAAAGCAGGAGGAAGGACAAGCTGCTGGGTCCCTCAGCATGTGGGGTGGTGCCATGCCTGTAAGTGAGATAAGAAGAGTTGCTGACTAAGCCATCCTCCGTGGAATTTTAAGAGATTTCCACTGTAAGCTGTATAATTCTGTTTCAGTTAAATACGCTATTCCTCTTGTGCACAATACGCTTTCATCCCAAGATGAGTTGGTTCATCCTCGCATTAGAAAAAGATACCTGAATGTTTCACATACCGGCCCATAACAGCCTCCTGATGTACAAAGCTGTGTGACAAAGAGTTAAAATATTAAAATAATCTGCCTTCCATGGAGAATTTGTATGAGACCTACAAGACCACTTGAAATTCAACCACTATTTAAAAGGCACAAGGGGAACATAAGTGATGTCAATCCTGTGTACAGGATTTATTTCATTCTGGAAAAGTAAATGTTACAGGCTATACTTGGTTATAAAAAACAGCCAGGGAACCGAGTAAAAACCGTGCAACACACGTAGTGTAATTCACTAGAATTCAGGGTGCAGATGCCTCCACTCACCACTAGGAGCACTTCAGTGCTGTGTGTGACTGGTCTTCCTTAAATCAGTAAACTATTAAACGTAAAGACAGAACAAGTTAGCCCTCAATTGTCAAACAATTTAATATGGAGGAAATGTTTCTGTTGGGAAACGTACAGAATGGCAACAGCCATCTGCTTGAGAAGGGAGCCTGACAAAGCCAAATGGCAGCAACAGAGGACGTTGTTGAGGAAGTCTCATGCAGCTGTTCTAAAGAAAATTGGCCACTTCACAGAACTGCATTTGCACCCATCATTACTCTAACTGCAAATCCTACCTAGTACTACATCGGCAACAGTCAGCTGGCATCCCTGCCGCATCTTTTTCTTTGCAGTCTTGTGCGTGCACAACGTTGTGGTTAATGTGACGGAAAACATCACAAATGAAGAGACTGAAGTGACTGTATCACAGCAATATCCAGCACGTAAATGCCCGTACAATACAGTGTCCAAACACTGAAAACAATTGCCCGGCTCCCCTTGTATTGTTCCTCCACATCCTAACACTTCCCCAGGACACAGGTGCTGGAGTGGCCAGGGAAGGAGAAGGCAGAGGGGCCTGGGGAGCTGCCCGTAGTGGAGACAGCACTGACGGACCAGCAACCGATGCCATTCCCCATCTGCCTAGGAGGGAAAACTGACCAACTGAAGATTTTGAGGGGCAGTAGGACAAGGAGGCAGAGTGGGCACAGGAAGGGTGGTTTCAGACCAAGAAGTGCCATTTCCTCCCTCTCCTTTAGGAGAGAGACAGAAGCAGGTGCCTTCTCCAAACTCAGAGTGGATAAGCTGCCCTGAAGGCATGGCATTTGCTGAAACTTCTGCTTTACTTAGAACTGGACAGTTCATATTGATTTAGGGGGATTTACAGCTTCCTGTCACAAAGGGCAAGACATTTTGTGAGTTCTTGAACAGTTTGCCAAATTATCTTGTGTAGCACATGAACAGCATTTCAAAGCAAACAGAGGATGCTCTGATGCCAAAGCGTTGGTGGATTTTCTGGCTCGATGTTACTGGTGCAAGGGCAGTGCAGAGTGCATCCCCTCTCTGTCACGTTGGAAGCAGGCTGCCTGCTCCCCAAGCTGGCTCTTGGTGGCACCACTGCCCGACCCTCACGACGGCTCCTCCTCAGTGCAGCAGCAGCTGGCTGGAGCCCACTGCATCTACAGCACCAACCTCCAGCTGAATATGCTTATATGGCTCGAAGGAAGCCAGTGGTGCTGCAGTGGATTAAGATCTCGTCGCATCACTCTTAAATCTGGCAGAAAATTCAATATGACATATTGTACCAATTCCAAGCCCAGTATGAAATCTACCACGACATCATTTGTTTTCCTGAAGTATGTCCTGGCCCTGTCAGACTCTGCTTGAGCCACACCACGCTGGCATCAGCAGAGATGTCTTTCCTAGGGCTAAAGCATAGCTGCTGCGGTCTCAGCAATGCCTCGAAGCAGTGAGCTGACTGCAAACCTTGCGTTGTCACACTGAGCACCAGATTGGAATGCTCGAAATGTTTGAAACAGGGGATCCTGGCTTCCAAAACAGCATTTGTACTGGGATATAATCAACCAGGGGAGCCTTTTTGGTAGTTAATTCACTGAGAGTTTATAACTGGATTCTCATTTCTTAAATATTTCAAAAAAGTTTAAAAATGTTATTGGGGTAAATGCAACAATAGTATTTTTTTTCCAAATTCCTTATGCTGACACTGTGAAAAGCTTCCAGTGACTTATGTTCTATGCTTTAGTGTTGATAAATGCAACAGTTTAATTAAAATGCAAATTCTGTTATCTCAGAAGAAAACAGCCGATACCAATTATCAACAGAGAATGCCCAAGCCACTCACCTACAGAAGCAATAGTACCTGTAACCTTGACAACCTCGCCAGAGACTCTCTGAAGCTTCTCCTCCTCCTCTCCTTCCACAAAACCACAGCTGCACTCTCTAGAGTTGTGTCTATTTCCTCTGCAGCCTGCCCCTGCTTTTGCACAGGCACATGTTCCTATTAGTTCAAAAACACAAGTCAGACACAGTAACTCGGTAAATCATGTTTTAATCAACTCTTTTCATCAGGTATTCAACCAAATTATGGACAATGAAATCTGTTAAACTGCAAGTTCATGTGTTTGCCTGGAGAATAAGTCATGGCAAATTTTAGCCAATTAAAATGGCAGTGACAACCTCTGCAATGTAATGCCCTGATGTAAGACTGCTCTGGGCCTTGGTTTCATACTAAACTCCCTAATAGCTGCCCTTTTAATCGCTCCTTGCGGCAGTCTAACAGGTCACTTTTAAGGTATCTGAGAGGAGACCCATCTACTTTGATAGTTGTATTACATTCATGACTGTCGTATTAGAGCACTTTGTAAATTACATAACCTCAACATTTAGCATAGCTCCTCTCTTTTTCTTTTTCCCCCTAAAGTTAACAAAGAATTTTCAACAGTTAGAACATGAAAAGACACATCTTACACTTGTCCTGGAAGGCTTAAGAACCACATTGTACTAGAAGCAGCTGTGCTGTGAGATCAGAGGTCTGCCTGTACGTGCAGCAGCCAAAAGATGCACAGAGAAGCGCATGGGAACAGAGCAACCACAGAGCAACAGTTCCCAACATGTGCTCCCGGCTTCCAACACTCTGAATCAGAGATACTGTAAATGGCTCCTGTGTGCTCAGTAGTCATTCGTGGATTTTTCTACAATTAGCCTCTCCAGAACCCTGGTGAACCCACAAAAGCTTCTACTGCACTTGGTGGCAAGGAGAGCCACAGCTCTTGCACGCAGGGTAGAACAGTTGCTTTTTATTGCCTATTGCGTTCCACCTGCTACCTAAATTTGTTTCCCCAAATCGCCATAGTGGCAGAGGCAGCAACAGCCATTCCCCATTTGCTATGCCATTCCTGCAGACCTACATCACACTTCCCACCCTCCCATCACCATACCTGCAGACCAAGAAGGCCAGCCTTGCTGACCTCTTCCATTTCTGCTCTGTCCTTTCTGGCCTCTGAGGAGCAGCCATGCACACCATGGAGAAGCTGCAGAAACACTGTGGAATCGTGCAGCGCCACAGTGATTCCCCCGATATGTTTCTGTGGTGCAATCGCAGAAGCGAGATCACTTCAGATAGATTTTTAGTGATCCCAGGTAGAGTATTAAATGGTTTAATAGTTGTAAACAAAAGATTTCAACTTACACAATAGTGATCTCCCACCAAGATGAGGAACAGCCAGATCCCACACAAAAGATCCTTTCCCCTTGGTGGCTGGCTCTTAAATGAGCCCAGGGCAGTCCCACCCTGGGTCCACCCCTCCTGGTCACATGGAGGGGGGGTACAGGTGTTCCTTAGGCCAGCCACCGCCCTTCACCAGGTGCTCAATCACTAATTCAGGCCATGACCTCGTTTCCCTTACAGTTTCCTATCTCCCTCTTGTGTCCTGGCATTTGGCTGGATGTTGTGACTACTGATGGAAAAGTTGAGCTGGCATTTTCGTGAAACTATCAACTTCATAGCAGCTAGAAAGCTTCTGGGAATAAATGTTTATCACAGAATCACAGAATGGCTTGGGTTGGAAGGGACCCTAAAGCCCACCCAGTCCCAACCCCCTGCCGTGGGCAGTGCCTCCCACCAGATCAGGCTGCCCAGGGCCCATCCAACCTGGCCTTGAACACCTCCAGGGATGGGGTACCCAAAGCTCTCTGGGCAGCCTGTGCCAGTGCCTCACCAAACTCTGAGTGAAGACATCTAATTCAAATCTCCCCTTTAATAATTTAAAACCATTCTTCCTGCTGCCTTTCATTGTTACAGAAAACATTCATTTTCCATCTAATTACTTGTCAGTCTCCCATATACAGCTATGACATTCCCATAGTTTGATAATTCCAGGAACAAGCAAGTGAAAGAGAAGCCTTCCCCTCATCATTCAGATCCTTCCAGGCTCGTTCCTTCCTCAGGTTTCTGTGGTTCTGCTGCAGACACTGAGGGACTGACAGAACACGGGCCTGCAAACAGGACTGGACAAGCTCCCCACCTCCACGCCTAACTGTGTTGCTGGCACCTGGCACATCACAGCATGAACATGACTTGGACTCGGCTGCACCCAAGCTGGAAGCCACACCTGGGGCCTAGGATCTGAGAAGCAAACCAGGGGTACAGGTCAATCACGTCACCCTCCCAGCGCAGCACCAACGCAGCAGGCTTGATATGCAGGCCTTGCCTCCGCCATTCCTCTCACATCTAATTGTGTCCTCCAAAGATGGTATCTGCACGTACTCTGTGCCCTTCCAATCTCTAATCTCTTCTAAGGGTCCGTATCTCACTGACTTGATTTTGTTTCCCTCTCACGTGGATATATATAATACATTTATCTCCTGCCGAACGCCAGCCTGGAAGATGAAGCACAAAAGGCAGCTGGCAAAAGTAGTCCATGAGTAGTGCAGTCGAGTCTCATTCCCTCACAGAAATAGGTTCATCACCCTGCAGCTGCCGGCGCGCTGACAGCTCCCAGCCCAGCACAACCTTCTGCTCGCCTTGGTACCTTTGGACGCCACTGAACCAAATCCAAAAGAGATTTCAATTACAGAAGAAGGATTCGGGTAGACCCAATTTTAAGAGCAATTTGGGACCCTGAGGAGCCACGGACTGTTTCTGTGCATTTCTGTGCCTTATCGGTGCCCTAAGATACTGGTAGCCAGAGAACCATGGCAAATATCTTAATAGACTTCCAGCAACCGTGTGTGTATGACAGGGAGAATAAAAATAAAGGTATTCATCCATTTGCAATTTCACCTAGCTGCGATGGGAAATAATGTGCTATCTTTCACAAAAGCAGTGTTTTGTTCACGCTAGACAGAGCCCTGGTGCTTTTAAGAATAATAAACCCCCTCCTTTTTTTAGGGTCATGTTTCGTTACATGCACGGGGAACTGACAGATTGCAAGAAAATATGCCAAAGGCAAAACAATTAAAACCAGCGTTTTGCAACATAATTTAGAAGGGTGGGTGTAACAGCATCTGCTGCGAGGGGACAGACAGGAGATGCTCTGTGAAGTTCTTGTGTAACAAAAGGGGCTGACCAACAGCGCGGCCGTCACCAAGGGGTATCACAGCCGGGCACCCGCTGTACTCGGTGTGCATTTGTGCGCGTGCACATGTGCGCACGTTTTAATATAGAAGATAAAAAGCTATAAACTTATTTAGAATTGGGTTTTTATATCCTGCTTCTGAGGCTCACAAACCCTGCTTACGATTGTTTCCTTTTAATTTGTCATACATAACAGCATTATTGCTTTGGTCCGCATCCAATCCTAGAGACAGGAGAAGCATCCAAAAATTCAATGGACCACAAAGCAAAGAAACCCCAGCCCTGGGATGATCCTTTACAGCACTGTCCCTTCCACGGTCGGATTCTCCACTGCCTTGCACTTCGTGGTGACATTAGCACCTGTGGAACAACAGTGCAAACGCTACGGAAACCAGGGCTGCACGATTGCACTTGCACAGACAGAAACAGCTTGCAGGGAGGGAACAGTATGTAATCCTGACAACGCTGCTGTCCCCATGGATCTTTATGTGTATTCAGAGAACAGAAACTTAGATATTGGCTTTTTGTGCACTGAACAAAAAGCAGCCCGGGCACATCGAACACTCCACGATCAAATACTGCACGAGGCAAACAGAAAGCCTCGCAGCATAAAAGGGCTCAATTAAATAGGAGGCTTGAGTGCCACAAAAATAAACTGCGTCAAACAACTTCCTTTATCCCCGAAAATATGGGAGGACTTGAATACTCTACTTACAATGATTTTCAGAAGTCCTACAGCTCATAAAAGGCTATTGTGTTCCACCCAGAGATGGCACCAATTAGACATGAGCTGAACATCACATCTGTCTCGCAGCAAATTGTATCAACACGTAGAAACCGGGAAGCGGTGCATCAATATTGCGCTCAGCTTTCTTGCAGCTCAGCCACCACCCAGGTGACTGGAAAATGAGAGATGGGCCCGGACACGTCGGGAAGACTTACACTGGAGACCTGTGACATGGAAAGACTCACAGGAAGGCTGCTGGGAGCAGTGGTGTTAACAAGGTGAGTCCTTCCCCCTTCAGCTGTTTCTTCACCCAGGAAGGGCCCAGCAAGGTTTGGGGTCTGATGAAAGACCATGCACCCCTTGGCACCAAACCCTCCTGGCCTCACTGGGACACATCAGCCTGTCCTTCAGACTCACAAAGCTGTGTGAAATGCCTCTGCTGAGAGATCCTGAGCAACTTGTCGTAAAAGAGTACTGGGTGAACTGAAACAGGCTTTGCACTTCCAAAAGCGTGTGCTACAGGCCAGTAATTTAACGCATCAGAGCACTGCTGCAAATACTGGAACTAAAAGCACTCCTAATTTGACAAACCGCTGCAGCACTGGTTGCCACACAGTCCATCAGCCAGGCTGGTCAGGCCACCAAGGTGTGCAGTAACCAGCCCGTAACACACCGGGTTGCACAGATCCTGAAAAATGTACAAAGTGCAGAATGCTAACGCACGTTTAAGAATTATTACAGAAAAATGCCTAAAGACTTCAACTAAATTGAAAGCTAAAGTGGTGCGTCAGTGCAGTATAATGCTGCTTTGGCAGTCAAGTGGAACACAAATCAGAGTGTTTTTCCAGTTACTACAAACCACTGGAGAGTGAGAGTAGGTACAGAAGGGTGACATCAATGGCTACTGATTGCTACAAGGAATCATGCAACAACAAAACTCTATTGGTCGAGTGTCAGCCATTTTTAAACCTTATTTTAGAATAAGTACAGTGCATGCTGCAATCAGGGCTTGTTTTTCTTACTGAGAACTATTTATAACTAAATATTGAACCTAGAGCAACTCAATTCCAGAAAGACTGTCCCAGCAAACAGTGACAACTTGCCCAACGAAATAGTCCTCTTGCAAAATTAGGTGATTTATAGGGGTTTGGATTGGCTTTTTTTGTTGTTGTTGTTTTCCGAGGGGCTTGCCTACACGTGCAGATTCCTAGTCCCTCATCCAGTTTCCCTGGAGTCGGCTTGCTCTGGCTGTACTTGTAAAGATGCACCTAGCGTGGCTCTCTCTAGTTAATCTACTGAAGTGACACAAACTAAACTAGACAGAGGCAGCTGTACCAGGAGCAGCAGTTTGATGTCACAAATGCCACTTGGTGGTGTAGCCTTACAGCAGTGCTGTGAGAAACCGTTAACTGCAGACAGGGGGATTAGGAGTTCAGACTCTTAAAGGGAATAAAGTTTGCACAGCGACAGAAATAAATGGTCTGTAGTATCAGAAGTGTCAACTTCATGCCCGGAGACTAGTCCTGTGGCAGTTTCTAGAATGTATCTATAGAGATGTGCTCATTTTACCAATTTCCTGAGTTCCATGACAAAAGGTGAGAATCCAACTGAGACGGACTGCAGTGCACACGTATCAATGCTCACTTGTGGTTGCTCGTATGATGAAGCACTATGTTAGTCCGTGATGAACTCTGAACAAAGGCTTGTATGACCAGAGCAGGAGCTGCACAACAGATTCCCTCCTGAAACAACAGAGTCACCTTCCACCATCCACACTTCCCCACTCAATACATCATCATAATTTGCTGACCACCCCCTCAAGCAGCTGCAGTCTCGGTCATTTTCAGTATTTCACTCAGCAACCCATCTCCATAACCCAGTTACTCCACTCCTACCCATGCTCCACAGACACTCCTGACCATGAGTGCATGTCCTTGCCCTGCCCAACATGCAATTCCCATTGTGTCTTTCCCCAGCAATCCGCTGCCCTGTTCTGCCTCTGCCATTGCCTTTGAGGACAAGAGCACTAGTGCTAAAGCTACCCCATTTTCCAGCTAGTACAGGAGGCAGCAAATGAGTGTAAGTGAAAAGAGAGTGCAGCGCAAAACTGTCCTAAAGCAATGTAGCATAAGATTTATTCAAAGCATAAAAAAAACAGTTTCGAAATAGCTTTTATTTAATAGAGACTGAAGAATGACCACTTTATCTCCTCCTTCCACCTTTCATGCTTTCAAAAATCTGCCTCCTAAAAACAGATAAATAATACCCTTTATTACAGGGATAGAAGCATCATGGTTCTACGCCAAACATTATTTACAATTATTGGCATGTCATATATCACTTTAAAATATAATGAATTCTAACAACATCCTTTGCATGAACTTCTGGCTTTATTCACAGAAATAAAAAGCTGTCTTTCTAAAACAAAATGTTACTGGGAAAACAGGTCTAGTTCATGGGAGTCAGAATGGAAAATGAATAGCCTCTTTGCTCACCAGTCCTAATGAGTTACCGCTGTCCTTAGGTGTGAAAATTTACAAGGCGTACAGTTGTAATTGCTGGTCATTTTAACCTGATAGCAACATTATGTGAACAGATGTGAAACTAAAAGAGATGTTAAGTTTTCCCAAGATAAAATTCTTTATGAAATTTAAGATGCACCTACCAAAGTCATTCCACAACTGAGAAAATCACAATATTATGAGTAAAGGATAGGTTATGAATGCTGCTGAATCAATAGTTCTACCTTTTCTTCCACTTCAGCGATTTTCCCCTGGTGGTTACAAAGCACAGAACTAAGACAGCTTACTTTGGAAAGACTGCATTTGATACCTGTTTAGTAAGAGGAAGAGAAAATATCAGGAGTAGAACAAAAGTGATGCTGTGAAAGGACACCCTCCTTTTCATGGGTGCCCCTGAGCAGCTCTGCACCCACAAGGCCTTGATGTGGCCTGGGGAAAGCCTGGCCTGGGCCCCTACTCCAGTGTGCTCCTCCTGGACTGTAAGTCACTCAGCACCTAGCTGTAGCTTCCTGAAGCTGAGGAATCTGGTCGAAGCCAGCCGTCCACAGTCCCTCTGTGTGCCGAAGGAAAGCAAGAGGCACTTCCAGAGGGCAGCTCACCTCACGTCCTCGGGAGGTGGCGAGAAGCAGCTACCACTCCAGCTGGACAGATGGCAGCTAACCTGGCCCACCCACATGCCCACTCCCTTGCCAGGCTGGCTCCAAATGCCACCTGTTCGTCCAGCTCTGTAGGGATGACTGACATGCAGACAGTGGTGCTGGCCAGCCAAGAGCAACCTGGCCACCCACACCCTGGGGACACCACTGGGTGCTGTCTCAGTGGTTCACCAGTCTAGTCTACAGGTTCTCCCCTTCCCAGCACACAGACACACTCCTCATATATCGACTCCTGATTTCTGAAATGGGTTTGCACCACTTTCTTATGATATGGATGTTGTGCACAGAAAAAAAACTGAGATTCTAAAATAGCATCGCAATTTTTACTACAGAAATACTCAAGACAGAATCACAGAATCGTATAGTTTGGACAAGATCATCAAGTCCAACCATCAACCTCACCTACCAAGTGCCACAACTAAACCATGCCCCTTGTTAAACACATTCATCAATGACCTGGATGAAGAGATAGAGCGCACCCTCAGCAAGTTTGCTGATTATACGAATTTGGGAGAAGTAGCTGACACAGCAGAAGGCTGTGCTGCCATTCAGCGAGACCTGGACAGGCTGGAGAGTTGGCTGGAGAGGAACCTGGTGAGGTTCAACAAAGGCAAGTGTAGAGTCCTGCACCTGGGGAGGAATAACCAGACATGCATCAGTAGAGTTTAGGGTGGAGGGAGGTGATCCACACATGCATCAGCAGGTGGAGGGAGGTGATCCTCCCTCTCTACTCTGCCCTGCTGAGGCCACATCTGGAGTGCTGTGTCCATTTCTGGGCTCCTCAGTTCCAAGAAGACAGGGAACTTCTAGGGAGAGTCCAGGGGAGGGCTGCAAAGATGGTGATGGGCCTGGAGCATCTCCCATATGAGGGAAGGCTGAGAGAGCTGAGGCTGTTCAGCTTGGAAAAGATTGAGGGGAGATCTTATCAATGCTTACACAAATATCTAATGGGCAGTTGTCATGTGAATGGGGTCAGGCTCTTTTTGGTGGTGCCCAGCAACAACCAACGGGCACAAACTGGAACACAGGAATTTCCATACAAACACGAGAAAAATCTTCTTTACTGTGAGGGTGACAGAGTACTGGAAAAAGCTGCCCAGAGAGGTTGTGGAATCTCCTTCTCCGGAGATATTCAAAACCTGCCTAGCAACTTTCCTGTGCAACCTAGTGTAGGGAACCTGCTTTAGCAGAGGGTTGGACTAGATGATCTCCAGAGGTCCCTTCCAACTCCTACGATTCTGTGATGCTATGTGATTTTGTGCCACATTCACATCTCTTAAATACCTCCAGGGACGGGGACTCCACCACATCCCCAGGCAGCCCATTCCAGAGCATGACCACCCTCTCTGTGCAGAAATTCTTCCTGATTAACAATCTAAACCTTTGCTGAAGGATAGGAAGCTGTGCACCAAACAATAGCTGTTATTCTGTTAATCAGAAACTGTCAGCAAGTCATAGCTGCAAATTTAAGGCCCAGTTCCTGACAAGACTTTAGGATCACATCTACAGATAGCAGCTTAGAAATGCAACCAGTAGCTAAGTAAATCTAAATATATTAAGTTCAACTTAATCCATCACTGTCTTGCAGACGATAATTCCTTCCTATTTCCATTTGTATCACCTTTACACAATTCATGAATCAACAACTATCCAAAAGAGATGCTTTAGGGTAGGAAGAGAGGGAAACCAGAAGATGGAAGGATGATTGGCTGTGAAGGCAAAACAGTCAGAAGCCACTGCTGTTGGAAGAAACAAAATTAGTGAGAATGCAAGGAGTAAGCACAACGGCAGGAAACCAGGTAGGCTGACTGGTGACATGATTTTAAGGGATCATCTCTTTGTGGAGATGGAAAGACAGGTGATTTGAAGTGAGAGACATGAATTATGAAAGATTCAGGAACTGGTTTTGTTAAATGTAAAAATTGTCTCTGAGAGTTATACAAGCCCTTTCATCTTAGACAAGTACTGCAGCACAGAAATTGCATGTCATTTAGAGGGGCAGACATAGAAGGTTATGCACTACCCAAAAGAAATCTGCATAATATTGCTCAATTTCTTCAGTTTTGGTGTCTGAGTTCAGCTCCGATTTTTACATGCGCTGCAAAATTAAGATCATCATTTGATATTGCAGCACTCTTCGCCTGTCATTACTGCACATTCTTTTTCTCCATTACACTGGTGTCTGAACTTGGGAGGAATACAGCAAGAGACTGAATCTCCTTAATGTAGCCAGGTTTGTACGTACATCAATATATTTTATCTGGGTCAGGGTCTAGTGAAAGAAACTGAAGACGATGATAAACCAGAAGTTTCCACCAACATTCTTATTGAGACTTTTTAAGAGATATCAGTGTACCTAGTACGTGTATTTAGCCATCAACCTTAAAAACACCAGGAGGGCTGTTTTGGCTAGAGAGAGGCAACTGTTCAGACTAGTCAGACAGAAGGATACAGACATTCCTTCAGAAGAAATCACAGAATCACAGAATCACAGAATTGCAGGGGTTGGAAGGGACCTCAAGAGATCATCAAGTCCAACCCCCCTGCCAGAGCAGGTTCCCTACTGCAGGTTGCACAGGTAGGCGTCCAGGCGGGTCTTGAATATCTCCAGGGAAGGAGACTCCACAACCTCCCTGGGCAGCCTGTGCCAGTGCTCCGTCACCCGCACCGTGAAGAAGTTCTTCCGCATGTTGGTGCGGAACTTCCTGTGCTCCAGCTTAAGGCCATTGCCCCTTGTCCTGTCCCCACTGACCACCGAAAAGAGGTTCCCCACCTCCATTTGCCTCCCGCAACTAAGATACTTATAAACATGGATCAGGTCCCCTCTCAGCCTTCTCTTCTCCAGGCTGAACAGACCCAGATTACTGAGCCTCTCCTCACAGGGGAGATGCTCCAGGCCCTTTATCATCTTTGTGGCCCTCCGCTGGACTCTTTCCAGGAGGTCCCTGTCTTTCTTATACAGGGGAGCCCAGAACTGGATACAGTACTCCAGCTGAGGCCTGACCAGGGCAGAGTAGAGGGGGAGGATCACCTCCCTCGACCTGCTGGCAATACTCTTTTTAATGCACCCTAGGATCCCATTGGCCTTCTTAGCCACCAGGGCACACTGCTGGCTCATGGCCAACCTGTCATCTACCAGGACCCCCAGGTCCCTCTCTGTAGAGCTCCTCTCCAGCAGGTCATCCCCCAGCCTGTACTGGTACATGCGGTTATTCCTCCCCAGGTGCAAGACTCTACACTTGCTTTTGTTGAACCTCATCAGGTTCCTCTCTGCCCATCTCTCCAGCCTGTCCAGGTCTTGCTGAATGGCAGCACAGCCTTCTGGCGTGTCAGCCACTCCCCCCAGCTTCGTGTCATCAGCAAACTTGCTGAGGGTGGACACTATCCCCTCATCAAGGTCGTTGATGAAGACATTGAACAAGACTGGACCCAGCACCGACCCCTGGGGAACACCGCTAGTTACAGGCCTCCAGCTGGACTCTGTGCCGCTGATCACTACCCTCTGAGCTCGGCCAGTCAGCCAGTTCTCAACCCACCTCACAGTCCACTCATCTATCCCACATTTTCTCATCTTTGCTATCAGGATGTCATGGGAGACAGTGTCAAAAGCCTTGCTGAAATCAAGGTAGATGACATCCACTGCTCTCCCCCCATCTACCCAGCCAGTGATGTTATCATAGAAGGCTACCAGGTTGGTCAAACATGATTTCCCCTTGGTGAATCCATGCTGACTACTCCTGATAACCTTCTTCTCTTCCAATTGCTGGGAGATGGCATCCAGAACAAGCTGCTCCATCACCTTTCCAGGGACAGAGGTGAGGCTGACTGGCCTGTAGTTCCCTGGATCCTCCTTCTTGCCCTTCTTGAAGACTGGAGTGACATTAGCTATCCTCCAGTCTTCAGGCACTTCTCCCGTTCTCCAAGACCTGTCAAAGATGATAGAGAGCGGTAGGGCAATCACATCCGCCAGCTCCCTCAGCACACGCGGATGCATCCCATCAGGGCCCATGGATTTGTGCACATCCATCCCAGCCAGAAATCAGGGCTCATTTAGCAAATGCAAGACTACAATCTAAGCAGCAGAAATTAATATACGAAAGTGACAGAGTGGGAAGAGACAGGATACTCGCCGTCAGTGGCTGAACTTCTTACGTATCCTGCCACTAAGCCATGAGCAGGCACTACCAACATCACAGAAGCTACTATTTACAGTAGTAGTCACAGCACGCTCCAGCAAAGACGCTCTGGAAAAAGTAAGAAATCAGGCCTTTTATTGAAGTAACAGACCAGAAAACTGTCCTGGCAAAAAAACAAACTGGCTGCCAGGCAATGGGCCCTAAAGCTAGTCAAGCTGGCATAGGGTTAAGTTGGTCTGCTTCCAAGACTTATTTTTTTCCCCAACACATCAGACTTCTGGAGCAGTTACTGAGGCACAAAAGCTAGTCTTTGTATTTACAGTAATAGAATTATTGTAAACCTATTCTTAAATATTTCCACACATTATGTGTTTCTTCTTGTAAAATTATCTCCAAAGGCAAGTATTATGGAAGTAAAAATTCTGGAGGAAAAACAGCTGGTGCTTTTATGTTTATCTGAAAGCTATGTTTGTTTTCTTCTAGGCAAAACCAGAGCCTTAGGAAATCATAAATGATTCCCAAGACACTTTGAACTGATTTTCATAAAACTCAGATTAGCACACTAGAAAAAGAGTAGTAAATAAAATGAAAGTGACAAAACTAGAAATTACATTTCATTTTTCTACTGAAGTTATTGCTCCTAAACATCCCATAAATAGCAATTAAGAGCTCAATTTATGATTATAATGTTAGCCACTCCATTTGTCTTTAGGGTATTCATCTACTCTGTGATAACAAAAATGATCCCTTCTCACCTGCAGCATACACAGCATTTGCAGAAGGAAGGCCAGGGAATCTGGTGTGGAAAGCACGTTATTAGTTTACAGAACGCCCCTAGAAGACAAAATAAATTAAAAGCTGGAGCTCTTAATTACAGAATGGATCCAAATGTTGTAAAATACATGAGATTCCGAGATGTGGAAGGGGAATGTTTCCCAGAAAAGAAGCAATGTCCGATTGAAGGGGGAATAAATATCAGTCCAAGAGGAACAAACCACCAGCTTCTCTGACTCATTCCCTTTTGTACTGTGTGATTTATTCCTGTCTTGCTCAGGGACTGACCTTGCAAATATTCCCTTTGCACTTGATACCAGAAGCTTCAGTAGCACAATATGTACTTGAAAGTCTACAAACACTAATGGATTAGTAATTTCTTCTCCATTCTTTATTCCAACTACGTGTGTAATTTATGCGTGTGCCACTGAAATCTGTGTATTGAAGTGCATAAAATCAGTTTGGTATGGAATCTTCACAGAATGAAATCTTTGGATGTGTTCTTGAGGGAGAACAGGGAAGTGGTCAGGAGAGGAGGAGTTTTAAGGGGAATCTCACTTCCACCAGCAAATGTACAAAGAACGGAGGAAAGACAATTCAGTCTGCATGCAGCAAACAGCGTAAGAGTCATACGGTATCTTCTTATTTCCTTCCCTTTTTACCTTTTCTTGCTTCTTGTATTGTAATCTCTACAGGACTGAAGCCGTTTCTTTCAAATTTTTTTTTTTTTTTTGCATGGGACCTTGCGTAGTAGAGTCTCAATCCTAATTTGAAAATTAATCATAATAATTACAATCAACAATTTTCTTTCTATAGGAGCATTTAGGCTTTCGCTTCACAGCCCAAATACTAAATGTTAGTTATTTGACACAGCTGTTAAATTACAAAATAACAAATCTCATTAAACAGTGAGGAAAAGTTAAAACATAGATGGATTTTCTCACATTAGAGATGAAGGGAACAAAGAATGACAAAAGTCAGAAGGCTCTGAGAAGACTCAGAGCTCTCACATGAATAAGACAGACACATGCACGGTAACACTCTGAAACAGCAACGTGGTTCTGTAATGATTCAGCTGCAGACACATCTCTACCCACCAAACACCAAAACGCTTTGGGATATGGCAAGTAGCAGTTGTGACTTACGCTTCCCCACTGACTTCCAAGACTCCATGAACTCTGATCCCCATTTTCCCTCTTCTATGAATTTACATTTTGAGGATCTGTTCACTTTCTTAAGCACAAGAATAACAATGATTTTTAATACATTTCTCCCCCTGTATTTTGAAAAATCCTTTAGATGAACATATGTTTTCTTAAAATTGCAGTACAGAGACAGAAGCTAATTTCTAACAAGCATTCAATATAAGCTTAATGTTTAAAGTGCGTGTGGAAACAGTTTCCTGTCTTATTATTTTACAGGCTAACATGGCATCATTTTATTTCTAAATAGCAATCTGGAGAAAAAGAGAATATTTTTTAAGGAAAACCTTGACCATAGCGCTGTCAACAAAATCACTTAAATATTTTAAAAGAGGTTAAAGCACTTTTGGATGGAAACTTAAGATAGAATTCATAAGATTCCAGGCAAATTACATCAAGGAATAAAATACATCAAGGCGTCTTCCCTCAAGCATGAGTGTCAGTTGATTTCTGCTGTATTAGGAACACTGCTCTGAGTAAAACCATACCAACAGCAGGGCAGAACAATCCAGCTGCAAAGATAAGATTCTCTGAGGGAATCATATGCAAACAGAAGCAACTGCTCTTCAGGATGCCTGTCATAAAAACTAGACTTACATGCATCTTCATCTCCAGCTAATGCTGCAAACACTAGAACTGTCAAAGGATACTGGGACAAAGTCAAAATACCCTAACCGTGGTTAAATAATCAGACTGATAAATTTAGATCCCAAGCTTTAAGCCTTCCTGGCATGTTGTGTCATTTTCCCTGGTACAAAGTCTTTGCAAATAAAGCAACTCTACACCTGTAATTATGAAACTCATTTTTTAGCTAATTGTGCCGTATTTATTCATACTAAATAAAACTACGTTGACAAGTAATGATTGAACACAGATACTGACAAGTCAGAAAGAGGCAAACTCTTAAAATAGGATAAAATGTCAGATATAACAGAAGGCAGCAAGAGAAACTTTGCTTTTTATCTCTTTGGTACTTCCTCTTCTCAGCCTTCCTATCTTTTCAAAGCAGAGCTTTTGAAAGCCACAGTCAGTCACTTATTTTTCCCAATAAGTTCTTCCTGCACAAGATATTGCTTTTAAAAGAACATTTGTAACAAAGAATTCTAGCTAAAAGTCAGATTCCACTTCCAGGCAGTTAAAAAGTGAGAAAAAATGTCTAAAGGAAGGGGCTAGTCTGCCTACCTGTATTTGACAACATTCAATTCCCACTATAGACTGGCTTCCTAAGCCTCGGATTCTTATTAGTTTGTTTTCTATTAAGTAGAAGATTTTAAGACAAGCTCCCAGTCTCACCCCTAGTGTTTATTATTTCCCTTAAGATGTTCCTCTGCCCTGTGTTCAGTTTTCAAATGTGAGTTCCACAAAAGCATAGCCAAATTCAAAGATGATTGTGCAGGATATTCAACCATCTAGGTTTAGTGCACCTTGGCCCCTTGGCAAGAGGACGAATGAGGAATTGTGGAATAGAAGTAGTTCTGGAAAAATGAAAAAGTGAAGAAATTAAACAAACAATCCTCCCTTTCCTTCAAAAGAAATATGGGGTCCTCCTTTCCTATCATTTTGAAACGCAAATAATTTTTTCCATATGCTAGAGGTATGAAAATATTTTCCAACAAGCCATTTCTTTTAATAATAAAGAAAATACCTGTGACTCTGTATTTAGGAAACAGAACAAAAAGGCTCTCTTCCATTAAAAAAGCATTCTGCGTGCAGTTGGCACAGCAAAACAAGTGCTGCATTTGCCTGTTGAGATACCATTACACACTCTCAGGAAGAGTGCAGGTTGACCTTCCCAGGGCATCTCACCCAAGGCCCTTTCGGGGTGTTGTGGCCACCAAGGCTTGCAGGCTGAAGGATCTGCCAGGAGCAAGGGCTGCAGGGTTCCCAAGATGAATCCTGCATGTATGTTTTCCCAAACACGGCCCAAGGCATTAGAAATATTTCAAAAGAGTTCATATAATATGAATCAAACACACTGAGGAACACCCTTTCTTCCTCCAGGTGTCAAGGCAGGAGCACCTCACATCTAAGCTGGTTTCCTTAAGCCCACCTCGCTGTCAGGGCTATCTGTGTTGCAGTAGTCAGCACCACCCAGCACACGTTAGTTTTCTGGCTTCACATATCCCCTGCCCACCACATGCACACAAGAAATGACATCTTGTATGCAGTTTTGCTGCCTTTCAATATGTGCTTTGTAAAATAAAATCAGTGTGATCAAACAGCTCCAAGTTGTCATTGTGCTTGAGTTTTGCTCTCTACCTCCCCTTGCTCAGTCTGACCCTCCTTCTGTCAGATTTTCTCCCTTTCTCACCCTTAGCCCCTCCTGATTTCTGACACAGCTGCAAGAGCCTATCTGTTGTAGGGCAACACAGCCTCAAGACACCTGTGAAGGCACAAGGAGTAGATCTGACCACTTTCTCACAGGCAGGCCCTGCAAGTAGGCTGCACTGCACGCCTGTTTCAGGAGTACCAAGCCCTGGCTAGGAATCTGCTTACCCACCATGGGTGCTGCATTTTTCATTAGAGGAATATGAGCTGCATGAATTCACTTACAAATCTCCTGAACTCCTGTAGAATATTGATAAAAGCTACTCCCAAAGTCTTGGCTGCTCTAACATGCTCAGATGTGTTTAAGGCAAACTCAGAAATACCACTGCCACTTAGATGCTTTCTGACAGTAACATACATGTAGGTATGACTCATACAGTTGTACTTTTTTTTCCTTCCCCTCCAGCAAAAAGACTAATTAAGATTCTAATGTAAATCTAGGAAAACACACAGTATGCATAATCAACTGTTTTTTCAGGAAACCTTCGAATTCTTAAAATTTCCTTGTTTCAGTTTTGGGCCGGTCATTGGCTTTGTTTGATAGCCCTGAGGTAATTCAGTATTTCTTCATATCATTTTTTTTATCATTAACGTTTCGTTTTAAAGGATTACCCAAATAAATAGAACATTGGCTATCTGAAAAAAAAAAAATTCTTTTTTTCTTCATGCAACATGCTGTGTAACTTCACAGTTGCCAGTGTCCCTTGCTCGTTGGCTTTTTGCCTGTGGTTAGTTATTAAATTTCAAGAGCGAGCTCTACTAGTTTAGGCACTAAATGTCCTAAACTTATATTTTTGCTTTTGTATTTGCATTTTTGCATATACATATTGGCTTGGAAAAGCTTTACTGAGCCAGTGAAGGATTTGGAAAGTTCTCTAATCAAAAAAGAATCAAGTTTTCAAGGCTATATCCACTTCAGAGATTTAAAGAAGGAAGGCTTATGTAGCCAAACTTCTGTTTTTAATGTAAAAAGCAATGATACACAAGCAGAGGACTTAGGCATGTGAGCAAAATCAATTCCTTTCCCTCCCTGTTTGTATGAGAGACCAGGGACATCAGCTTTATGCCTCAAGACTGCAAAATGGGAACAACTGCTGTGGACTGGATGGAGGTAGAATCACTCTGAGGTGATGAAACAAGAGCTCACAGCAGTGGGGAGCTCTGCAGCTTCCCGCAGCAGGTGGCTAGGACTGCCGACACTGTGCTGAGTAGCTCTAACTTTTAGCAGGAACTAGATAAACCAGATAAGCCTGCTTTGGTTTCTGAAAGTGAGACAGTCGCACCAGGACTGATTTGTTTTGGATAAGTGCTTGAGACGACTCTTCACTATCAATTCCTTCTTCAAGGAAAGAGTGAATACCAACCACTGCTGCAAAGCTACAGCTCAGAGGAGCTGCCATCTGACTGCTTTTGTTACAAAATCTTAACTCTGCAGGGGGGTTATTAAATCTATTAAATCCCCCACCACAAGTTTATATCTGAGAGGGCAAACATACTCAGTAACCCATAAAAGTACAAAATAAAAAAAAAAAAGTGAAAATTGTGCTAATCATATAGTCTAAAACTATTCCATCCAAGCATTACTTCTTTAAGAAAAGGTTCATCTTTTATTTGCAATTAAACAAGTTCATTGTCAGAGCAGTTTTTCCATTTTCTTTAGGCCAAAACCACATAAATGAATGAATGGAGCCACAGGCTACCCTATACTTCAGGCCACCAAAAGCCAATGTGAGTACAAAACTGGGATCATTGTATATTCCAAGTCCTATACTACTCTAAGCTCTACAGGCTTTGTTCGGCACAAGGAAGCCTGGGGTGTTATGGAAACAAATGTAACTTTCTCAAACTGTTCAATATTTAATGGCATAAATAATCAAAATGGCTGTTGTTATGCATCACTCTATACTCAATATTCTTGTTGCAATATCACAAACAGGATTCTGTAGCAACTTAAGCAACTTCTGAGTATGCTTCTGAGTACAAGACCAAAAATGGTATTTTAAAACATCAGCTTCAAAGATGATCTGACACGTTGAAGGAAATTTTCTTCTAGGTATGGTTTAAAACATGCTGAAAATATACAAGAATTATTCCTTTTCTTCATGGAATATGAGAGAAAAAATATTTCCTGTTTATTACATTCTAAGCAGCCCTCCTTCCAAAAAGAACTTTTGAAAAAAGAGAATTTAAGCCCTTTGGGTTTTGAAAATTAAAGTCTTTCTGTCTCACTATGGTCCTCTTTCCCTTATTCCTCTTTGTTTTTATTGAGCATGGGAGGTTAGCTGTGGGAAAGGAAAAAAAAGTTGGAAATAGTTTTAGTAGGAAATCTTTTAAATCTCAAAAAAACAAAACGTGAACAGGTATTATGAGAAAAAGACTTGTAAAAGATTTGTGAAAACATGCTTATTTCATACTTAATATTTACAAATTTAGAAAGTATCTTCTATGGACCAGTCACTTATTCTAGGCATAAACCTAAGAAGATTATTTCATCTGGCACTGAAATACAGGTGTCTCTGGGGTACAGCAAAATAGATACTATGACTGCAGTACAAACACATCAGTACTTTAGGTACAAAAATAACTCAGTGGAATTTGGCAAATGAGTGAGGAAGGACACACCCAAGCATGACCATGGATGCACATCCTCCCAAAGAAAGGCGCCATGACCATCCAAACGCCTCCTAAATCCCACTCTTGTGAGACTGTGCAGTGAGAGTGAATACAAAGCAGAGCCAGTACCTTTCTGCATTGCCTTAGCTTATCCCGTGTGCCTCTCAAAGGAGTCGGTATTGCAGTGCTTGCTGCCAAACAAGAACTTCTGAAGCTCTTATACGGCTTTATACTGTAAAATCCCAAGGGGCTGAGAGGTTGGAAAACCATCATGTTATGTCGAATTTGTATTCCCCAGTGCTCTAAACTTCCAGAGATCCCTCAAAGAGCATGTTATTTTCTGTGTAGGATTTTACTTAGCTGCTTTAACAGTATGAAGACTGAAACCTTTTGCTCCATGATTCATTAATGATAGCTGTAGCTTACGGGACTGCTGCGCAGTATGCTGTGTCCAAAGGATCCAGTTCTGTGCTCATCCAGGCCAGAACTATACCTGCGGTGTGCCATGGGCCTCAGGCAAATAGGAATGTGTACTGCTGCTCAACACTATTTTCTACACGTATTTGAAATCTGCATTTTCAATGAACCATATCAAATCAATCCTGCATGCACCAGTCATAAAGGTGGTCTATTGTAAAACAGCTAGTTAGCAGAGGGCTGTTCAGCTTACACAACACTACCTTCTACATAGGCTTTGCATTGCTGAGAATATATTGGACTCACATTCAAACATGCCACTCAGAAGAGAGAACATCACCATTCCCAATGCCCTGGTCAATACAAAGATCAGTCCTAAATAATGACCAAAGCTTCTCTGGTTGTTTCTGTGCTAAAGTGCCATGCACACATATATATTGACAGAGGACCCCCATGAAAAGCAACTGAAAAACAAGAACTGTTGCTTAACTGAAAATTAGATAGAAGAGTAATATTTATTGTTTCGTCAGAGACCCTGATCATGATTCAATGCATAACTGAATAATACAACTTGTTCCACCATGATTTACTGTCAAGCAAGAAAAAAAAGATGGGGAAGGGACAGGGAGTACCATTCACATCATTTTAAATATAAGGAATCCCTAAAATTTTGTTTTTTCAAGGTCACAAAGAAACTCTGTGTCAAAGCAGAGGTTTGTATGAACATGCTTAGCAGTCTTCATTGCATGTGAAAAATGAGCCAGATCCATGGCTCTTACACACCAGATTACCTCCACTGACTTTCAAGTATGAACTTGAATGACTTGTATTATTTGAGCCCTGCTGAGAATGTGGACCAATTCTATATTGCTGCATAGTTAAAAATATCATTATGAATGCAGGCTAGAATGTATTTCCTTTTGAAGGCAAGCTTAAACTTTCAGCATACAAACAGCAACTTTGTAAATGGAAAAGAAGCAAAGTCTCCAGCCTGATGGAGACAAACCTGCTAGGTGGAAAGATGCCTATTGGTACAAGGAATAAGTATTTCTCAGCAATCACAGACACGCAGTAGGGCACAGTGGGGAATGTGTGATGCAGAGATACTTGTTTTGTGCTAGGAGATAATTTCGGAGAACAATCGGATCAAGCTTTGAGATGGATCAGCATGAGACGTGATGGCCAGGTCGGCGATTCAAAATATTTCTGAAAACACTTTGAAAACACTGTTGGAATGTCTTCTGAAGCAGATTGAAATGTAAGTCTGCAGCAACTCCAGCTGAAAGCAACTCAGAGACCCACATCCACCAGAGGCGTTCTCCAGTCCCTCTCAGTGACTACTGCCTCTGAAAGAAACAGCCAGACTCAAGACTCAAGGTAAGCACCTTGCCAGGCACAGATGGAGGAATCTGAGCTAAACATGGAAATGTGCAGAGGTCCCAGAGAGCCCCACAGAGCCCCAGAGTCTCTAGAGAAAGGGGGCAGGCAATGACAGAGAGACTATACACAGAACAGCTTTTGCATCTCTGTCATCTTTAACACAGCCTGGAAGAAAATCAGGGGACAAGCATTGGGTACCAGGAACCTGCAAAGTCTTGGGGTCAAGCTCTCAGACCCTATGGACCGTCTGCAGAAACCACAGCAGCTCTAACTGCAGCATCTGCAGACATGAGTTGTGAAGAATTATTCTAGGGTCTACAGCTGACAGCTTTGTATCATGTGTGTATGTGGAGTGGGACGTTTGTCTCACTAGCACCTATTTATTTCAAGCTGATAAACCTCTGAAGCCCTAGCTTAATTATTGAAACAACTTACTGCAAAAAACAAATTACCTTTCTTTCTCCCTCTCCCTTTTTCTGAACCTCCTTCAGAATCACTCCCCTCTTCCCACCACAGCTTTGCACTGCCTATAGAAACTACATTAATTAGTACTAGCTTCTACAAAGATGGATGGAAGTTTAGGGGAAAAAACAGTAATCACTCAGGATCTCATCTCTGGGCTTGCTGGACTATATTGGCATTTGCTTTCCAGCTCCTGCTAGCTCAGGAGATGGTGTAAATAAGCACAGATGCCAAGCAGTTCTAGCAGTTGACTATAAACAAGAACAGTTTGTTTGAAGGATGTCACAGCCCTCAAGCTGCATGAGGCCAAGGATGGGACAGGGACTTCTAAAACTTGAGGAAAGTTTTATCCATTCGGATATGTAATTGAGCATGTGTGCAAAGTGCATTTAAAAACCACCTAGTGGACTGTTCTTGGCTTTATGAATTTTGTCCATCTTGCTCAAAACTTGGAATTTGTCAAATTGCTTTCAGAGGAATGCAAAAGGCAAACGGTCTGCTCCTCGTGCACAGTGGGTACTCACAGATCTTCTTAACGTGAATCTTCAGCTTCTAATTTCCTGAATCACAGCTCTGCGCTGAATCATGCTCTCACAACAGACATGCACACAGCAAAGTACACAATGAAGTTCCTCACAGCAGAAAAATTTTGTACTGAAAGCTAGCATCCCTACGTCTCATGCTCTTCTACCTGTCACAGGAGTATTTTTCCAAGATGTTCACTGAGATGAAAGTTGAATGTCACAATCAGTTGTGTTGGCACTTTGGTTACCGCCAGTCCACAGGTACTGGAAAGTCTTTGTGTTGTTAAAAACACAGACAAAAGAGATCTGCTTGAAGTGGATCACACAACCCATTTTTCCAAACAAACATGCTGGACAGTGCAATGTAAGCCACAGAAGATGCAAGTTTCACCTAGTGTCACCAGAGGACATTATCTTCATGGAATATTCTTCTACAGGTTGCCTAGGTCTGCATGCACAGTGCAATTCTAGCTCCTGGCAAAACCCTGAATCAAGGTGAAATATCAGTGAATAAGGATGCTGACATTACCTGTCTTAGTTTCTAGCTGGGACCAAAGTTGTCTTTCCCATAGTGTCTAGTATGAGGCTATGTTTTGGTTCTAGAAAGAAAACAAAATCAGTAAGTACTGACGTTTACACTTCTTGATGGACAGTGCTGTACAGAGCCAGGAACCATTTCAGTTTCTCAGCTTCTAGGACTGCCCTACATGCAAGGGGGCTGGGAGGATGCAAGGAGCTGGGAGGGAACAGACCAGGGCAGCTGACCAGAGCAGGCCAAAGGGATATTCCATACCATATGACATCATGTGAACTATAAAACTGAGGGGAGTTAGCTGGGGAGGGGCCACTGCTCGGGGACTGGCTGGGCATTGGTTGGTGAGTGGTGAGCAACTGTATTGTGCATCACTTGTTTTGTATATATTATCATTACTGTTGTTTTTATTCTCTTTTCCTTTTCTATTTTAGTAAATAGTTTCTATCTCAACTCACAAGTTCTATATTTTTTTCCAATTCTCTCCCCCATTCCAGCTGGGAGGAGGGGGAGTAAGTGAATGGCTGCTGCCTGCTTAAACCACAACATTCCCTCAAGAATTTACACAGATATGCTGTAGTTTTTCAGACGTCAAAGCACTTTTATAAGGCTGCTGAGGGACATGTTGTAATTGAGCAGTCCCAAAGGACAGACGCAAGCTGAGCAGATATTTTAGGATCCAAAAAGATCACTCAGTTATTGAGGACCTTTTCTTGCAGTTCTTAAGAAATTTGTAAATAAACCAACAAACACCGCTCACAAGCAGGTCTTGTTAGCCTGCAGGTTCATCCGTTAACCCTGCCAGATGTTGCCAGTGATACACTGACAACACAAACCAGAAAAGCAAACACTGAGTAACTTCATTAAAAATCACCTTTAGAACAATTTTCCTCTTCTTAAATGTCACGATCATGAGTCCCAACATAAAATAAATGTTCTGAGCTTCACAGAAAAGCTCTGCAAAGATCTCAAGAAATTAATTCAGACCAATTTATAATGCTCCAAACAGAAAGAACTGGAAATAAGAGTTTCTGACACTTGTTTTGGCCCTTTTCTTACAGTGTTGGTAACAAACGGTCTCTACAAAAACAAAACAAAACAAAACAACAAAAAAGGCAATTTTATTTAGAAGAACAGCTTAGTACAAGCCCTATTAAAAACCATTCAAGGCCATCCATCTAAATTTTTGATAAAATAAATCTGACCCAAAGAATTAATGGTGTTAACAAAGTCTGCAGAATATATCCATTTATCAGCTCTACATGAAAGTGCAAAAATGCTTTGAACTTGAATCATGTTAAAAGGAGATTTATTAAAATGACGTAAAATACAGGATGGAGCAAAAACATTCATGGAGCACAGAGTTGCAGGTTACAACAGAGAACAGAGAAAAAAAATCATCTAATCAACATTTATGGAAAGCCCATGAACAAGTGGGTCAATGAGAACAATCCCAACCAATCTAGCAGTAGAGAGATTCTGGAGAACAATGTTTTTCTGTCTTTGGTTAGTTTGTTTCTTTCCAGCAAGCCAGCTTCTCAAATCACCTCTGCATCACAAACAAATGCCTTTGCTTGCTCTCCATCCTCCACACAACAGATCCAAGTCAGTAATACTAGCGCTAAATGCCTACTTACATGGCATTCTGCTTTGGCTCGGCGATGATGTAACTTTTCCAGTGCAAAAGAAATTCGGAACATGCAACACAATTTAAGTGAAGATTAATCAGATTGTTAATGCTGAAAACTTGCACAGAATTGACAGGTATCTTTTTGGTGTGATACCTGATTAATGCACTTGTAGGCAAAGAAAGTTGGGAAATCAAAATATTTGGACAGATGTTTGTTGGTGAATATACTCCGTTTTGCCTGTGTGAATGCACGCAGTGCTTTTACTATTCTCTTCCAGCAGCTTAGGGAATTCATATGCCTCTTCACATTCCTAAAAGCACAACTGTTGCCAGTTAACGCTGCCTGTTGCCAAATTAACACTACTGTGCCAAAACAAAAACTGATCAACTCTACCATGCAAAGATTGCCTCAACCAGCATACAGGAGAAGGAAAGTGTCAGTTGGAGACACCTACTGCAGTGCAGGCTTTTCCTGTCAGGATCAGCAAGTTATGGATGGATAGCTATATACTAAAAGGAAGACTGGAAATTCAGTGGATTCCAAGGTAGCCTGGAGCTTTTGAAATAAAGTTTGCACCCATTCTTGTCAAATCCATTACAGAATTATTTAGTTCCTCTATGGTATTTCAAAGTTGTTATCCACAAAGACAGCGTTCTATTTAATATTCTAAATCAGAGATAAAACACATGTACGCAGCTAAAATATTACAGTATATTATGAAGCAGAAGACTGCCAGTGAAAATCAGTTATTCTTTTACATTCTTGCCAAGATCCAGGTGTTACATACTGTACTTCTTTAGAAAGAATGGAAAAAATTTCTAACACTACAGCTGCATACTAGTTGCAGTGCCCTAGCTGTCCAGTAATCAGGTGGAGAAGAGGAACACCAAACTCTCTGGAAAGGTCACTCCAGCCTACCAGCTCTTCACGGTTCACTGCAGACATTAATGCAAGACAGCTCAGCTCTGTCAGAGGGCACCTATCCCATATGCAAGGTGAATACCTGGTCCTGGTAGTGAATGGCCTTGGTTCATCTTGGATGAGAACTCAGAGCAAAGGAAAGCCAGAAAAAGATGGACAAAATCTTTACTCTGCAAGATTAAATTAGAAGTCATAGGTTTTATCATGGCTTGTTTTTTTTTTCTTTTTGTTTTTGATTAGGAAAGACCAAGAAAACAAGAATTCAGCTCCTTTACAGAATAACAAAAATGAGTGCACAAGTGCAGACTTCATTTTCAAGGAGCAGCAAGTCCATCAGATTCATGGGGCAGCATCTCACAGCTCTGGCTGAAGCTCAGGATTTCCTCGAGCTGCAAGCAGAGGGAATTCTGTTTCCTGCAACCAGGAATGCTGCTTGCTCCTCAGAACTCAAGAAAATGGACAAATTAGTTCAAAGTAGTATTACCATTGCGTGTGTACTTATGGGCACTATTACGGAAGAGATGATATCTTAGTATCACCTACCCAGAATCACTATTAGCCTCAAAAGAAAACTGGTCGAGTCTATGGTCATCTTACGCTAATTAAGAAGTGTATAGTTTTAATTCCCTTATCTCTTTCTGAGGCAAACATCACAGAAAAACTACTCTAATAATCAAATGAAAGAAAATAAAAGACTAATGTGACTGTGATCGCACTCGGTGTAGGGAAACACCAGTTGGTGTTTCCTCACCTCTGAGAGACTGAAAATTATTTACTGACGTTTAAACAACCACCTTAACCATGGCCTTCATGCAGGATTTGAACACAGCAATGACACTCTAAGGAAGCTGCAAAGAAAGAAATAATTACTCACAGGCTTCCAATTTTAATTAATAATTCCTGTTGTAACAATGAAGAATGATTAAAGTGCGCCTGGCCAATGGAGTTTCATAGTGCATACTTCTTTCTTACAGTAGCTTTTACCAAGTTTTAAAGCTGAAATCATTAATTCAAACCCTTGAAATGCTGACACGATGTGTTTACTACCAAGTCTTAAAAATAATTGGGTCATTATCATTAAAGCTCTTTAACTGACTCCAACTTGAGAGTGGTGGGAATGTTTGAGATACAATGTATAAAAATGAACATGTTTTTAATCTCATTTCTAAGGCTATGTGATCTAAACAACCAAGACATCAAAGACTGCACACTTTTTAACAGATTTTTCACTTTAATGACATCTACTTTTCCATTTCATTTTCCCCTTTGTCCCCCTCCATTCAATCTTCCCATTTATTTTAAATTATATTAAACACGCAGCAAAGATATGAAATCCCAAACCTACTGCTGGGGGCACAATCCCTGCAGCAGTAAACCCCCCCAGATAATCATTAGCTTCACAGCACAGACAAATGAATCAACGTATCCTCTAATTACCAGTAATCCAAAGATGACTTCCATTTGTAGAGAAAATGACAGACAACCCTGGTGTGACAACTCTCCTAGCTTTACGTGCTATGAGTGGAGAAAGCATCTCAGATATTGCAAAGGACGCTGAATATGAATGCAGAATCCAGCACACAGGGGAACTGATGTCCTCTGCTCAAAGAGTATGCTGCTGTTGAGCTTCTGGAGGACAACAACTGCAAGGAAGTCTCCCACTTAGTCCACATCTTCTGGCGACACTGTGGTCATAGGAGAGGAATAGCACTTAAGCAGGACAGTGGAGACATATGTACTTCAGACGTATGTTCGCGCTCACAGAGCTGGCAATTCAGCTTTACATGTCCTAGCAGTTAACAGTTGATAGTTGGACTTGACGATCTTAAAGCTCTTTTCCAGACTAAATGATTCTATGATTTCATTGCCAGTTTGGTTCTGTTGACTCCCACCTGATGCTAGCAAAGTGTCCACTGACTGAAGTACCATTTGGCTTGGTACCACACCTGACCATCATATCAAGATGTACTAATACACATCTTTTAAATCACCAGGCATTTTACAGATGACACACTTCCACAAGTGCAAGAGGCTTCCCAGCACTGCAGCCTGTCCTGCTGAGCCCAGCCTGCCAGGCTGGCTCAGTCCCAGCATGGCAACGATCCCTTATTTCCCACACCTGGCAAATAGACACCGCGGGTGAGGCTGGCTTTCCTCCCTGAAATACAGCCACGCTCATTTTCACTGTGGCTTGCTTTTTATCAGCTCAGCAGCACCAGGAAAATGCTAGGTCCTGAGCATGCTCTTTGGGTTTAGCCAAAGAGACCACAGGGAGCAGTGGGTAGGGAAGCTTCAAAATGCTTGGCAGCTTATTTTAAAATAAAATAGCCAAAGCTGATCCACAGCTTATGCATGGTCCCATGGGAACTTTCCATGATCAGTGCTCACCTTGGGCATCATCTGTACCTCAAATAATACCTCCTACTTTCCTTTCTCTCAGTTCTCCTCAGATTTGTGGCTTCTCCTCATGCCTTCATCTCTAGCCATATATGCAAATACCCCTTAGAGTCCAACTAGATTTCTCTTGGGAGTTCGTGTCTCCACTGTCACTTCTGTCCAGCTACATGAGTTCCAGAGACTAAGGTTTACCCTGTTTTGATAGCTAGGACACCTGAAAGCCAGAATAAGATCCAGCAATACACGTGTAGAGCTGAAGTGAAGGGGGTTCCTGCCTCCTGGGTGAGCAGGGACTTAGTGCAGAAAACTGCAGGCCAAATGTAGGGAACTGAGAGGTTTGAATGTCTTGGAGAAGACTGGGCAGCACCACAGGGAACCTGAGGCCTTGCTCAAAGGGGGTGGGCACTTCTTCCATTAAAACTTCCCAAGTCATCTCAGCTTGGGAGACCCAGAAAGATGCTGCTGTCTCCCATGGTCTGACACACTCAGGGTCAGTTGTCAGGAGGTAGGATAACAACTCAGTACAGAGCTGAACTCATAGGTTTAAAAAGAGACCTTCTGAATAGTTCAATACCTTGGAAACGTTCAGCACGAAGAAGTACTGAGCAATGGAGCAACTTCACACACACCAAGCTGGTGTCTGCACAAACTTATTTCAACCTCTTCCTTCTCCCACTCTCCTTATGTTTGCATGATTATTCACTTAAGATGTGAGTTGTTCAGAGTAGTTGTCTGATTTCTCACCTCACGGTTAATTTTCGATGCCACTGTACTGTTCATCAATAAACACAAAATAAAATAACACAACTTTATCTTTTCTGTAAAGTGAATGTAATACACAATGACATGAATTACTTCATTGTTTTTCCATAGTGAAATGCAACTGCTGATATTTATTTTGAGTATCAACAGGAGACCATGTCCTAGATCAGGATCCTGCTGCAGTGCTGCTGTACTGTCTTGCTGTTTTCATATTTGTTTTTTTTTTCTTTCCTTTCCTTTTTCTCCAGAGATAACTTTAGAAAACAGTCTGTTCTAATTTCAGTGTGTTAAGACTGCATGACCACAGACTATGAAACACAACCAAATCAGACTTGATAACTCAAGGCTCTAGCATTGTATCTACATGCCTGTATATAAGCTAAGGAACTCCTTCCTTTCTTGCAGTTGTGCTGCACAAAATCTGTAAGATTATGACCGTGGCAATTTGAATTCTTCAGTAATTCATAATTTCACAAAGCAGAAGCTCACAGTAAACAGTTATAAGTGTACACACAACTCAACACCTGCTCTGTCTATTTTGAAAGCACTAAAAATAGGCAATGACCCAAATCTACCCTGGCTATAGGCCAAACCAGTGAGTCAGATGGCTGGCAATTAAGGTTATGCAAAAAGAAAAAAACAACCTAAGAGACACTTCATCTTCATTTGGATGTAAATCCTCATCTAAGAATAATACCTCTTAACACCTCTTTTTTTTGCCTCTGAAAAAAATCAACAGACAGCAAGGCAGTATTGATGGTACTAATACATCCCTGAGTACACATATTCTTAATAAACAAATTGGACAAAGAAGTAGAACATTCCTGATTTACTTAAACATTTAGACCTTCTTTATTGCTCTAATGAAAGCAATTAAAGAAGGTCAAGTTAGGGTCAAATAAGCAAACCTATTAAACTAAAGTAAGCATTTTAACGAATAACAATTACATTTAAAGGTATCCTGAAGATTCCTTGCTTCATTTACTGGCCAAGGTTCCAGATTGACGATTGTTGCTATCCTCTATTTTCTGCAGTACTTTCAAACTTCATGTTGGAGCAGGATTACTAAGACATTGTCCTGAATTGCACCATTCATTAATAATAATAATGATCAGGTATTTTTACCTCTCATATTTAACACGTTTGTCAGTGGTAGCCAAATCCCCTAGTTTTGTGGCTGTAAGAGGTGACATGTCAGGGTAAGAAAATCACAGCGTGTACAAGACATTCAATTGATAGCTTAGGGATTACGGATTTGAGGACTGTGGTACTGAGAACTTTATTCACAAAAATAGAACACACATCTTATGACAAACAGATATTTTGACTGTAAACTTGTTAAAGCAGGACTTTATTTTTCATTCTTTGTTTACTTAATTGTTGCTACCTAATCCATTCCTAGGTCCTGGATTCAGTGTCTTTAGTACTACTTTTACTTTACAGGTAGGACTGCATCTTAGAGCTTCTTCTTCTCCTTGGGGCTGTTCAGCCTGGAGAAGAGAAGGCTCCAGGGGGACCTTCTAGCAGTCTTCCAGTACCTGAAGGGGCCCTACAGGAAAGCTGTGGAGGGGCTTTTTACAGGGGCATGTAATAGCTATGACCTGGAAGAGGGTAGATTTAGACTGGATATATGGAAGAAATTCTTCCCTGTGAGGGTGGTGAGACACTGGAACAGGTTGCCCAGAGAAGTCGTTGATGCCCCCTCCCTGGAAGTATTCAAAGCCAGGCTGGATGGGGCTTTGGGCAACCTGGTCCAGTGGGAGGTGTCCTTGCCCATGGCAGGGGGGTTGGAGCAAGATGATCTCTAAGGTCCCTTCCAACCCAAACCATTCTATGATTCCTCCACTCTCCTGAAAAGGAACAATATCTGTGTGACTTTTGTACTTGCAAAGGCAAGATGGTCTCCTTACAGACTTCAGGACTGACACGTTATGTCAACAATGAAAAATATCATGTCTATGATGTACCCTGGAAAAACAACTTAAAATTGAGTGATCTCATTTCCAAGTTCCTTAAATCCCTCTGCTGCTCACAATTAGTTTCAAGTTCATGAAAAATCTATTATGACTAAAGGCAATAACTAATTAAAAATATATATATTAATGAATTTTCAGCTAATAGGTCTATTTCTGGAATACTCTAGTGCCTCTACTGATTACAGATCTGTACCATTAACTTCATTGAATTTTTTTTTTTAAATAAACACTTAGTTGTGCCAAGGCCCCACTTTGTTTCATAAATTTTAGATAAAATTTTCCAGCCAAAGCAACAGAACCATGCTGTGATGAAAGCCACCATCAGATACATATAAAATCTCAATAATCTCAACAAAATGGCTGCTTAACTCCTATTCAAGGAATAAAGTTTTAAGATGTTGACAGATGACTTTGTTGATGATGACTAAAATAATGAAGTGGATATGGTGCTCACAGGAGCAATTCAGGGAAGACAGTGGAGCATGCACCAGGCAATTTGTTCCTCTCTGCCCTGCAGGGTTATAGCCAGCCAAACAGGCACAGGGGCTCTGCACGATACATGGCCACCACCGTTCTGCTTTCCATGCCTCACACTCTCTAATTCTTGCCTTGTAGACATTTCAACTTGACGCTGTAGCTGGGCACACTCTCCTCCCTCACACAAAGGTAAAAAGAAAATACATCAGACTACAACTAAGAATGCATTTTCCCTGCCTCACTATTGCCACGCAACATTTTTCTTCAGTGTGTCATAGCCTCTCTCTCCCATCTTTGTTGACTCCTTCTCCACCCTCTCTTCCTTTTCATTCTTCTCACCTTTTTTCCTCATTCCTATACCTTCCATCTCTTTTTCTCTGTAAATCACTAATCCCTAAACCGAGGCTTTTTGTTGAAAAATTACACATTTCAATGATTATATTAGAAAAGCACTCCCATGTTCATTCCAGATCAGAAGACATGAGTTTACATTCTCTACAAGACTGTATATTTACAAACACAGACACTACAAGGACTAGCACTCTCTGGATCTCTCTGAAACTGCTGTTTTGCTCTTTTATGAAATTAGTCTAGACAGAGGTGAGGAAAAAGAAAAAAAAAAATCAAGCTTTTCCTTTGAGATTCCTCTCCCATGTTACAGTATTTAAAAAACCTTTATGTATCAGCACATGCCTGGGATACAAAAATATTTTATTTTATAGTTCTAGCACATCTAATCTTTATCGTTGTTTAGCACAGCTTTCTTTTGTGCCTTTGCTAATAGATACAGTTCGTACCAGTGGGAAAACAGCCAGTAACAGAACTCAAGCTACAAACCTGATACCTACAGACCTATCTCAATCCTGCCAGTGGTCTCAAAGATCACAGAGGAAATACAAAGACTGCACACCTGTTCCCGGTTAAACAAAGAAAATTGGATTTTTATCAGTTTGACTGTCACCTTTTACATAGCACTGTTTTGTCAAGAGCCACTAATGAAAGAGCTTAGCAGCAGGTAAAGGACGTGGCTTTGACCAAATTCATAGATTTATCTAAAATATTTTACAGTAAGAATTATATTCTTTTCAGAGTTGAAATAGGATTACAAAGCATGGAAATGGATATCTATATTATTGCATATGACTGAGCAGCTTCATCAATAGCGGTGTCTCAGAAGATTTCAGTTTTGCACACTTACACTGAGTTGGTGAAAGTTTAAATATACTGCCTGTCTGCAATCCATATTAATTTTGGCTGGCATTTTGAACGGATGCCCTAGGAACGAATGTAAGACTGGAGCAGTTTGTGTGCTATTAGCCAACCTGAAAGCTAACAGGATCATTTTGTTATTCATCTACATCCTGCGCATGAGCATGACCATGGACATGGTACCTCCTCTACTTGTGCTCCAGCACTACTTCCATGCGTTACAGAAGCACTGTGAGCCTGGACTGCCTTGGAGGTTTTGAGCTGACTACATACTGTAATTACGAAGCTCTATATAAAGACTTCAAATAGGGA
This sequence comes from Penelope pileata, assembly GCA_013396635.1. Taxonomy (NCBI): domain Eukaryota; kingdom Metazoa; phylum Chordata; class Aves; order Galliformes; family Cracidae; genus Penelope; species Penelope pileata. The sequence continues at coordinate 54,924 of WBMW01005877.1, forward strand.
AGGCTAGCTCCACGATGCTGCATGATCCAAATCCTTCTGAAAACACCTAACACATTTCTGTGCTACCAGAAGGACATAAGAAAGTTCTGAAAATTTAAAAAAGGTTCAAAATCAACACATTGCTTCTCCTCTGAGACAAAACAATGAGTAAAACACCATGATGAAAATGAGAGTCACAACAGCAGAGCAGCAGGGGAAGCTCTCCCCATCAAGCTGGAGATGCAAACTCAAGTCCCTTTTGAGACTCATACCCACGGCTACCTTAGCAGTGCAGCTGCCAGCAGATACCTTTCAGTTCAGCGGAGGAGTCAGAGCAAAATAAATAATATGCTAACTACATCATTTCTTTTTGCACATGAACTGCAGGAAACCGGTGTGCCTAAAGCGCACTAGCCAGATGGGATAATTAAGCTCAGACAGATCATTGACCTTCCTAATAAAAACACCCCAGAAATGGAGGTTGACTGAATAAATCTGTGTCATGTTATGAAACTGCCAAAAAACCCATGGAAACCCATCTACCCTGACTCACAGTGTTTCAGTGAGCGCATCTTGTGAGAACTTGAACACTGGGTTTTGGGTTTTCTTCAGTATTTCTTGAATTTTCTCTATGGAAAACAGCAGTGAGAGTTCACTGCTGGGAACTACTCAGCTGTCTTTCTACAAAAAAGTTGAAAGCACATATACATGCATTTATGCTAAGCTATTCTCTCTTTAATTATCACTGAGGCTGGTTTGTCACAGTAAAACAATTTTGGGGAAGTAAAGGCTTTGAGAGAGCACAAAATGCAAATGTCATCATTTCACCTTTCATAAATGGAAGGCATGACACCCATTTAAATCATACTATTTTATCTTAAATTATAAAGGCAAATATAATCCATTAATCTTCTGTTTGAAAATAAGTTCATTATTTCAGAGTTTCAAAGGCCGCATGAGACACCATGGATTCCCTGAAATCAAGAGAAGCTTTCCTTCCTTTTCGCACCAAGTCTATTTTTCCTTCCTCAATGTGTATCTCAATGTTCAGACCCATATTGATGAAGAATTACATTCACAGGAGACTACTCTGTTATTTTCCAGGCATTTCCGTGTCACACAATTCTCTTCCTAGCCAATATATCCTTAAACAGAAAGGATTAGACACAGCTCCAATTATTACTAAGCACAATCTGTTATGAACAAAGCACATAGAGCAACCCCAAAGACAAGCAACACTGGAAGAAGTTCACAGGCAGAAGATAACGGCAACTCCTCACGAGTCCCATCCCTCCCATGGAGATTAGGGCTGGCTCAGTGAGCTGCAGCGACTGGCAGCATTTTGTCCTGTATCCCTGTGGCCTGGCATTCTCAGGAAGCCAGAAATTTAGATTATCCAGAAGCTTTGTAAGTGCACATTACATATCCCAACACAGACATGCAGTTCCACTTAGCCATTCACTGGGCATTCCTGCATGAACAGATCCATCTTGTTATTTGAGACTTGTTTCTACACAAGCTACTTCCATGAGGAAAACTGGGCATCAAAAACTGTCCTTATTTTAACAAAACACACATATTCAAAAAATCAAAATAAAACCCCTAAACATACAGTTAATTTCAACTCATAGCAAACTCTGACTTTGAAATATAGTTATTTTTTTGTTTGGGATATTCAAAAGTGATAGAAGTGACCTATGCCAAAGTTAGAGCCGGGGCTACAGTAAGTTTTACGTCTTCTGCTCCACACAATGTGCACTCACACACATGGACACTGCCTAGCTTCCAACATGTAAAGAACAACAAATCTCAACAGAATCACAACAGTATCTGAATCTTATTCTCTTTTCACCCTGATTCTGAAAATGATTTTGCCTGCTATTCAATTGGATTCCTTCTAATGAACTAACCTAACAATTAAAAAAGGAGCATAGATTCTTAATTATTAAGCAGGCAAACAGGCAGAAAGAGAAAAAGAAGATAACAGATCAAATCATCTTGTGATTTATGTAGAGGTAAATCAGCAGTCACTCCATTAAAACAACAGGGATTATAAGAGTGTATGAAATGACTCAACCCAACTATGAAAACTCTGTTCTACCCAATTCCGTGCTCTCAGTAGTATACCGTTCCTCTCTTAGCAGCAGCATCCATCAATACTTGCTTGCTGGAAGACATTAAACATTATAACAGACTTCACAGTAGGCGAGCCAGTAATATCACACTACACAAACACAGAATTCACAGGATTAAAACATTTACAAAATTCTTACTTGAGGCTAAGCTTCCTGAAAAGCACATTCGGAGAAAAGCTTCCCTACCACTTTCCTGTGTAGAGCTGTGGCACATGCTCATCTCACCTGGGCCACAGCCACCCAAAGTCTGCCTGAATTTACAGACAATTCAATACATGGTTAAAAAAAATTAAAAAAAAAATAAAAAAGGACCTTAAAATTACTTTAACACTGACCTCTAGTGACAAGAGGTGGGAATTTACCATTTTATGGGGCAATTGGGCAGAACTGAATTTCCCATCTGTAGGGACTCAGTAGGTCAGGCTGATGGCTGGACTTGATGATCTTGAAGGTCTTTTCCAATCTAGATGACTCTGTGATTCTAAAATTCCACCCCCACTTCCAAGAACATGCAGCTAAAGATCTCCAATTCAAGTACATGAGTTACAGCCACGGGTGAATTACAGGCAATGCACCAAAGACTGTAGCAATTTGTTCTGTAGCAAGTGTCCTCATGCGCCTCTCCTGCTCTCCGTGACCTTTCAAAGACGATAGAGAGTGGCTTGGCAATCACTTCTGCCAGATCCCTCAGCACCCACGGGTACATCCCATTGGGGCCCGTGGGTTTGTGTGTATTGAGTTTGCCTCGACAATCTCTGACCGCATCCTACTTGACCAAGGGGAGGTCCTCCTCTGAGGGGCAGTCTTGGCACTAAAGACCGAAGCAAAGAAGGTGATCAGTAACTCTGCCTTCTCAGTGACCTCTGTTATCAGGGCACAAGCCATGAGGAAGTCACAGCTCCAGTATACATCCCAATTCACTGTCTTTGCACTTCTGGGCCATGGCCTTCACAGGGAAGTGTTTCAAGAGGAAACTTCAAGTGAGAAGTGCTTTCACTAAGCATGGTTTCTGATGAGCCATATGTGTTAATCATAAACTTGTACACTCACACATACACATATAAATTATTTGCTTAGTTGGGAGGCTGGACCACAAAGGGTGAGAAGAACCTTTGGACACAGTCCCAACTTAGGGTAAACATGAACAGGTAGTACATCATCTGAATCTATAAAGTTCGTTTTACTGAATCTGGATTATTTCATTTACATTAACATCACCTGTGCCAAGAGAAATTTTCACTTTCTATCACATATTCATCCAGATTATTTATCTCTAGTAGCAGTCCTCAAAATTGTGGTCCAGATTCACTCTGCTGCTCAGAACCCCAAAACCCAGTTCAAGGATGGCAGAGATTTCCAGAATGCTCCTCCAAATAGAGCTGATATCATGGACGTCTTTATGGAATTTACTTCTGGATCATGGTCTTAGCCAGCTGCCTGCACAGACGGGGGAGAGCAGAACAGTCCTGTGAAGGAGCACACACTGCAGCAGACCTCAGAATCCAACCTGTCTCAGTTACACATGTGCATCAATACAAGCACATATATTGCAAGATAATTGACATGACTCTCCACTCATTTTCACTGCAAATACTCAGCTGTCAGAACAAACTTAACTAAAAAGACTAAACTGTCCACTGATGTGAAAGTAAGAAGTCCTTTCACACTGACAAATGCATCACCTTCCCATAATGAAAACTGCGCAACAGATAAAAGTCCTCTGCTGAATGAACTGTCAGCAAGAAAACAGAGGTTATTTTCCAGCACTGCAGGCACATACATGGCACACTCCAAGAAGGTGTGCTTGTCAGCAAGTCAGACAGTACATGCAGACTCCACCTCCCCCAGCACTCAGATGTTCGCAGCCTTCTGTGGGTAAGCAGCTCACCTGATTCCAACAGGACACGACAGCCACGCCAGGAGGGAAACATTCCTTGTTTAAGCCCACTGACATAAACACACAGCCTGCAGATTGAATGTTTGGGCTAAAAAACAGGTAATGAGATTTTCTGATGTATTCCAGCTGTATGTGTGAGTGCTTAGGGATGAACATGGATAATTACATATAAATACCTACGGGACAAGAGAGAGAGAGTGATACACTAAATAACAGATGCAGAATGGTCTCTGAAAGTTGTCATAATCATTACCTCGCTTGTACCACAGCATCAGGGAACTGGTCTTAAAAACAATCATTTGCTCACGTTAGTGGCTGCCAGGCCTCCATCTAATCCGTTCATTAGCAATATATCAGGTTAGCAAGCTGCCATGGCAGGAAAATAATTAGCTTTCTATTGCAGGGTGGCACATTTCTCTATTGCATTGACATAACAAATAACTCCATAAACTGCTATCATTTTTTCGCTTTTAAGGCCTCTTTTTGTTTAATTAACCCTTCAGGAGATTGTTTTAAACACACACGAACCGTAACTACAGAAAGCCCTTTGACCAATCACAGCTGTCTTAGCATGAATAGCTATTATACAACCAATTTATGGGTGACCTACCTTTAGGTCATTTAAATACAGCTTCATAGAATAGCTGAAAGCAGAACATGCCAAAAGGCATCCTCATTAGTTCTCCTCTCCATCATCTGCATGTACTGAGTAACTTGAAAGCATAGTTTTAGATGGTGCTACTGTGTCCCAGCATACATCAAAATGACCGCGCAACAGTTGTGTGGGGGAAGGACTGCCACTGTTCTAAAGATTTCTTAATCCGGTCTGTTGTCTTGCCTTAGCTACAAGGTAAGTGCACTTCCAGGATGCGTTTGGCTGGGCTGAAGTCAAGGTAGCCTAGCCCTTTTTCTGCAAAATGTTTGAAAAGAGGCCATTTGAAAAGGAAATTCTAAGATGTGGACAGCATGAAACAGTAACACTGAATTTCTGCTCAGGCAAAAAAGAACTCCTCTAACCAGACCTCTCCTAAACTGCAGCATGGAGCTCCAAGTAGTTTCACTGTATCTGGATTAAGGCTAGTATTTTATTCCTGCTATCAAAGATCTGATCTTTAATCCTGGGAAACTGTGTATCAGCACTGTCTTGTGCAGCATGTTACATGGGTTAATTACACGGTGCGTTAAAGATCTTATTATGTGTGATGACTTCTGATTTTCTTGCTTCTCCCTTGATTTCTGGCTTATCAAGGGAAGATTTCTAACAGGAAAGATGTTTATTGGTACTATCCCTCTCCTCCCATACAACGCTTAATCCTGTGATTACTGATTCAAGTGCTAAGAATTGTGGAGCCCTAATCTCTTATCTTGGGAGATTTCAGCAGTGTTCAGAGCTTCCTTACGGCTCTTCTCTGTACTTCTGCAACCTTTTTTTGCTGAGTGCTCAGCCAACACACAACATTATACAAATCAGGTAGGAGGAACCAGTCTTTATATAATAACCCACTTCTAATAAATGCAAGCCTTTCTTAATGAAGCCTGACAGATGTTTACAGAAAGCATTTCACAGCGATATTTAACTAAAACCCTTTGGCAGAAATCTTAATAAGAGGTCATCAAAATATCCAAGCAATTTCTTTCACTACCTGACATTTGGGTATGGTGAATTACATTTACCATTGTGCTGTCTCATTACTTGGCTTCAGTAAATATCCTTAACAGTCACGATTCCCTCTTTCTGTTCTATCTTTAATTGGACTCATTAACTGCATATCTCCTCCTAAATTGCCCAGCTTAATCTGTGATTTCCACTTTGATCTCAAAATATTCCAGAGAGCATTAGATTGCAGGGTTTGGGATCATGTTATCAAAAAAGAATGGGAACTCTTTTGTAGCAAAGGAAGTAACACGGACTTTTTCTGGGAAAAGCAATTAAGGTCACACTCTTGCAGAACTACCTTTGAGAAAAGACACATTGTGAGTAAATTTTTCAAACACAAGAGGTCACAAAGCAACTGTTCAGATATAGATGTTTTTTACTCAAGGCTATTCACCAAACAGGATTTTGAATCCTGGCACAATGCACTGCTTTTCTTTTTTTTCCTGCCACTACTCCATCTGATCAATTCCACTGGAAAATGAAAGAAAGACATGACACGTTACGTGAGTCTGAAGTGAAAAGATGCTTCCCCGGTGCTGAGTTTGCTGAACAGAGTGTGGCTTGTAGGGGACCTTCCTGTAAGCACTTCAAAGGAACGTGGTCAGTAGCCAGCATGCAACAGCAGCGTGTTCCAACACAACAAGAAACAGGCAGGGGTCAAGAGGAGAAGAACACTCATCATCCACAGGACTGTTAAGTAAGCTCATTTTTATGTGTGGAATTTTTCACAGGCCAAAATTACTCCAGGCTACCAGCACAGGAAAAAAGAGAGCTGAAGACTTGGCATAAGAAAAGATCATTTAGAAGAAAATGAAGATTTTTGGTAGAAAGTCACTCCTCTATTTAAATTAACACCAGCGTGGGCAGCAAGAAAACACGATGGGGTTTTCCTAAATGAAAACAGCAATCAGAGTTTTTGGTTGTCTATCATTTTTTGAATGCTAATAATTATGATAACTGTGCTGGTGAAGGTAAGGAAATATTTAAAAACTGTTATTTTCTGTTTATTTTTTTTTTAATCACAGCCATACAGCTGAACATGCTCAAGGAAGCAAAACTGCATGGATAATTACCCTCATGGAAACAATCCAAAGGTTCACAAAGTGAAAGCTGCTTCCAACTTAAAACCCAAGATCTTAAATTAGGACAGCATTTGAGTCTCCAGCTGATAAAGATGTTTGACCTGCTGGGCAAAGGTAATTGTCAGGGACTTAATTCAAGACTCTCACAGCACACAACATAGGGGAGCTCCCCGGTGCAGTGGTTTGAAACAGCAAGGCATCATTTACAGCAACAAGACAAAAATTAACAAGCACTGCATTTTCACAGATATTAATATAAGAGGCTTTTAGCCTCTCTGATAAGAACTCGTCACTCCTCTTCCTTCAGAGTCCTGTTCCAAGCACACGAAAAGCCATACCAGTCAGCCCCTGGTGGAAATAATGTCAGGAAAGGAAAATTTTCCTGTTCTCAATCAGATCTGTGCTTCATTCACAATTGCAGTTTAAACAAGACGGGAAACAAACTTCTGAGATTGCTGTCATGCTCTTTTAAGCCTGAAGACATCCCAAAGGAGGAGAAGTTGCAAGGACTTAGGGCAGCACTTGCATTAGCAACGTTGCACCGTGTGGAAAGGCCACGTCGGCTGCACAGCACAGAGAATAGCAAAGCGTTAACAAATGAAGTCTGGAAACCTCAGTTTAACGAAATCAGCTTCCATCAGGCAGGAAGTCATCCAGATCAATTCACATCTCCCTTAACCCCTACACCTTAACTACCTGTGAAAAATAAGCACAGAAATTACAGTGCACTGAGAAGTAAAAGGAGATTTTGATCGTATCACTTAACAGGGAGATGCACTGCCAATATACTAACATACCACAACATTTCACTACAAAATTCCAGCTCCCTTTGAAGCCAGGCAAAGTGGCAGCCCCTGCCAGCAGCTGCCATGAGTGACTGACAGGGCAGAACTCAGCAGTGATACAGCAGCTAAGCCTGCAGCATCAGGTGAAGAGAGAAAAACATGCTGCTGAAGAAAAGCTGTTCAGGCTCGCTGCAGCAGTGTGTAATGAGAAAATATTGCAGAGTGAGTTCTGGAATGCCTATAGGATGCACTGCTTTAATATTTTAATAGGTTCTTCTACATCCTCCTGCCTTAGTATGCAAGTACTACTTTAAGCATTAATGTAACTTCTGATTGCCCTCACATGTTTGAGCAAAGTGATGCTGTATACTTAAGGACAGTTACTGTTGCCTGTCAACAGAACTCCCAGCTGAAAGCTTTTTAGTGTGAAAAAAAGAAAAAGTACATACACAAACTTTTATGCAATAAATATATATACACTATAGAGAGAGAGGTTGTGGAGTCTCCTCCTCTGGAGATGTGCAAAACCTGCCTGGATGCTTTCCTGTGCAACTCACTCTAGGGAACCTGCTTTAGCAGAGAGGTTGGACTAGATGATCCCCAGACGCTCTTTCCAACCCCTCTGATTCTGCGATTCTGTAACCTGTCCTGGTAACAGATTAAGGTTCAATATAACTGGATAATTTTGCCATGTCTTCAGACAGATCCTTCTCACCTTCTGACAGCTGTCTATCATTAGATAAACCAAATACTTTGCATGTCAGCATAACATACACACTAAAGAAACACCCTTAGGGGAAATAACAGCACCTGCAACTATTTGGCCAGCTCAACATGGAAATATCAAGTCAACATTGGACCTCATATGCATGTGCGTGCATGCACATACAGAGGTGGAAACAAGAAGGCCTATGCCTATTTTCAATAAATTTTTATTCAATCCACTTTGCAGTGGTAATTACAACACATTACAGCCGATCTGATCTAAAAGAAAAAAATGGCCTAAGAACAAAATCCTGTGATTTCTGCACTGGAAGCAGAAGCTTGTGTAGCCACCAAATTTCCCGAGTAAAGAGAAAAAAAGAAAGGCAAGTGGAGAGATTAAACAGGGTTAAAGGAGTCCCCTGAATTAAGATGACTCAGACTGATCTTCCTCTCAATTTCATTAACAGAAGATATCAACAATAAAAATTACCATTACCAGTTTGCTGTCTTCACCTACCAGATTTGGAAGCCACTCTAATTGCCCAATGCAGCCATAAAGGAGCAAGTCTGATATTTCTCTGCTTTCAATAAACAGCTGCCAAAGTATCTGCCACAGTTTTTCTCCTACCTGTATATTCACTAGGCAATTTTAATCACATACAGCTGTTCATGAAACTTTAATACTGTTTTTCCCACTGAAACATTAATATTTCCTGGTTAACAGCCCCATATTATAAATCATTTTGTGAAACACAGCCAATTAAAGCACAAAGTTTGTGCAGAAGTTTTTGCTAAGTGACTGATGCGCATAGAAACATGGAAAAAAAAAAAAACTAACCTCTCCACACACAGGCACCCAAACGCATGAACTGAACACACCAGAACGGAACAAACCATATCGGTGCATACAGCATGGATAGAACAGGGATTAGGGTGAAAGGATTTCTTGTTTACTAGCTTATTTTTTTTAAATAAGATTTTTATATATTTTTTTTTTAATAAATGATGTAGTGTTTCAACCCCAGGAACTGGACTTTACAATAATTTTATGATTCCTATAATTACATCCAGAAGACCACCACGACCACCTGATTTGATCCCTTTCTCAATGATCCCTTTCTCAATGCAGACTAAGAATCACCCTCAGACTTTGAAATTTCCGTGTTTCATATGCTTTATATAAATTATTTGCCAAGACATGACTGAAAAGGGTATTTAAAACAAAAGTAGAAGAGAGGAAAATCAATGGTAGTGCTTATTTAAATTTCAGAAGCTAAATTCCTGATGTTTGCAATAGTTCTGCCTTGACCTCTACCAGGACAGCACTACAATGCTTTCTCCATTCCCGAGACCAAGCCATATACGGTTGAGGGGATATCATATTTTATTTAAGCATACCGCAGAAAGACATTAAATTTTACAGGTCAGATTCCCCATGGTGCTTGTATAAGGCTGTGGCTGCAGAAGGAGCAAACATTCTGCTCACCTTGGAGTTGTCATGGTGCAGCTTTCCTGTATCTGTCTGGAGAAAGTTCCCTCGGCCTTGTTATAGAGGGATGGGTTCCCCAGCCACAACTCACACACTCTCCATCATTTTAAATAGATGTGGGTCCTGCACTGAGGCAAAGCCATGTTGTACCCCTGAGGGTGCCTCACACAGACTGAGCTCCCCACCTGCCATTCAGAGGCCTACTCAAGCCTCCTTACACTAAAATTGTAATAGGACATGAAGGAAGTACAGCCTCACAGTAAGGGTACACAAAGCCATGACCATTTATTCTCTCTGGCCACACAGACGGTGTTTAGACCTGCACCCTACTAGCAGTAGTCATTTAAGCCGTATGATGCCTGCACTTATCTAAATCGTGAAATATGAAGGGAAGTTCTGTCTGAGCCCACCTCAAGCATGTGAGATGACTCCATTCAGGGTCACATCTACCCTGCCGCATGGTCATTGAAACCAGGCAAGACACTTCCGGTGGCTGACAGAGAACTGACAATAGACAGGACCTGTGGTCATGTTTTAGACTGAGCATCTCTGAGCTATCATCAACGGGAGACCTGCAGCTCTCTCTGCCGCAGATGCAGAAACACCACCCAGCACTAACAGGTAAGTGCTGAGGAAGCACCAGGACCAGCTTCATTCTATCTGCGGCAATCTTTCAATCATAAAATGAAAAGAAAATATTGCTGGGCACCTTGGAACAAAATGGTTTTCTTTGAGGTTTAGCAACTGCGCCTCCCTTCCACTTCGGCTCTTGGTTTAGCCTAACCCTCCTGTAAGTCCCACACAGCAGGCTCACATCCAGCTGTGCACGGCTACCAAGGCTCAAACACTGAGAGCAGAACTGGAGCAGACAAGCAAAGTAATTCAATTTAGGAAGATAATTCACTTTTGGCATTAACCATTCCCTGCCACCCAAATGAAACAGCAGCAACAAATGCCCAGCCTTCTTCTAACAGAGACAGTGCTATGCTTCTTATTTCATTCTTCACTCCTGATGAGCTGTAGAAATGTTATGTGCCTGACTTTGAGCATATTGGTATTGCTGTAAATAGGGCCTGGAAGCAACTACACTGCTAGCAGTGGGAGGAAGGAGACCAGGACAGGACACTTGTTCCTCAGTGTAGCTCTCTGAAGTCAGATTTAAGTTTCTGTGGATTTATTTTTTTTCCTGTTGTTGCTGTTGGTTACCCGAAACCTGAAGCTCAAACCCCACATGACGAAAGCCTCTGTGTCCCTATTCTGCTTCTTGGAGGGCGTATACATACAGTAAATATAGAACAGCTCCCTTCTTGTAGTGCCTTGAGATATAAAAAGGAGGCAAATTCCCCCTAACCAAAGACTGTCTCAGTGAAAGAAAGTTTTTATCCCTTCTGTAAGCTACTTTTCTGAACAGATACTTCTTCTGTCCTTGTCCACGAAGAAGAAAATAACATCTTCAGCTATGAAGGTATCTGGGCTCCTTGACAGACAGGATGTGGTACAGAAGATATCAAATCCTATCCTGTACATAAGACTGGTCTTTGCTCTCCAAGTTTTCCATTCACTTCTTAAGTTGAAAATAACCATGAATCCTATATGCGCGCACAGTTGCACAACAGCCTATCCATCCCTCCCTTGAAGGGTTGCCAGCACTTTTGTGGAATCAGGTTAGAGAAGTCAACTACATGCCTCCCTTCCCACAAGGCACAGTCTCACATCTGCCAAATGACTGATTTCACTCATTTCTAATTATGACTGGCTTCCACTAAATTTCCTCCACAATTCTTAAGCAAGCATTTGTGTGTGATCCCATTGGTGACGGATGCAGCTGTCTCGCTCTGACACTGCTAGTTCACCACCAGCAATCCATAGGCTGGGCATGTTGGGAAAGCACTGCATGTCATCAAGTGCCAGGAATGGGGGGGAAATCTGAGTAGGATTTTGCGCATTTTAATTAATACACAGAACTCAAAGTTCACCTCCTACCTCTTCTTGCTTTATCAAGGGCAGGATGTCGAGTGAGAAAGCAGCATCGCACTTGCACGCTCTCCACAGTTCCCTAGAAAGGCAGGTTCCACCTTTACCACCACGCAGGTTACATGCCTGAGCTAACTGTACGTATCCTGAGCTCTTCAGGATTACTAACACGATGTTGTTGATGTCATCTCTGCTGTGATCAGCCCTGTAGCACAACACTGATTGTTTCTCCTGACTCACATTCACAGCGCATTTGTTCCAGTAGGCTTGAAAATGACAGGATGAGGCAGGCTAGGTTTTCCTGCTCAGTAGGTTTTTGCTCCAATCTAATTAAAAACATCCAGCAATTCACTGGAGCTCCTTGCAAACTACACACATCCTATGCTTTACAATAAACTCTGATAGCAAACAGCCTGATATTTTTAAAATCAGCTCCGTAGATGGAGAGGATTCCTCAGGAACTTCTTTACAATAATACACCAAAGCTGCTTGCTGAACCAGAAAAGCCAAGTTTCTTATGAAACGTCTTGTTTTTGTTGTTATTGCTAATGGCTTCATTTTCTTGTCTAAAAGCTAACAAGGAAAACCACTCTTGGTTCTCTGACATGCACAGAAGTGACAAGACAGCTCACTGGAAATAGTCAGCTCTGGTCACCTTGGTTTGAAACTGGGTCAGTGATGCCAGCTTGTGGGTATACCAAAGGAATACGCAATTAATTTGGGGGATTCAGATGCTGAGGACATGAACATCCTTTTCTTGAAGGCAAAACTCAAGTAATCCAGCTTTTGTGCTTAAAGAGCAGGCAGCCGTGTCATAACTAAGGCACGTTTACGTACGGTTTTTGAAACAGGCCTCCTTTCTGGGAAATACATCAGGGAATCTTTGGAACCAGTCAAGCCAAGCTCCACAATGTCACAACAGCTTAATTCAAAGGCAAGTGACCGCTGGGAGATGGCCACCACCACAGCACGGGAGAACATGTACTGGCAGGAAAGTCACCGCAGCTCCAAACAGTGTCAGCACCTCTGGAGACATCCAGTGGGAAAAGACCACGCAGACTTAACACATTGTGCTTGTAACTCCATCCCTGGCACTGAAAACAGACCTTAGGCCTGCCAAGAATCTCCTCGTCTTCAGTGCCTCAAAAAATACCTGTCCTCGTCTCCAAAGCAGAGTGCACTTAAGCTGTACCAACGGGAACAAATTCCTTCAGGGTTGTAACAACCAATTAAGGGATGGGAAGCAATTACTTCTATATCCATACAAATGAAACTCCTGCAATACAATTAACTATCCCTTATCATCTACTGTTGAATTTGTGAAAAGTACATGCTGTACACTCTCTCCTCCCCTAGCTTTTTCACAATTTTAATCAGTTTGTTTTAGCTAATGTAATGGAACCTACCTATTCTAAAGAAATAATATATGGCTGCAAATTATCTGAATATTTTCAAATGTCTTTTTTCATTTTAAATATAATTTAACTTGAGATTTTGCAGCTTTCATTTCTATTAATAAATTATCATTTCCTCTTTATAAGTGATGAGCTAGTGTGTCATGTAATTTTTTCTTCTAAATAGACCAGGACTTTGATCTAATGCAAGCCCTTGCTGGGAGTAGAGAGACTTTCTGTCTAATTTAGTTACAAAAAATATTCAATTAAAATTGGGAGTTTAATTCATTTAGTTATGAAAATTAAATGAGCTCAATAAGGTACATTCGATTTGCCTCAGGAAAAAAAAAAAGAGGGAGAGGAGAATCTCTGAAAGGGGAACAAACAAGGAAGGAGAAAAAAAGTAACTTTTACTCCTCAAATTGAAAGGTGTGCAACATGAAGAGCATGCATGCGTTTTAGTGTGGCTATGTAAAAGGTACCTGCAACAAGTTTACGCAGGTTTTATCCAGAAGCCACATGGATATCTGGCATCAACGCTTTTGTCTCCTGGCTAACAAAAGTCCTTGCAAGTTGAAAATGAGTCCATCCCAGTCATGAGGAGATCTGACTCCTCACGCTGAAAAGATACCACCCATGCACAATCCTTCTCCATCTCCCTTCAGGGAAAAAGGAAGCAATTGAAACTATTTTGCAAAAGTGAAAGAGAGCCATTTGGACCTCTCTGAGAGAGACTCCCTTCTACAGCAGCAGCACTTACCATTTTTGCAGATAGGACAGCATTGATCGGGCTCATATACTGGATCCACACACTCGGTCTGGGGACACGCTGACACAGTGCACAGCACTTCACCATTGGCTTCACAGCGACACTTCTCACATGGAGAAACCTGAAACACAAATGCACTCATCTTTTAATTCTTTCACTTCTTTCTTTCATCTCTTATTCCTCCCCTCTTAAAACAAATGCTTTTTACAACCTGAAAAATGCGCAGGGAAGGGCTGGGCTACTGCAAAATTACAGGACTGCAGCAGAATGAGTTGCAGGTTCTGCTCTCAACCCGTGCCCCAAATGGAGCAGCCAAAGGTATCCTGGGAACAAGAACTCTTTAGACTTAAACACAAATGAAGTAAAAATTTCCCTAACCCATTTTTCTTGAAATTCCAGCATAATAGGTTCATAATTCAGACAAAATTTGGTTTAATTCTATTACATGTTCAAAAAGTAATTTAGCAAAAAATACTGCATTAAAAATAAATGAAAAGTTTTGCTAAATGAAATATGAAACTTCTTTTAATGGAAAACTTTATAGCAATTTTGCCAGGTTTGAAAGCCTTTGGTGGCAGGAAGTTGCATTTTACTGAAAATCATCTTTCTTGTGGAGAAGTCAGGAAAAACATCCTGTGAATTCAGGTATTTCTCAGAGGTTAACTATTCTTCTTTTGCAATATTTAAAACTTTCTGAAAAGAAACTGCAATTCAAAGAAAGGGGTGGAGCAAAAAAAAACCCAGGATCATCCTTTTATACCAATTGAAACATTACTGGTTTTGAAGAATTCTACAGAATAGAAGAGCCAGGAGATAATTACTTAAATGACCTACTTCAATTAAACTAATTCCTAACAAAATAGAATCAAGGCTCTATATTGGAAAAATATGGACTTTAAAATGTCTATATTTGTCAGATATATAATTCCAGCTGTCCTCTTCAGTGTTCCCAACAAGTGCTGTACACAGCATCTCTAATGTCCCTGTACCACTGGAGGAGCTGGAGGTGGAGGGAAGCAAGGGTGCTAAAGAGGAACAAATGGTATATGCTAAAGCTCATCACTGTCCTTAAAAAAAACACTCGGCTATCCATGCTCAGAGCACAAGATAAAAATGTGGCTGCATGTTATTAATAGTGATCCTCTAAATCCATAATCTGTGCACGTTCTAGGTTTACTTAAGGTCAACAATTTGACGAGGCTGGTTTTGCTTGGAGTCCTTCCCATTCCAGCTGATGCCAAACAACCATCCTCTGCATATCTCCAACATGAGCAGAATAACCTCAAAGCTAAAAAAAAAAACCCTCTCTGCTGTGAAGAACCATGCAGACCTCTAACCTGCAGATCCTCTGGTATCCTCTCACTATTTCTGAAGGAGCCTGTCGCATTTTTTCCTCAAGTCTGTTCTCTGCTTGCGTGCCACTTTCACGTCTTCCTCACTTTCTAAGTTCAAATATGCTGATGCTTGCACAGCATCATCTCCAACTAAATGCTCATCCATGCTTTGCCACTTCTCTTCCCACCTGCCAGGACTGTCATTTGCTTATGCACTCATGTATCTTTTAACGCCATCCCCTCTGCTTAGAATGCCTAAATAGGGTCTCTTGCTGTGTTGCTTTCTGCTTTTATTACTATTATTTATTTCAGTCTTCCTTTGCTAGCTACTTGCTTACGGATTTCTCTTTGCTCCGCACTCTACTCAGGACAAAAACACATCATGCATTTCTAAAATGCTGCACAGAGGCTGACAGCCCACTACTGCAGATTTTTACTGCAGGCTTTAGGACAGGAACTTTGTCTGATAATTGCTCACAAACTGCCATGTTTGCTTGCAGAGCTGGAGTGTCAGCGGATGAGATTTCTGACCCAGTGTTCAGAAATAACTATTTCAGGTAATCACTTAAATTCCATGTGAAAGTTTGAATGGAAGCGAAACTGAGCCCCTCACTATTTGCAAGTCACTAGTAAGAGCCTTCCCTCCAGAACTACATGCAGAAAAAATACTCACTAAATTAGAAACAAAAAATAAGGAATCCTACTCGATCAGTGCTATTAGAACTCTGTTCCAAGGATAAGGCTCAACAAGGAAAATCTATAGCTTTCAGTCGGGTTCAACATTTTCTGCCATTGCTTGAAAAACATGCAGATCACCAGGCACCACAGATCAGCGAGGACTGTAACTACAACAGATATTCCCTCTCCCAGAACTTCACTCTGTAGCTGTGCCGTTCAATATTTAAAATGACGTAAAAACTAGAACATCTACTGATAACCAGGAAACAATAACAGCAAAAAGCTGTTACTCCTGAAGTCCCTCATCTGTAATATTTAAACATGGTCTACCTAAGTAGGTCATTTACTAAAATTACCAACTTAACAAAAGCCTAGAACTTCTACTGCAAAAAGCCATTAAGTAAAACATTGAAAATACTGTAAAATGAGAAACAGAACTGATCACATCTTCGTCTAGTAATGACGATTTGGAATGATGCCCTTCCCTCTTATACAACATGGATAGCTGAAGACTACATCTTTCATGAACCAAGTACACTGCTGCTCACGTGATACTGCAGTCACAAACACTCTTCCTGGGTGATAATGATGGGCTGTTTCAGGAGAATGCAAATAGAATCACAGAATAGGTTGGAAGGGACCTTAAAGCCCACGCAGTCCCAACCCCCTGCCATGGGCAGGGCTGCCCCCCACCAGCTCAGGCTGCCCAGGGCCCATCCAACCTGGTCTTGAACGCCTCCAGGGATGGGGCACCCACAGCTCTCTGGGCAGCCTGTGCCAGTGCCTCACCACATGCATTGGGAAGAATTTCTTCCTGATATCTAATCTAAATCTACCCTTTTTCAGTCTAAAACCTCTGTCCCTCTTCCTGTCACTACAGGCCCTGGTAGAAATTCCTTCTCCACCACACACCTTCAATAAGTACTGCCATCTGTCAGGCCCTGGTTTGTTCAGCTTTTCCCTTACTGGGTGAGACAAACACTCCTCTGACTTCTCTGTTCAGTTTACTGTATGAACAGCAGCTTGTGATTCCCTGCCACTCATTAGCCCAAAGGTCTCACCCTCCACTTATCCAAGAACACAACGAAATCCAGAGGTGCGCTTGGGATGGCTACTCCATATGAGAGCTCGTGGGAAACGCGAGGCAAAGGCACAAGCCACATGCAGTGTTACTCCATCCTAGGTATGCGCCATAACCAGAGATCAGATTCCGATGCTCACAAACCCTGTTTTGTTCGACACTGCTGCTTTCTACCCACTTTTACAAGGCTGCTTTTTATACCTGAGAGAGCTCCTGCATGGCTTACCAAAGTCAGTAGGGTGACATCTGAAGGCACAGCCCATCAAGGTGAGAAACAGCAGTGGCATCAAGGAGGTTCTGCAATGCTTGCTTTCACAAACTTATTTTCAGGCATGGAAGCGAACCACAGTAGCTGCCAAAATGGCACTAGTGTCAACCTTTATCTGCTCATCCCTGGACTAAATGGCAGAGCACTGCTTTTTATATATCATCATGATGTAGCAAGAACTGTAGAAAAACACCATTTATTTCCTTATCTTAACGACAGCTGAATACTCGGAGACATAATCATCATTAGAGAAAGAGACAATAAGGCAGCGTATATATAACAAAAGTTAAATAAATCAGAGTGAAAAGACATATTTGGTCCTTCATTTCCTCTCCTCTACTCCTACAATGCAAGAACATTCCCTGCAGCACAGTCTCTAATGACAGTCAATGCAATGAGCATCCCACTTGTTCGTCTGGGAAACCACCAGCCCGGCAGTACTCACACTCAGCACATTTGACATAACCAGGCTGGACTGGAAACAACATGACCTAGCAACCTCCATCTGAAAAATAACGATACCACATCTCTCTGGTCTGCAGGTGAAGTTATGAACTATCCAGCTGTGGTAGCTCTGCCAATGCAAAAACTGTGCAAAGACAACGAGAAGCAGAGAAGTCTTAAGTACTCACCAGGCAGCTGTAAAACCTGTAGAAAATGGAGTACAGATGGCAAAAAATACTTCTTTAGAATTGTTTAAAGGGCAGTTTATGTGCAGATGCCTAAATGTTTTGCTATGAAGTTGCAGATGTAGGAAAAACGCAAACACACAGTTGCATAAACAGGTAGATTTGCCACTAGTGGGGCATGAAGAAAACTGAAGGTTTGTAAGGGTAGTAGGTTTATTCAGCAACTTACAACTGAAACCATTGTAATTAAGAAGTGACAAGTCATTTAAACTCAGTAAAGTTCTCGTACAAAGAAATTTGAGCTTTGTCTTTCCCCTTTCCACATGCCAAACAAAAAAGCTGAATAAAAAAAAAATATATATATATAAATTATATGTAATCTGCATTTGCTCCTTGAGCCTTGAAAACACCTAAGCTTAAAAAAAATGTATTTCACTTACACAGCTTAGGAGATCATGAACAGGATTAGGCTGACAAGAATAAATGTACCAGCCTTGCTTTTACTCCTCTACCCGTTCACAGTGTCACAGATGTTTCAATACTTGTTTGGGTTTGCTGACTTCCAGATTTCCAAGTTATTCACAGAAAACCCCACAATGCTCAGCAGCAAGGACATTCTAAACAAAACACACGAAGCAACAACTTCCAAAAACGTTGGTCTTTCCCAAACAATAAAGCACTTCTGAAGATAATTTATGGTCCTTGTAAAGCTATTGCTTTGTATGTCAGCCTGCATTTTCAAATGTTACTCTAAGACTGAAAAACAGCTAGTGGAGGACGTGCTCAGCAATCCCCAGCTCCAGTGCAGGATTTTATCCTGACTGCATCTCACCAGCCGAGGCTTTTGCTCCAGGTTCACTTCTATGGATCTTGCAGTGATGCCTTTGCCATACAGCATCATGATACCCACAGGAGAGCAGAGTGGTGCTGATGAAAACAGCTTCATGAGACCTCATCCTCCTGATTTTGTATCGATATTCCTGTCCCTTTTTAAAAGCAGAAAAATGCAGATGCACACAAACACACGCACATACATGCACTCAAAGCCCAGGGGATGAACTGCCAATCAGAGAAGAAATGCATCAAACCTCCTTTCCCTGGCAAACTCAGCTTCTGAGTTAGCACTGGCTCCTGTCAGGGAAATGTTTTGCTGTGTCAAGCTATACACGAATTTTATATAAGCAAATTCCCAAACCTGCATGTGTATTTACACATCTGTATGTAAATGTTTGTGTAGGTAACTTCACTTAGAAGTTAGGTCACCTTTTTCTTCCTTCAGTGTCTGATGCTTGGCTGCAAATAGAAGATAAAAGTGCAGACAGAAAAATCAGACTGCTATCCACACATAATTCCTTCCCTGACCTTAATCAAGAGGTACCATATCAGCAAGCTCTGTAAGACAGTCAACTTTAAACTTGTAAAATGGCCTTTGTGCACAACGATTTGCATTTACAATTGCCTCCACTGAGCAGCAATCTGACTACATCTGTGCTTTCCTCCGCCAGACATCTCAGCTGATTGCAGTGGCATGGGCAAATGACTGTGTTTACAGTTTGTGCTTGTATTATTGGAACCAGCGTGGGAGCCTGACTGAAAAGCAATGTCCTCACGTGTCAAAACAAAGCTGTTGCAAATCCACTGCTGTGCTGCGCTGGTAACTTTCTTTGCACATCTGGAGCAGGCACCCACTCGCCCTCCTTTCCGAAGCTGACTAACACAAAGCAGTAAGAGAAATGCTGTTTCATTGCAGGACGGTATCAACACAGCTGCTGAAGGCTGAATAGGGTTAAAAAGGAAGCTGGAAGCCAAAGCCTGTACACCAGCATTTCTGGACTTGTCACTGTTCAGCATTCCCTTTTTACCAAGGCTACCACCTATGTTCAGGCATAGCCAAAGCCCCAAGGTTTTATTCTCTCAGCACACCCTTAACAAGGCATTTCAGACTCCTTTACAGCCATTAACACGACACCACTGCGCACAAAGGAGCGCGACCCCTCAGAAGTTGGGCTGACAGCAAGGAGAAGCCTTTCAAACTTCCATAGAGAGACCTGCAGGGAGCATGAGCAGAAGCATCACTGCTTTGGCCACCCTTCAGAATTAACTTTGCTGAAAAAGAAGGGATCTCATGACCCATCTCTGAGAAGTTACACCAACCAGCCCCTGCTACAGCTACCTTCCTCTTAAAGTGGGAACCGCTGCCCCAGAGCTGAATGCCATCCCTGAGAGAGGATGCGCAGTGTTTTCTGCCATGCTTTGAAAACCTCTGGAGCTCTGCATGTGAAATGCGGAAAGGCATTATAAATAGAAATAAGCTTCTAAGAACACACAAATACCACAGAGTGCAGAGGTGGCAACTCATTTACATCTTCTGCAAATGCAATTTATTTTCCTCCACCTTAGGAGAGGCTCAAGCTGCCACAGAGCACCACACAGGATCTCACACTCCCCTTGACCCATTCAACTCAAAGCCCTCAGCCGTGCTCCCCCAGGGGTGCCAAACCTGTATCTAGCAGTTATTCACTCCCAAGCAAATCCTCACAGCCCGCCTGCGGAGCTCTGCCACTACCAAGTACAAAAAGGAAAAGGGCAAGATAAGCGACCAGGAAACTCCAGAACTTTGCAGCGTGCTGCGATAAACAAGCCACATTTTCAACAACAGTGACCTTGCACAGCGACGCTGAAGAGGCTCTGCTCTGAAAAGCTTTCTCTAAGCACAGCTTTTCGAGTCCTTTGTTTCAGCATCACTGTAACCCAGACTGTGACCCCTGCTCTTATTAAAACGAAGGCCCATGCTTGGTCTCAGAAAGTATTACACAACCTTTTCAGCCCAGATTAAGCAGCGAATAAAAATGGAAAGAGCTAGGGAAAAGGGATCGTCACTGATCACTGGGAGCGGGAGTCAGCCCCCAGACCTGCCTGGTCCCTGTACTGCTCGAGTTTCAGAGCAGTAAAACAACAGAACACACGCGAGGCTGGAAATTCTCCTAAAATCCACTCCACCACCATGCAGCATCCTTTCCAGCAGCATTTTTTACTGTAAATACCAAAGGATTTAATCCAGACCTGCCCCCTGGTTTAGCAATGTTACAGTATCACAGAACAAGAAAGGTCATGTTTGAGGGAATGTTCCACAGCCCTGCAGAAGCAGAAATGAAAAGGAAGGGCGGGGGGAGCAAGCCCAGAGCAAGCTCTGAGAAAGCGTTTTGCCCCCCCCCTTGTGGCTCTGAGCATCGGAACGCCCCGCGAAACACCCCTCTGCTCAGCCCTTACCATGAACTCCTCGAGGCTCTGGTAGGTCTTCCCCCGAAACTCGCAGTAGTTCTTCCTCTCCTTGCACTGCGGGCAGCACTGCGTGGTGTCCACATGCACGCACCGAGGGTGGAGCCTGGGGCACTCGGGCTGCATGCACAGCGGGCCCTCCTCCGTGCACAGGCACGGGCAGGCCGAGGGGCCCGGCGCGAACTTCTCCCCGATGGCGTAGACGAAGCCGCTCTCGTCCACACAGCCCTTCCCGCGGTAGTCTGGGTAGGCGTACTCCTCGGGGGGCTCGGGCGTAGCGCTCGCCACTGCCGCTGGCGGGGATGAGGCCTCGGCCGGCCGAGGCGCCTGGGCAGCCATGTCCCGCTGCTCCTGGGCCTTGCCGCCCGTCCCCTGGCTGCTCCAGGCCTGCTTCTGCTTGGCCCAGGACTCCTTGCCGGAGTAGCTCCTGCCTCCCTTGCTCTTCCAGTCCCGGGCACCCTCCTCCCGCCCGCTCCTGCCGATCTCGTTCATCCTCCCTGGGCCGGCCTGGCTGTCCCTCACCGACGCGTGGTCCCTCTTCTCCTGGCTGGCCTTGATCTCTTGCTTGTCCTGCACCTTGGCCGCTTTCTGCAGGGGTGCGGTGGAGCTACAGAGGGCAACCATGAGGCAGCAGGTGACCAGGAGCGAGCTGGAGAGAGCTCCAATTGCCATTGCAGTAGAGCTGGGCATCACCTACTGCATCCCACAGGGGACACTGCGCTCACATCGGAGGGAAGCGCGCGGCGGATCCGCAGCCCCTAGGAAGAGAGCGATGAGAACACTTCAGCCCGGGCACGCAACACCCCAACACCCCGAGCACGGGGCACAGTGGGCACAGGGCACGGCGCAGGGCAGAGCACGGCACAGGGCAGGGCACAGCGCTGCCGCCCCGTCCCCCCCGCCGGGTCCCGCACAGCGCGGGCTGCGGAGCCGCGGGGCTCCCGGTCCTCCCGGTCCCCCCGGCGTTAGCACGGGATCCGGTGCGCGGTGAGGCGGCTCTGCCCGCTGCCTGCGTGCGCGGCGATGCCCGTGAAGCTCTCACCCAGCCTCGAGCGTCGGTTTTGTTTTGCCGTTCTTTAATACCTACCGGTGAGGACATCGCCGTGACAGACAGCTAAGCGCAGGCACATCGAAGCGACCAGAGCCAAACTACGCCTCTTCCGAACCTCCCCGCGGCTTCGGCGGAGCGCAGCCCCGAGCGGTGCCCGCAGCGCGGACCCGTTCCCCCCGTGGCCCCCGAGCTCCGCGGCGCTCCCGTCCCCGCGCGTTCAGCCCCGNCGGCTGGCAGGTGTTTCCGTGCTGAAACAGCCTCGCGTTTTCCTCTGTCGGACAGAAAGTGGGCTCTTCCAGCAGCGATGGTCAGAGTGCCGGGACAGAAGTGCTCGAGAAACGCCGGAGTGTCGTCTTTAAGTCTAGTGTTTCAATTCTGAAGCCAAGCAGGGGCTCGGAACCCAAAGGGTTACTTACTGACATGTTTGCTTGTTTATTTTATGTTGAGCTGCACCACTATCACCTTCTCCCACAGTTTTTGCTGTCCCGGAGCAGCCCCAGCTGCACTGGCCCCAGCACCGCAGTGGATCCCTGCCAGCATGCAGTGCCCAGTGTAGGGCTGGGATCCCCAGAGCACTCGGAGCCAGAGCTGAAATGTTTAGGCTAGGTAGAGTTTTCAGAAATGTTGTCATCAGGGGCACTCAGGAGAGCAATGGAAGTTTGCTGGATGCTGATGTTCCAGTGGTGAGTGCCTTCCTGACTGCCCTGTGCCTGTGAACAACCAGACACTTAAACTGGACCCAGTGAGGATGCAGGTGCTAACTCCTCTGGCTGCTGGGCTCTTGCTGTGAACATCCCTGAGTCTGAGCTGGTTCTGCTCAGCGTTAGTTCTGTTCGNGGGGCGGACCCGCCCGCCGCCGCGGCCGCGGCGCGCCCCAGCCTCCCGGCGCAGCCCCACCTCCGAGGCACGGCTCCTCGAAGCCATTTAACAGCCTCCTCCCCGCCCGCCTCCCCGGCCCTCACCGGCACCGCGCCTCCCGAGCCCCGAACTTTCCGGGGGCGGCCCTCGGCCTCGCTGCGGGCACCGCCGGGCCGAGCGCGGGGGCAGCGGGTG
>WBMW01005877.1:78406-129847 GCA_013396635.1 Penelope pileata
GGTGCCTTCCTGACTGCCCTGTGCCTGTGAACAACCAGACACTTAAACTGGACCCAGTGAGGATGCAGGTGCTAACTCCTCTGGCTGCTGGGCTCTTGCTGTGAACATCCCTGAGTCTGAGCTGGTTCTGCTCAGCGTTAGTTCTGTTCGCACCATCTCACACCTCTCAGTCAGACAGTAACCAGCCAAAGAAGAGTTTCATCTTCTAAAACTTTAGAATGCAAGACTAAAGGTCTGAAGGAAGCAAAGAAGCCAAATGGTTACACTAGTAAGAGGAAACTTTGGGTTGCCATACAGATTCTAGGCTACATCTCACAGAGCTAAGCTGGACCTTTCACTTAGAATCATTAAGAAGTGTCTTCAAGTTATCCTCTCATTACCTCTGAATAAAGAATTGACTCATTGCCTTTTCTAAAGCAGTAGTTTTATGCTTTATATAGGTTAAACCCTGAGGTGGGCCAAGTAACCAGCCTGCAGTATCACTAGTTCTACAAGATCAACTTGAACCTCCCATTTACAAGTGCACCGGCTTTGCTTTCAAGCGGCAGTTGGCTGTGGCTAGGGCAAGGCAGAAGGAACTGGAGGGCCTGGCAAGGTAAGGCTGTGCTGAAGAGGAGAGGAAAAAACAATTGATGTTTCTGACATGTTCACATGTTCCCAGGTGAAGCTCTGGTGCAAAGGCTGAGAGGGATCTTCAGCGTCCAGGACTCTCTGTGAGAAAGCTGTGCTTCTCCCAGGTCTAACTACACAGTGCGTGGATCAGCCAGGGCTGGAGGGTCAAGATAGCACTGTGTAAAAAGAAAGGCAAAGCCTTGGGGCTTTCACAGCAGCAAACAGCTGATCTCAGCCTTCTTGGCAAAGCAGGAGGTGAATAGCCTTGTTTCTTTATCTGAAAGGTGTATCAAGTGATGGATGGTGCCTGACACTAGGACCATTCCTGACTACTTCATTAGTGTCATAGTGTAAAATTGCAGAATATTATAGTCCAGGTGGTCCCCTAGCAGATACGGAAGAAATGTTTGATGCTTTCTTTGATGTGAATTCTGAGCTAGAAGAGAGGAACATCAGAATCTTATTTCAAGTCCACTTTCTTTAATGTGAATTTAAAACCCTTAGTGTAACATAGAAAGCCCTGGAGACTGAAGCCCTTCTGTTTATTCATAGAATAGATATGGGATGAGAAATGTCCAGATTTCCCCATTCTGCTCTCCCACTAGCAAGGACCAACTGCATCTCGGGGTGAGAATCACTCTGCTTTTCCCTTCAAGACACTTTCCCTTCTGCTGGATCTTGTCTACCCAAGAACTGTGCATTATCTGCATGACTTCTGATGTGCACACTTCTTTTCAAACAGTTTAGCTTAATTCGGCTAGGAACCATATGGAAATAGAACAAAGAGGCTTCAGCAGCTGCAATGGAAATGGTGTTGGCAGGGAATGATTTGAGTTAAGCTGGTGTGATGACCATCTTCATTAGACCAGGCTCAAGAGAATGACATGCATGCTGGAGATAGCTGGCTATTAGTCAGGAAACTTCATTAAACACCTGTTTCGTAGGGCTGGGGGACCGACGTTTTGAAAACTATGTTTTATGAGCAGCCTCGCTGTGAAGAAAGGGACCCCAAACATAGGCTGTGTCTTTTACCAAGTTGAAATCAGTTCTCTGACTGGTTAATAACCACACGAAAAGAAAACCTCACAGCTATGCAGGCACTTCATCTGGACATCTGAGAGCACTGAAAACAACCATTTTTAGCCTAATGTATGGGTGAAGTGAGGCCTGGAGTGTGTGCATGTGTTCCCCAGTGCAAGCATGCCCTCTCCTGCAGCCTCCAGATAGCAGGGGACCATACAATGTGTGCCTCCTCTCACCTGGTCTCATGCAGGCAGCGTGCCCCACCTTTCCTCTCATAACAAAATAAGTTTCCTCTGGTGTCCCCTGTCTTCAGTGAGAAGACAGGGAGAGGAGAGGAGGCACCTTTATGAGCCTGTGGAGTTTCTGTGTTCAGAAAACCCTGTGCAATATTGAGGTGGGCTTTGGTGACACGGTGTCACCGTGAGTACATGGCGTGCTCAGGGCAAGTCGTGCAGCAGGAGATATGCTCTGTGTGCTCCACTCAGAGCACCTCTGAAAGCCCAGGAGTTGATAGGGGAGGAAACATCCCCAAAGAGCAGCTCCTCCAGCTCTGTGCACTGTCAGACCTGCTCGCTGGGGAGATGGATGATCGTTCCTTTTTATTTTACTTCATTTCATTATTCCTCCTGAAAGGAAGAGAGTTGTTATATGAAAGGTATTTTTTATTGTGGTGCTAAAGTGGCAGTTGCTCAGGCGGGTTCACATCACAGCTTTAGAAAGGTAGCAATTTATGGAATAGTGTGAGTCCAGCTGCATGAAATAAGGCCTCCAAATAGAAGTCATTCTGAAACTAAAAGAGACAAAGCCAAGGTACATATTACTCTCTCAATTCATGTGTTTTTGAGAGGCTGGATTATAAATAAGCGGTTTAAACAACTCTTTAACAAAAAAAAAAAAAAAAGCAACTATTTTTAAACTAGGTAAGCCTTCATCTTTTCATTTTTATTCCTTCTATTTTCTTCATGCCAGTTGTCAAAGGCTACTGAGCGCACACTGCTCCAGTTCTTCCTTTTTTCACTGCTCTGATGTCTCCGGTTGACTGGTAAGTAGTTACTGAAGAACTGTTACACAAACTGTAGTTACTATTGTCTGTCTTCATTAATGGATTTTAAATTATTCATTTTATCACTGATTATGATATGTTCCAACATTATTTTTTCTGCTTAGCATGCAAGAATACAAAACTTAAAATCCCCTTTGTCATTTCAAGTTTAGGGTCTTCAGTACAAGGACTCTTGCTTTTGTAAATCACATTTTTACAGGCTTGGAAATGCATTTTTTTATTATTATTTTTACTTGTTATACAAAAAAATCAGTGGGGAATTCAATCTTCAAAAGTCAGAAGTTAATGAAACATCTTTTAAAGAAGATTTCTACTGCTATGGAAATGGTCTAAGAAATCTGCCTTTAGATCATGATTTGTCTTTATTAACTTAAGCACAGTCTAATAGAAATAAAATATTTGTATCCTTAATTAAAAGTATTCATAAAAAGGCTCATTCCAAAACATGGGAATGAAGTCTGGTTTTGTTTAAAACAACTCACAGCTTGAGTAAAATAACGAAGAGAAAAGCTCTCTTTCTGTGGAGAGATCAATTTCTCTGCTCTTTTAAGCTGTGAGGAGACTAATGCATATATTCCAAGTCAGCAACAGTTCCCTTTATGGCCATGAATGCCCATTAAAGAGAGAGGGAAATACATGCTACTTTTTCATGTATACAGAATCACAGAATGGTTTGGGTTGGAAGGAACCTTAAAGCCCACTCAGTCCCAACCTCCTGCCAGGGGCAGGGCTGCCACCCACCAGATCAGGCTGCCCAGGGCCCATCCAGCCTGGCCCTGAACGCCTCCAGGGATGGGGCATCCTGTGTACAAGTGTGTACAAAATGTGTACAAATTCTGTCACTTTAAATCGCTTTCCAATTTTTACATGCCTGTTGCAGTGTTGTAATGGAGGTTTTGCCAACATACACTTCAGAGAAGTGTTATTGCCATCTTAGTTGCAATAGTTAAATAATTGTGCAGTGAAACCTTGGAGAGACAAGGAGAAACTCAGTCCAGGATCTCTGCATATGGGCTCATTCTGAGGAAAAATAATTGTGTATTCAAAGCACAATATTTTCCACTTATAATTATGGGACACGAGAATGATTATAAATGGATTTTTATGCACCTATTTTCACCCCAATTTTAGTAGCCCAAGGGAAATTGGATTTTAATCATGTTCACAATCTTATTTGACACTTGTGCCTTGTCGCTTGAAAAGAGGTAACAAAGCGTGTTTGCATGCACGTGGACATGCACAGAATAGCATGGGACATTTAAATACATAATCTGCTCTGTAAACTTATTCTTAATAGTGTATCATGTTCTTCCCTTTTGCAAATCCAAGGATGCAGCGATAACATTTCTGGTTTTTGCATTGTCATTTTGTTAGAAAACTGAACAAAGAATGTGTCCAAGATGCATCTTCAAACGTTTCCTATTCTTTGACTTTTCTTTGTTTTATTAATACCTTGCAGTTTGTAACAAATGAAACTTGTAAGGGAAACACGAGGTCACAGCCTGAATTAGTGATTGAGCACCTGGTGAAGGGCGGTGGCTGGCCTAAGAAACACCTGTACCCCCCTCCATGTGACCAGGAGGGGTGGACCCAGGGTGGGACTACCCTGGGCTCATTTAAGAGCCAGCCACCAAGGAGAAAAGACCTTTTGTGTGGGATCTGGCTGTTCCTCATCTTGGTGGGAGATCACTATAGTATAAGTTGAAATCTTTTGTTTGCAACCATTAAACCATTTAATACTCTACCTGGGATCACTAGAAATCTGTCTGAAGCAATCTCGCTTCTGCGATTGCACGACAAAGCTTTTACCATGATGCATAGTATATAGTGCATGCACATCTTATCCCATTGCTCTCCTTACTTTTGAACTTGTTGGCCAGGCTCAATGAAGCTTGGCAGAGGAACTGAGTCCTTGAAGCTTCACAAAAATAGGTGGCTTGGTAGAGAATAGCAATGTTGTACTGGCTGTCACTGAAGATGTGCTGTGACCTTGTCCCTTACTGCACACCAGCAGCTCTGTATGAGACAGCACCCATGCTAATGTCCAGTTTACACTTGACACAATGAGAGCTTACCCACTCTTGAACACTGGAGCTAACTGATTTAAAGGACATCAATCTTTAAGAAAATTCTGCTAATTCTGGCGTTCTCCCTCTCAGCTTTCCTGTCATTACCCTTCTGTACATTGTTACAGAATTCCTTGTATTCCTTAACAAGTCCCGATAGTACCAGCTAGGCAATGGAGCATTTTGTTGCCCAGTAGGGCCCTTAAATTAATTCATATATGTTTGATAATATCATGGTTTAAAAAGCTGGAGAATTCAGAGTTTGTAACATATTGAAAGTTTCATGAACTGCACATTCCCAAGTGTTCTGTCTTTAGATCTAATTACTGGAGATGATTACATTCAGGAAGTTCTGCAATCACAGAGGGTGGTGATATAGTTTTCTGTCAGCCTTTAATGAAAAAAAGTTATAGGGCTCAGAAATTATGATTTAGACTATGAGCTGTTAGAGCAGAGCAAAAAAAGAAAAAGAAAGCCATAGCATGAAGTCTTTGGGTTAAAACTTGAGTTGGGAAAGATGAAAGAACTACTTCTTCCTGTGGTTGCATATAGAGCCTAGAGATCCCAAGTAAACTGGGCCCCCTATGTGCAGGCACTGCAAAAGTGCTTGATGAATTAGTGAGTATCCCTAGAACTGGACAACCTCCAGTGACTAGGAGGGAAGAGAAAGGAGAGCAGCGATGAGTGGCCTAAAGTCATACAGCAGGTCAGTAACTGAACTGAAAAGATGATGCAGAGCTCATGCTTCTCTCTTGTCTTCAAGTTTCAGTACTCCATTTGCTAGTCCATGTTGACTTTGTTCGTCAGTAGGATACTGAGTCCATAGCTGCACAGCTGATACAGTAGATTCCTTTCATAGGAACAGAATTGTAGGTGTTCATTCATGCAGAAGCTTGGTGCCTTGTTTAGCTGGCTTTGCCATATTTGATGTCATTAGGACATCTACTGCAAGCAAGGTGCTAATGCTACTAGGTCAAAAATGAAAGAAATGGATGTGTTATGTAAGTTTGATAATAAGTGCAAGTTGGTCATGCTGGTTTTGTTTATTGTTTGTTGGAAGAAGATAACAGGAAACAAAGCAATTTTCCTGGCTCTCCTCAGTAGTGGCTGAGATCTGTTTCAGACAGGGCCTTGGAAATAATTGACTTTTTGTATTAGGTGCTTACAAGATAAGTGAAGAAGGTAACAGCCTAGGTGCTGACAAGATGTTCCCTGTGACCCTGGTGACCAGTAGATCAGGGATTAAACACTCCATACAGAGCTACAAAATCACTCCCCCCCCGCCTGAGCATATTTAACCCCATGGTCCTCCCTTCCCATTAAAATATCCTAACCACTATTCTAGCAGTGATTAATTTATTTTTTTGTTTGATACACATAACACCTTTGGCTGGAGAAAGAACCATCACCATTGTTGAATCAGAACATCTCCAGCAGGAAGAACTAAGCAAACCACATCTCATGCTACCCTTCAGCTCAGTTCAAGGCTTAGAAATGAATAGGATTTGAACCATGTTTTCTTCTAATAGCTCTGCCAAGTCTAACCCTAACTGGAAAGTATTCCATAAACACAACTCAAATTTTCATGTGAACAGGGCCTCATGCTTTAAGGTTTCAGTCCCTACTTCTGTAGTCTATTGGTCTACTGAATGACTACAGTAGACCAAGAACTGCCAAAACTCTAGCTAAAAAAAAGTAAGAAGTTGAGTCTTGCTGTAGGAGTGAAATGGTTGTTGAAGACCTTTAAGGATATTAAACTCTGTCAGCCATAAATTTGTTTGGCTGAACCAACCAGTCCTAACATGACCATCCCCACAAAACATTAAACTCTTACCTTCACAGGTTTTCAAAATAAAATCTTCCTTCCCCCATTAGTAAAATGAAATGAGGCTTTAGCACAATTACTGACTCCTCGAGCAGATTCAGGCTGCTGAACAAGTGTGGTAATTTCATAAAGACCTGTACCTCAGAGTCTGCCTAAGAGCAGCAGCGGCAGCCGAGGAAAAGAGCAGGCAGATGAGTTCATCTCGTGGCTGTAAGACTCAGGAAGCCTTTCACAGTCCTAGTTAGCCAAGCACGTAACTAGGATAGCAGGGAGCCAGTTTGTCAAAGGATGTCAGCCTACTGGATGCTAATCTGCTCTGAAAAACAAGGGCAATTAGTGGCACTGTGGGAACAAATGAACATCCATGATTTCAGAAAATTTAGCCCTTGCCATGCCCTAAAAACACTGCCCAGTTCTTTTGCTTAGCCACAGTTCTGTCCCCCTCACTATTTTGTGCAAAATAGCTATCAGCTGAGAAAGCAGTCTAAGTGTTGGCATTGAAATGAGCTTTTCTCTACTAGCTATTTGATTTCTGAAACTTAAGTAATTGGAGTTCTTTTTCCTCATGTCATCTTTTGTCTTCTTTTTATTATAAGACTACACTTAAATTCCTTTTTCATGACAGATTCAAGAACAGATGTTTATTTGCACTTACACAATTTTCATGGATTATTGGGATGAATTCTAGAACTTTCATACCAGAAATTCAGTTTTGTTTCACACCACTAACTTCTACATAAGAATCATTCAAAGAATTGGGAAACAGTTAATCCTAGAGCTAAAACATGATAACATTCACTCTTTTGTAGTTGATATTCTGTTGGGATTTCATTTTCCCCCTGTATACGTTGGATATCAGTCACTTCCAATTGCTTTTTTTTTCTTTCTTTCTTAAATTAAGGAGACTAACAATTAATATGAGTTGTGGCCACAGTGGTAGATGCCTTAGTTCCACTCCATCAAACGCTAGCTGAGGCCTTTAGAGAGATCCTGACACGCAACCTGCAACCACCCTAGGCAGTCACATTTCTCTCTGTAAATTAAATTTCTTTAAAAAGTCTCATTTTATCCTCAGGCTGAATTTCTGTTCCAGTCAATTCTGATCTACAGAGATACCTACTTCCCATTGAAGTTGATCAGAGCTGTGGGTGACCAGAGCCTCTATAGCTCAGACCCCTCGGTTTCATTTCTCCCAGAGTACAAATGTTATTAATATTAGCTGGCTATCTGTGGGTAAAAGCCTGGTGAAAAACACTTCTGTGCTTTTCACAGAAGTGACATGGCTGATTATGGCCCAGACATGCAACTCTTTTTCTCAAAGACTTTTGCCTGGAATTTATTTTAAATTTTTTTCCTGGAGAAGCTGTAAGGAGTAACTGTAAAAGAATAGGCTCTCAGAACTTCTATACTTTTTCAATTAAGCATAATTGAATGAGATAATGGAAGAAAAAAAAATAAGCCTCCTTCTTTCTCCAGTGCTTTTTTGTCAGTTGGGATTAATTTTTCTTTAGAAAAATGAAGTTTATATCTGCTTTTGGAAAAAGAAAATATCAAGCACACCTGAGGTTTTAAACAAACAGTTCCTGCTGTTAAACAAACCCACGGTGAATCGTAGATGGAAGTAAATCCCTGGAGCGGACACAAAACTCCAGGAGTAATTCACTGGGTCTGTATCTAGGCTTTTGCTTTGGTACTAATGGGATTTCTTTGACAAGTTGACTCAGGCTTTTGATAGAAGCAAGATTTAATGAGAATACACTCACTGCTTGCTTTGCTACCTTAGTTCATACGGTTGGTTTCCAAGTTTGGTGTTACACATTGCTCTTTAGAGTCTGCATTGCACACATCACAACTGTAATTTAATTTCTCTTTTCTGCTGCAATGCTCAGATCACACAAGAAAAAGCTACTCTATTTTGATGTGTATCTGACAGATATTAATTTGCCAAGAGTTGGGTTCACCTTAAAAATAACATTCTGTCCTTGTGCTTTATGACTGTATTAGGTTTACATGGCAAGGTCTTGGTAGCTGAGGAGATGGAGGGGTGGCTTCTGTGAGCAGAGCCCAGCAGCTGCCCTGTGTCAGATCAGAGCCAGCTCCAGCTGCTCCAA
This sequence comes from Penelope pileata, assembly GCA_013396635.1. Lineage (NCBI taxonomy): Eukaryota > Metazoa > Chordata > Aves > Galliformes > Cracidae > Penelope > Penelope pileata. Next base: position 87,107 of record WBMW01005877.1, read on the forward strand.
AAGGGACCCAGTGCTGCCAGAGCTGAGCCATGAGCAATGCTGGTTGTACTTCTGGGAGAGCACATTTAAGGAAGGGAAAATCTGCTGTGTAACAGCAGCTGGGAGAGGGGAGTGAGAACTTGAGACAAACAGCCCCACAGCCAACCAAGTCAGTGCAGAAGGAGGGCAGGAGGTGCTCCAGGCACGGAGCAGAAGTTTCCTGCAGCCCAGGAGAGGCCCATGGTGGAACAGGCTGTCTCCCTGCAGCCCATGGGCACCACACGGAGCAGATCTCCATGTGCAACCATGGAGGAGCCCGCAGGAGCAAGGAAGCTGTAGCCCATAGAGAGCCCCCGCAGGAGCAGGCCCCGGGCCAGAGCTGCAGCCCATGGAGAGGAGCTCACAGTGGGGCAGGACACCTGGGAGAGCTGCTGCCCATGGGGGCTTTTTTCATCGTACTTTCTCCTTTTGTCCTTTTGAGGATTGGGAGTGAGAGAGTTATGGTGAGCTGAGCTACCTACCGGTGTAAAACCACCACAGTGATTCAAGATTGCCAAACACATCACAGGATAAAGAAGCCACCTGGATAGATATGTTACTCTTTTACTTGCCAGTTGGCAGCTGGACAGTCAAGGGCTCTTGACTTATTTGAGGCGTTTTATTATTTGGTTGTTGAGCTTATGGCAAATGGGTCCCACAATTCTTCTTCATCTTAAAGAGAGGCTTCAGTGGGTGATTCAGAAAGAAACCTGCTTTAGATGATCCATTAAATTGTTGTCTAGAGGAGAGAAATTTAGTGTTGTGCTGGAGTGAGGAGCCCTCAGTCCCCAGGGTTAATTGGTACAATTGCTGAAAGGAACTGTTAAAGCCAGTCAATTATATCAAGGCTGTAGGAGCTTGATGACAAGCCTCAGGTCAAATCTTTCAGCACAGATATATGCAATCTTTCGTAAGTGGCACTGATGTTGCATCAGGGAGAAAAAGCAGGCAAGACTGGAGCGCTGCATCCAACTTCCTGGGGAGGGGTAACAGCTTGGATTTTTCATCCTTAGAAAGGAACTAGCATGAATAAATGAGGATTTATTTTAGCTGTAGTCATCTAAGAAAAATCCTGGAAACAAACCTGAAGTGGTCTATGTCATCCCAGAACTGCATACTTTAAAAATTAAAAAAAAAACACCACCATCACCAGAAAATACAGACACACAAAAAAAGCACACACAAAAAACAATCCAATAAATCCTATTCCTTCATCTGACCCATTCCTGCCCCCACACAATAAAACCTCATTGGAATGAAAAATAAAAGATATCTCAACTCTGCATGGAGAGTTGCTCTGGCAGTGCAGCAAGTGGCCTGCCTAGGAGAAAGGCAGGGAAGCAAGAACTTGGAGAGCCAGCCGGCAGGTTTTGTGGGGAGCATTGGGCTGGAATTTCAGCATCATTACCCTATGTTTTCAAAAGCCTTTGGTTTTGACAGGTATGTGAAAGTATGGTCAAAACATTTATTGATGTAACTCAATCTCTTTTTAAAGATTTTAGATTGTCTCTATTTAGACTTATGTTTGAGATCATCATACCATGAAAGTTAAGAGTATGAAAGGATGTGTTCAGGAGGGAGAAGACGTATGAGAGAGACTTCTGCAGTGCTTTTGGATCACTGATGTATGATAAAGTGATTTTCCATTCTTTTTAAGAAGTAGAAAGTTGAATTGTGATTAAATAATTCATATAATATTGTATTTGGTGATAAAGAACTGAATGACAGCTCAGAATATCTAATTTTCTTTCCCAAAAGCCATAGTTACTCCAGTAGCATTCTGAATGCTGAATCTTCATATTGTCCAGCCCATCATCTATGATTTATACCTCTCAACATCTCTCTCCAGGTCAAGAATTGTTTGCTTAAGTGTGGAGAAAAAAATACATGCTTCAAAGATCAACCAGTGGGAATGACTCGCTACCAGCCTGTAAGGGCAGTAAAGCCCATAAAGGATGAAAATTCCTTGTATTCTATTGAATTGCCTCAACCACTGGGTAACACACTGCTGCACAGATGCCCCTTGGTGAATATTCCCGTGAAAGAGCTACACTGCCATGGCTGCATCCACTTTGACTCAAGGAGTATTGCTTAGCAGAAACTTCTCACCAAAAAACCTCCATCCAGCAGAGAGAAGAGTACAGCCAGTCTGTATCAGTCCTAAAGCCCCAGGTAAAAAATAACAACAAAACTAAAATCTGTCAGACTGTTTACTTGCGTGGAAACATATTTAAAAGCTACACAGCAACCAGGAAGTTGGGGAATATATCTGTTTCCTAAAGTACATTCTTCAGATGAAGTACATCATAGCCACAACTTTGTCATTGTATGTTCATCTTGTTCCACTTTCAAAAGGACTATGCCAGAGAAAGCAGGATATCACATCTGGTCAATCACTGCTGAAATAGCTGGGATGTCCTCATGAACTTTATTTTGAGGCTTTGATTTGAGGGAGAAAAGAATCAATTCTTCTTTTTCCTTTCAATTCTAGCTCAGGATGGACCTACTAAACTTTTTTTTTCCTCTGCTGTTCTTTGAGCATTGACGCTTCTTTTCTGCAGTATCCAAAATGCAGCCGAAGAGCGCACAAATATAGCAATACAAACATGTTCCTGGTGCTAAACCTAAGAGGACGATCTAGCATATTCTATTCTTTGATTCCTGTCACTGAAGAATAACATACTTTAGCTTTGCAAAGCAAAAAGAAACCTAACCATCTCTTTGAAACAAATTATATAAGGAGCTCTTAGAGGAAACCAGGCCATAACAGAGTAGCTAAATTAATTCTTCCTATCTGTTCACTCTGGGAGAATCTTTCTAAAGCAGTGCATCAAAGCTTGCATCTCAAACTGAAGGTTTAAAAACACAATTGATGTAAACATCAGCAACAGTTTCTCAGGATTCATCCAGATTTCTAGCTTAACACTAAACTATAAAAGTGTAATTTCTCACAATTTTCTTGGTATCAGAAGAATGTAATGTCAACTGCTTTAAGGGTTTAATGGGAGATGGAACTGCTATCCAGAGAGAGTAGTTACAGAGAAGTCTGATATCGCTAGTGTGAAAATCTGTGGAAGAAAATCTGACTTATACATTGGCTGAAACAATAGTGAATAAAAATAGTAGGCATATGGACAAAATAATTTGTTATTGGACACTCAAGCAAGACATTTATGCCTCACAAACTTGTTGGCCTTCTTTGAGGAAATCAACAAGTATGTGGATAAATGTGAACCATTAGTCTGGAGGAAAGAAGGCTTTCCAAAGTTTTTCCTAGAAGACTTTAACTAAGATGAGCAAAAGGGAAATTTTTCTCATGAAACATTAAGTACCTATAGATCAGCAACTTTGATTTGTCTGACACACAAATTTGGTGAGTCCATACAGCTTTTATGAATTTATAAACACATGGCAAATATATTGTGATGAGGAATGAATCATGCATCACAAATTTCTTAAAATTCCCAGGTCACTGAAAATATGGTGAAGAATGATCCAACTAGTGAAGTGAACTAAAACTTTAGACAAAATCCTTCATCAAAAGTTACTAAAAATTACACTTGTTTTTCAGGAAAAGGCTCTGCTCATGGACAGAAAACCAGATGAAAAGTATGAAACAAAGAGCAAGCTTTCACCGTGGACAGACAGGAATGGTAGAATTCCCGAGGGTCAGGTCTTTTTTTTTTTCTTTTTCTCATGGTAAGAGGAAAGGATCTGGAAAAGGGGTGAAAAGTGGAACAACAGAGTTCTGTATAATGTGACAATCAGTGTTAAATAAAAAGGTCAAATAGTTGATGGACTCAACATCAGGTATATTAGCACTAAGGAAAAAATCCAGAGGAACTGTTGGTGTGAGTTTAGAATCTAGTGCCCAAAGCTAACTGACAGTCGAAAAGAAAAAAAAAGAAATATTTAGCACTGTTAGTAAGAAGTAGAAAACAAATAGGAGGACCATCATTATGACACGGTGTAAATTCACATCCTGAATATTATATACAGTTATGACCAAAAGTAGCTGTGAAACTAAACACTAGAGCAAAATGATATCTAGGGACATTAAATAGTTTGTATTTGAGGGAAAACAAATATCAAAGACAGCAGAGAGCAAGGAGAAACAAAATCTGTCAGATAACTATGAAACAAAAGAGTAAGGGAGAAATTTTTCAGCATCTGTCCTGCTAGGAAGTAGAGGTACCCAACGATCAGTAAGCAAATTCAGAGCAAACCAAACCCACTGATTTTTAATGCATACTTATATGGTGGAGTTTGTTTCTACAGAATATTTTGTGTTTAAAGAACAGTTAAAATTACAAAACAGATGTCAGATGTTATTAAATGGGATGGCCCAGATGCAACCTCTAGTTTAGGAAGTCTCTGAACTGTAGATTGCCAAGAGCAAGAGTCAATACTATCAAAACTTTGTTCTATCTTTGCCCTGTTTTCACATTTTTTCCCTTTCCATCTGATATGGACTACTGTGGGACACATAAAAACAAGACTAGAACCTCTGTCAGGTTTCTTATGTAAACCTGCATTTGTAAACCTGTTTTTGAGAGTACACATGCCCTCTCATTTCGTGTACACATTTATTTTTGAATTCTGTTTGTTAGCAGCTTTTCTGCAGTTTTCACAGGTTCACTGCAGCTAGCTACCAGTTTAATTAAAAAACCAACCTCTACTTGGTATTATTTCTTTCTCACAGATTTTTACTTTTTGATATTACTCAGGTTTGTATTACTGAGTGATAGCTCTAGACCATTTTTTCTTAGAAGGACATGCCAACTTATATTAAATAGTTTTAATTTGCTCTAACTATTCCCTGTTGTCCAACATGTTTTCTGAGATACTAGAAAATACCATTTCTTTCCTTATTGATTTTTTCTTTACTATAAAACAAAGCATTGATTTTTTTTCCTTCTGTCTTGTGTTTCTAATGGTACTTAAATTAACATGGTTCATTTGTATGCCACCTTACCAGGACTGATGAATCCTTCTTGTCAGACCAGCATCACCAATAATAGAATGTAGGAGCCTCCACTTAATCAGCAACTTGATAAATGGTGCTCTGGTTGACAAGAGCAATGGTTAGACTCGGTCTTCCTCTATGCCCTTGGGCAAGTCTCTTAATCTAGCCTACCTTTCAATTCTGCGTGTACAGAATAGGGAAATTCTTTATCTATCTCTTACATGTTTGAGGACGATAAAGACCCTTTAGGGAACGTTATGTATGCTCAGATACTTCTTGCAAAGACACAATGCGTGATCTCATTATTTGAATTCAGAAGATGAACATATCACAGTTTCACTGGCACAGCCTCTCTTGTCTCTGTAGTAATAAATACATTCTTTAAGCTGTAGTATTCCTCCTCTCTTGCTGAAAAGTCTTCTGCTTTAAAGGGGCTATTCAGTATTACTAAATTGAGTTTGTTTTTACAGAATAGGCAGGATTCTGTAATTGGAAAACAATTTGCTGCCACTTATTTTCCTTCCTGTGAGTTTTGTTCAGCTTCCTTGCTCTGTAATATCTGCCAAATAGACCAACCTTACAATTATGCTTTGCAGGATTACTAGATACTCTCAAGTTGTGCCTGTTCTCCAAACAATTCTATGACTAAATAAATAAAATCTTAAATAGCATTTATTCGTTTGCTCCAGTTTCATCATTGCTTGGAACATCTAGTATTATGATGTTGTTTTTTTGTTTGTTTTCTTCTGTTGGTGGTGGGTATTTTTTTTTTTTTTGTTGTTGTTGATAGCTCTTTCTTAGTACTGTTTTGTTTATTAGTTTAATTTCAATTTTGGATTTCAATTTTGGTTTTTATTTTTTCCTTCAGTAAGGTAAGGTAGCCCCAGAGCACAAAGGTGAGGAGGTTTTGACAGTTATAAAGACTACACAGTGTTCAAGGATTTGACAATGAACTAATGGACTTTTCCATCTTAGGACAAGATTCCACAAACTAAAAACTCAGAAGTGAGTGCTGGAAGAAGTTTCTCTGATCATCAAAGTGCTCTTTCTGTCAATACAAACCCTGCCAGAATAAAACATCTGCAGAGCTGGGCTGGACTCCAGCCAGTGCTTAGATCCTGAAAAAAGATCCAGTGCTATAGGATTCTTTCATTTGGTACAACTCAAAACCACATGATAAATGCGCAAAGAAATGAAATCCATTGACCATGGCATTAGAGGACATCCCTGCAAATAGACTAGTCTCCTCGGTGGAGGGAGACAAGTGTAGAACTACGCGGTCCAGTAATAACAGTTCTAGGAAATACATCAGCAAATAAGACTGCTATCAAGCCCCACTAGCCCAAAGCAGTTCCTGAGTAAGTTGTCAGGACCAGATTGCAATAAGTAACTTGAAATTGTCTATTCTTTGAGTCAACTGTTGATAGAGGTGCATTTTCCTTACACTTACGTTGTGCAATACTGCTATGGCTGATATTTATAAGCTTTTATACTTTTCTCGTATGCCATTCTTATGGATGAGATATGAAGAGAATAAGAGTGCTCTAGAATGATAGAATAAGAAGTGCTAGTTTTTATTTCATTAAATTCTTTATCAGTTCAGAAAGGGAAATGTTTAAGAGAGATTGAATTTGGTGAAGAAAACCAAATTCAGAAGAAATCCATGTTAGAAATACGCTAATCTATTTATGCGTTGTTGCAATACAAAGATCATTGTATATCTAGGTAGAGACTCATTTGTACTCTTCAAAGACAATTTTAGTTGTAAAATTGAGTATCAGAAGAAATGTATACCACACAATAGAAAAATATGGCGTGAGTGAATTGTTCAAACTTGTCAGAATTTGCTGATTTTGTGGAATGTCTCCCGAGCCTGAAATGTGTTCTTAAAAAGGCTGAAAAGAAGTCTTAAATACTGCACTCAAATCGACAGTCAGCACATTGTCTTTTTCTTGTTTGAGCGATAAAAAGCAGTTTAGAGCTCACTAGTCACAAGTACTTATTAGAAAGCTGATGGAAAAAGGCAGGCCTACAAGTGCAAGAATCTCTAAATACAAAGGCTACAGCTTAAAACACAGGAGTTGCCTGTCTTTCCCATGCACAGTGGCATTAACTATCTAAGGCACATAAGAACCTTTGACAGCTATGGAGATTGCACACACAGACAACAAAGTTACAGTCAAGTATTCCAGAGATGTGCAGATGTCTTTAGGGTATGCAAGGGAGTGGGCAGCATGCAATGAAATTCTCCTCAGGATGGGAACCATTCAATTGGAAAATATTTATTTATTGAATTGCATAAGGCTAATATTGAGCTGTGAGACTTTTACAGAACTCTTAATTTTTCAAGAGTAGATTGAAATCCAGGAAAAACCCTTTGTTGAGAAACTGCTGTGAAACATGTTGGTGATTCTCATTGTGGGAATGAAAATCCTGTAGTGGATAAGCCTCCATTCACAAAAACTGCCATTGACGTTAACTGGCTTCCTTAATTATGGTGCTCATAATGATGGTAGGGATTCAGCTGGCACTGGAAGCTGAACAGCCTTCTCATTTTGTGTGTGTCAGCTTCATCCAGCCAGAAGTATGGGGGTAAGCAGCGTAGTGGCATGTTGATCCGTTATGCAGATTAAAAGGATTTTTCCATATTAGCCTGGAATGTTGCACCAAGACTAAATCTCTATCAATAATTAATTAAAGACAAGCCATATATGAAAGCTTTGTTAATGGGCCGTGAAGCACCTCTTACAAGTGGCTCTGGCTGCTGTACATAAGCTCTAGATTTTCAGATGTTTGTAGCTGCATAGAAAGCATCTGCATTGATGGAAAGCTCTCAGCTAAAAACCAGTGCAACTGTTTGAAAAGGTACCGCCCTCTGTCTGCAAGGAATGAAGAAATAGTGAGTGGAGGATGTTGCAGAATCTTTAACTGTTTGCAGCAGCAAGCAAAGCATGTCTTAGGATAGTAGCATATAATCTTGACAGACATTCTTGGGGAGGATAATATTAAAACAACAGAAGAAAAAATGTAGATGAATAAATAAAGTGATGTTACATGTGCCAGCAAGCTTACCTAAGGAAGCTTCAGTTCTGGGAGCAGAAACGGATCAGGCTAAAAGATTTCCTCTGATCTCTACCAAGCAAACTGGTTTTTTCTTCTTCATGCTGCAGGTAAACTACACACAATCACAGCTCCAGTCTGGTTAAAGATGAAAGCAATTGATTCATTTAAAAAGAGTGAAGTCCACTTGGAACAAACTTCACAAGCTCAAGTGGGATCATGATGTAGCACAGAGAAAGGATCAGATTAAACTGGCAGAGTTTGTAAAAACAAAAAAAAATAAAGAAAAAAGAAAAAAAAAGCGAGGAAGCCAGCAGCTGGGAAGACAGGCTGTGAAAAAGGAAAGAATCAACACTTTTTCATCTAGAGGAAAAAAAAAAGTTACATAATATACTGCAGCACATTTGATTTTTTTTTTTTCCTTTTCCTGGCCAGAAAATCCCTATGGGAAAACAAAAATCTTTGTGAACATCATTCTGCTGCCATAGGTAAGCAGAGTAACAGGGCTCTGAAACTGACATTAAGCCATAAAAATGAGGTATAAATGAGGTATTTCAGTCTGCTCTGGAGCCCGTGCACTTAGACAGCTCTGACGATGCTTAATCTCTAGTCATCTCCCTAGTTCTACCCCATGTAATACAGACTTGCACTAAAACTCTGTATACTCTTCGTTGCCCATCTGTCACATCCTACACTTATCATTTCCACATTTAATGGAACGACAATGTCATGGCGGTTTTCTGCAGTGTATGGTCAGAGGAGTTCCCCTGTTGTTCTTGCCAGAGATTTTTGAACATCTTCGTAACTTTTCTTCACTTTGATTTTGCATAAAGGGGCCAGAGCAAAGCTGTAGATTAGCCTTGGAGCTCTAACAGAACAGCGTCTGCTGGATTTAGCTGCAATGTAAAGTATCTGTCTAGTACAAAAGACGCACACCTTGCTGTGTGAATGTGTTTGTGAAGTCAAATGACTTCCATCTGACTGACAAACCCTTTCCCAAAGAAAGTGCTCTGAATAATCCATTACATAAAAGGAAACAAAAATGCAGCATATAAAAAGCAACACGTTTAAAGCTTGTTCATTGGAGACACTGGAACAAGAGCAGACTTGTAATAGTCTAGTTTCACATCCAGTGAAAGATATTTGTGCTTTGATGGTAGTAAACATTTTGAGGGTACTTTTGAAATGTCATTGATCTATGTTTGGAGTCCTCAGAACCACAGCTATCTTTGGCTGCCTAGATGGTTCTGGGAACTTGAGTTCATTGATTTACATTTTTATTTCAAGTGTCCAGCTTTTAAGTTCACCAGGTAGAATTTACGAAGATACCATGCCTGGAACAAAAAGCGGTAGCTGTTCATTTTAACCATCAAGGCTTGAAGAAGATCAGCAAAGTATGAACTGTCTTTCTCCAAGCCTGGGACCTCCAATTTGCGTAATACTGGGATTTACCTGTTATTCAGCTTTAGTACAATGAAAATGCATTTTAAAATATGGTGCTTCCGGTTTCCACTAAGTTTAGAAATTCCTGGGTAACCCCTTATTTTCCCAACGTGAGTGGTACAAGTCCTTAGTCAGTAAGTTCAGAAAAAAAAAAGCTGAAGTGAAAGAATTATTCAAGTTGACCAAGTAGATCAGAATTTGATTCTATCTTATTATATGGAAACTTTTGCTCTCAGTACAGACTGCAACAGCAAAGCTGGTGGTATTTAGGGGATGGCCTGATCTGTATCTACTGCAGCCCGCAGAAGAACTCATTTTCACTTTTGCAGTGCACAAAGAAACACTAAATAATTCTCTTTTCTGTGCTTAACTTAGTAAAATTTCCACCTATAAGGCTGGAAATCCCTAGCTTTTCAGTGGTTTATCTCTACCTGTTGCATTCTCAGATCTGAAAATACCAATTTTAGTCATTGGTGGGAGATAGAAGAGAAATATATATGTTAAAAAAGCAGTGTTTTTGAGCAGCGTCACAAATTGTTGCTTGAAGAAGGACCTCATAAAAGTGAATACTTGTTTTTCTTCTAAAGACCAGTATTCTGAATGCAGAATTAAGAGACTGTGAGAATTGCTTGTTCCCGATGCATAACAGATCAACACTGCAACACAGTCTGAAAGCACATGGCCATGGCTTTCAAGAAGATGCTGGCAGCGTTTGGTACCCAAATCCGAGTTTCATTTTCCTGAATGAAGTATCTAACTCCTTTGACTCCCTTTGAAAATAGTCTTTCTGTGCTAGGTACATATGTATGAGTGTCTCACCTGTATTTTGAGCTGCTCCTCTCCTCACTACAGCTGACACAATCCAAAACCAAGATGTTCATTTCCTGAAAGCTCAGTGAAATGAGAGGTTTCAGGGATCCCGTGTGTGAAACGAAATGGTGTAATTCTCCCCATGCCTAAACAAAACCCTCGACAGCACAGCACTTCAGGCCATACACAGCAAATCAGTTGGCACCGCAGGCTGGTTTGGCAAAGATTGCTATGGATGCTACTGAAAATAAAACTGAGAAAAGCACAGCCTCAGCAGACAAAGTCTTACATGCAGCCTGGCACAACAATCTGCTGTAGAGGGCCGTATACCCTGGAGAAATTCTTATTCATATACCCACTTTCTGCGTTTTTCAGTTCATCTTCCTCTCTGAAATCGCCTGCTATTAACCCTGCGTGATCTTGTTCTCCTCAAAAAGTTAATCTAGATTTTCTTTTATATAAACACATTTTCCATACAAAATCTGCAGAGAGGGTAAAGGACGTCTTGCTTTGCAGGAAGCATCATTATCCTGGTGCTGAGCCTATGCTTTGCTATACTGAAGCACTGATGATTTACTTTCCTTGTCAGCAGAGCACTGAAGTCATGGAGGGGGAAGCTGCCCATCCCTTTTTGTGCTTTGGTCAACAGAGGCAAAGCTGCACCCCACATCTGGACTGCTCCTCAGGGCAGCCATGATGAGCAGCTCACACAGATTTGGGTGAAGACCAGGTCCCCAGCGTGGCCGCAACACATGCTAGAGGAACAAATCTCTGCTCTGCTACCGTCAGGGCCAGCTTATCCAATTTGCTTTTCCAGGAATTCCAGGTTGCTTTTATATTTTTATTATATCTGTGCTAGGCTGCAGAACTGGCCCTGCATCTCGGCAGCATCCCTTGAGGAGCTGACAGGTTCTCAGAATCTCCTTGAGTGGCCTGGGGACCAAGGCTAGAGCAGCAGCGAAACGCACTGCTTAGCTCCTGGCTCCCAGCACAGCAACGGGCATGCATAATGAAAGCGGGAGACATCCTTTCCCGCTTACAGGAAAATCCCTGTATTCAGTAAACAAATAGCACTGTGAGCAGCACTCCAGGCTTTGCCTTCTTTATACAAGGAAACAAAATGTTTTTGTAAATGAATTTACTTTTTCCTTCCCATAAATGCAAGCTTGGTATAATCTGTGTGTGTTTTAGCCCAGAGAGAGGCCCTGCCCTCTAGGAAATGCTGCTCACTTGTGCAGAGTAAATTATCTACATGATACTTTGCATTCTGCAAATGCTGAAATGCTTTGGCTCTTCGATCCCTATTAATTGGAATATTTTCTCAGATTTATAAGACAAAATACTGATTTTGCTCATTTGTGCTCAGATTTAATATGCTCATAATAATTGAATTGAAGCCATGATGTCATTGCAGAATATCCATATTAAAATCTGCATATATAATAAAGATATACACATGGACTTATATAAATATTATGCACAAATGCATTAGATACACGTGTATCCAATTTTTAAATGTAACTGTTATGGATCCTTTTGTTTCTTCAGCCATACAGAATGTTCTGTCTGTAATGAGTGCATTTGTGTAAAAAAAGAATGTTTTAAGTAACACAAATAAATAAATATGTTCCAATTTCAAACCAGCATGGGACCGTGAATGTTGTTTTATTCAATACTAAACATGTGGTAGCACTGTTTCATATGCAGATTGGCAACTGTGTAATCTGTTTTTAAGCCATTGGCTGTGCTTTTACCTATACCCCCGCAATTTCTTACTACCAGAGCAGTGGGACAGGTGACCTTTTAGGCAGAGGAAGCAGCATGCCACTGTTGCATTTGTCTGCTGGCACGGGGTACTGAAGCAAACCCCCTTCCAGACTTCTTAGTGATGATTTCACCATGACCCAGAAGACTTCTGGAAATTCCTGCAGGCAACAGAGCAGCTCCTGTTCTGAAGCATATGCTCAGATGTTGGTAGAAATTATGAATAAAACATGCTGTGCTCAGGCTACACTGGTATATCCTGATTCTGTTCTGCAGAGGTCAACATGTGGGACATCAATGTCTTAAACCTCCAACAGAGGGTTCATTTAGTTGCCCCCATCTTACATCTCCCCTTCCCTGCCATGGGTATTCACAGCTGCTCTTGTGGTCCCAAAGCAATAAAGAACCTACAGCTCTACATCTATGGGAGGAAGGTTTTCCTCATGAGACTGAGGAGACACAGCAAGCTGGTATTTTTAGCAATAGCTTCACATCAGGCATCCCACACTGTAAAGGTGTACATCGTGGGGCTGAGTGCTTAGGAAGGCCTCAGCGGAAACCTAAAAATGCTGATCATTTTGCCAGTCCTGTTTCACGGCATCAGGGCAGCAGCTGCTGAATCAAGGGGTGCAGGGTTCAAAAGATGCAGAGAAAATGGACATTCATCAGGCTTTGGTATATAACTGCCTTTGAGGGTCTAGGCTGAGGAACTCAGAGCTAGCAGCTAAATTTCTCTCATTTCTTCCTTTTGCTATTATAATTTTATGAACACTTGGTTGGTTTTAAGTAGCACTAATGTGGTACAGAAAAGGATACTGGAATTAGTTGATGCCTCTGATCTGCTAGCTCACACTTAGGAAACTGGTGAATGTTTATTATAGTCTCTAATGACTACTGACAGGAGGAGTAGAAAGAGAAGAAAAATATACGACAATTCAAACGCAATAAGCTATTGAATGTTAAGGATTGTGGTACTACCAAGATCTTTAAGTGAAAGAAAAAAGTTAAATTAGTGACTCGAATATATAATTCTTTAAGTATATTACTTATCAGTTCAGAGTCTGAGGAGCTTTACATGTACACACACGCAAAGAAACAAAGCACCATGGACCAAACCAGAGGTGCTGAGTTTCTGCAGGATGCACTGGCATAAGGCTGGCAGGGCCTCAATAACGCTGATCTGCAGGCACAGGCCTTAACTGCTAGCATATCCAGCGTGGATGCTCCGAGCTGTACAAGCTCTCCCTCCACCACCTCATGGCTGTGTGTCCTTCCTCACTCCCCCACCCCTTCCTGTTCCCTCGCTTGTCACTCGTCTTCTCCAGAGAGCTGCACTGCACCACACCAAGGCCACAGCACAGAGCGCAACTTCTCTGCAGCCTAGGCTGAGAAGAATGGGTGAAGGAAGAGCTTCATTCAAGCCACTCTGGTGAGGCTGTAGACTGGGGAAGCAAGCCAGGGCTTAACGCAACATCTGGGATGGCTGACCTGCTGGCCTAGAGCATCCAATGTGTGACTGACCAGCTGCCACATACCCTGAAAACACGAGTGCAAAAACAAGCTTCCCTACCTTCTGCTATGCTCCTTCTTACCCTTTTGTGCCAGTTTTATCAAGTGCAAGAAAAATACCTCTGTTCACACAGCAATCAACTTGAAAAGCCAGTGGTACAACTTCCTTCCCAGCTTCATTTGGCAGCCTGGGAGACCAGCAGCCTCCATAAGGACAAAAGGGCTGGAGTATTCTGCAGAGCTCATCTCACACAGCCCCTCAGCCCCAGTGCCAGGATTCTTTATGATCTGAATTTTACTTTGTCTCTCTGGTGCATAATACATAGCATGTTTCCAGGATGTGACGTGTGTTTTCTAGCATTTTCTGGTGGAAAAGTTAATCAGAATCTTTACACTCAAAATCTGAGCCAAGTTGGTGAATATTGCACAGAAACAAGATTTCACAATGACAGCAATAGCCTTCAGGTCTCCACACTTACTTCTTTGAAATTAATTCCATATTAGCTTCTAGATTATCCAGGAATATTCTATTATGGCAGTTGCAACCTCAATTACAGAAACACAGTAACTAGCTATACGATAAATAAAGCATACTGCTTACCAGGAGCAACTTTAGCAGCAATCAACTCATTTTTTCCCTTATGCTCTTTGGCTTAGAGTAAATACATGTCTTGCTACAGCATCATTTCTCTCTTGCCTGGTCTGATGAAGTCTGCTGACATGTCTCCATCAACAGGTAACAGCTACACAGACAAGGAGAGTTGTTCTTTCAAGTTTACTGCATCAGTATGGAGGAGTTGCAAAAACACAGTATGTCCTGTCTGCAGGCAGGACAGGTATGGACTCAAGCAAAGAACGAGAGGCCCACTGGGAGTCAGAGATAAAAGACAAAGCAGAAAGAGCTGGGCTGCTTCTTTACCTCCCAGCAACTAAGCAGGGCACACCGCCGGCCTCTGTCAATTCTCCAAGACCATGGCGGTCTGTTCTACAGATCTCAGACACCATTGGGCAAAGCTCTCTCCTACCCTTTGGGAGAAGACTAGTCCAGCTTTCATGATTCCAGCTTTCTTTCACAGCTGAGTGGGGGAGACTGTCCCTGAATCCTGGGACAAAAATAAATAAATAAGAGCATCGCTTTTTTGTGCATCTTGTGCTACATGGGAAGAATTTTGGGTGGAAACCAGAATTTTTTTTTTTTTTTTTGAAGTTCACATTTCCCTTTCCAGTAGCAGAGAAAAACGTGATTTCCTTTTCTTTGAAGCATCAGTTTGCCTGGACTTTTAGGTGAACAAATCAAGTAATTGAAGCAGCTCTGTGGCTATTATCTACTTGTTGGCTAATATCACCTAGCAGCAAGTCAGGCTCAGGGGGCTGGCTAAGGCTTGACAGCTGGTCACTTTATTTCATGGCTTTTATTTTATTTTCTTGTGAGCAAATAAAATGCGGAAAGGACTTACATCAGTCTAAGCTACTAGGATTTATACATCTAAATTATTGAAACAATTCATTATTATTATTTTTGCTTACGTTGCTAACCAGTGAATATTTGGTGCTTCTGTAGTCCTCTGGAGCATGCTTTCTTCTGAAAAACAAGTTGTGCTACTGAAGGAACATGGGCATGCAGCATGGAGCTGCACAAAGACAGATGCTGGCAAATACAAGCATCATCCCCCACCCACAGAGGTGCTGTCCTATACATTCACATCCTCATTTGTTCTCCGCTGAGCTCATTCTGAATCCAATGGCACAAGGTCTTTAAGAAGCTGAAGGACAGCAGTATCATAAAGATGAAAAAGCCTACAGCACATTCAAAACAATTCTTCTTGCTTATGGTAATGTTTTATGGCTAGCAGAGACCAGAGACTGAGTAGCCTGGAAATGTAGCATTGTAGTGCCATTGGCATAGCCTTTATGCTTTGTAGTCATGGTTAGATGGAAATAGAGACCCACACATACAGACCTTTCTGAATTGTTGACTTGACTCTAATAATATTGCAGACTTTGAGTTTCCCAATATTTTATACAGTCTGTAGCAAACTGACAAACCTAAAATGAAGAAATTTAAGCATATGCCCATGCTACTTTAGAGAGATAGGAGACCAAGAACACCCTGAGCTGGCTGTAAGATCAAGCTCTGGATTCAAGTAGCGGTTCTTTTGGACTGTTTTGGTCATCTCCCATACTGGCGCTTACTGGCTCTGCTGACAGGGCCTCACCTGCAGCCAGGTTGTGGTCCAGGCAAACTTAGCTAATCCTGCCTATCATTCATTATAGAAAAATCAATTATTTCATGGTTTCCTTCACAACCAGGACAAAACGTACAGTGTATTAATCATATTATTAATGAAGTTATTGACACAAGATTTAAGTGAATTTGGTATTCATTACTTACATTACATCTCTTTTCCTCTTCATTGCAAATAAGCTATTTCCAGAAGAGCATGGTGACTCAGAAAGGCCCTGCTTTTTAATTTTTATTCTTTCTTAATCCTGTGCTTTTTCTTCTGAAACAACTGACCTAAGCTTACATTCTGTACTATGGATGTATTTCCTTCTTAGCTAGGCTATTTTCCAATCTATAATGTTGATGTATTTAGAAAATGAAGGCAATGAAATAAAAAGAAAATAAAGAATTTTGACAAAGTCTTATTAGAAATCTGAGAAAATGTGAAACAAATGTGAGACATTAAATGTAAGTTATTAACCTAGCAGCTAAAGTGCCAGTCAGCTAGGATTTGGTGGAAATGATTTCAAATATCTGCTTCTTTCTTTTTCCCAGTGATGGTTCGTGTTAAAGCAGTAATGGAAATGGCACTGGGGCTTGATTCATGTGACATCTTAAAAGAGTGAGAGCTCACATTCAGATCTTTTTTCAAACTAGAAATTATTTTTCCATTTTGTTCCACACCTTGAATCAAAACACATACTTCAACATTTCCTGTAAGTTGGAATTATTTTTCTTAATTCAATGGAAATATTGAAATAAGTACCCTACAGCTTTATCTTTCCTACACTGTGCATGTGAGGATTGTCATGCTTTGTTATACATTTTCAATATTTCTGACAATATTTTGGCCTAACATCAATGATATTTCCACCTACATAGAAGGACCATAACCCTGAACTAATTTATTTGCTTTGTAGTTTTGATAGAAACTTAATTTTTAAACTTCTTGAAAACTGGAGATAAAAGATACTACGTACTGAAACACATTATGGTTGAAGTAATTGCATCACAAGCATTTCTTGAAAATCTGAGTATTCAGATATATCAAGGTGGAGTATTTGAGGAAAATAATATAACCATGATAGCAGATGATAAAATAAACATGTTCTGACAAGAGGAATACCCCATGGCATTATGCTTGTTAGAAATACCAGCTAAAGGATGACCCATCTCAAGCCATTTACATACCTCCGGGACACAAGTGATCCAAATGTTGTAAAGCGGTAGCAGGTATGCCTGGGAATATACCTAGCACTTTTCACAGGATCTAATCAAGGTATAAGCATTTAACAGGGAAGCTTTCTTCATAGATATGCTGCATAATACATACAAATATTACGATATTTACTCAAACATTATGTCTTATGTATGTTATCTTCAAGATCTTTGGTAGCTATTCAGAAAGTACTGTTTCTCTCTGTGGGAATGCACTAATAGGATTTTCTTCTTCTTGCCTGAGAGTCATGATTGTAGTATTGGTAATTTCAGGAAGCTGAATACACTTAATGCACTAAAATCAGATGTGTATTTATCTAAGTGTTTGGCATCTGTGAATAATTGAAATATACTTTTTATCACAGACTTCACTGGAAATTACTGTCTGAGTACACTGTCAAACTAAATGCATATGCATTTTCAATCAATGCTTTTGATAAAAAGTCAGGCATCCAGACAGTCTGCCAGCAATTTCTAAAAACATACAACTTGTAAAATTGAATCATATCTGTAGGAGCACACATGTAACCATAATGAAGACATGGATTTGTATCAAAATGAGATGAACGTGTTCCAGCACATAATATTTATTAGACGTCTGTATGCCAAAAACTTTAATTGATCTATTCACAATAACATGCATGAGCTGGAATGCTCTGCTCTTTGGCTCAGGTGCAAAGCTTCATTTAAGTGGGATTTAATGCAGAGGTGTTTTCACAATTAACCCTTACTAAACAAGTATTTTCCCTCTTTTATTAATTATTACACTGTGCTCCTGCTGCCTCCTGTGCTGAAGTTTTAGCTTTGCAGTGCATGGCTCACACATCTGCTAGTGCTGGGGTTGTGCTGGCTGCTGGTACGGCCGCTCTGAGCACAACCAGTAACAGCTTGCTCCCCGCACTG
The DNA here is from genome assembly GCA_013396635.1 of Penelope pileata. NCBI lineage: Eukaryota > Metazoa > Chordata > Aves > Galliformes > Cracidae > Penelope > Penelope pileata. The sequence goes on from WBMW01005877.1 coordinate 105,022, forward strand.
TGCACACTGGGCAGCCTGCAAACAGCTTGCCAAACTGCAGTGACACAGCACTGCATGTACCTCTGCTGTGGCCTTCAGCCATTTCACTGCTGCTCAACGTGTTCCACTACACGGTGCAAAGCACGTTTGCTGTGCTATTCCACATTCCCAATGGGGTCTCATGAGAAGAGGCACACTACTCTAAATACCAGCAGTAGGAATTCAAAGCCCTGTTCCCACCTTTAGTTTCTGTACCTAGCTCTATCAAGGCTGCCTCATTTACAAAAGAATGATTTATGTTTTCTTGCCTGCAGCCAGGACTGTTTCCAGGCACAATCAAAACCAGCACCAAGCTCTCAGGAACAGTCCAGGACCTTCTTTGCTCCCATTACTTATGATAGCACCTTTCAAAGCCAGCCACTGCTGCTTTGCTCAGATAAGGGATAGGAGCAGTGCTGAGGGATAGGACAGCTGCTTCCCAGCATCCATCACAATCTGTCTCCTACCTCATGTGGACAAGAGGAGCAGCAAACTCAGCTCTCCAGGTATTCCCAGACCTGAAAGTCCACAACATTTCCACCCAATGCTGTAGGACACTCCCACCCAGGACATCTCACCCAGGCCTTCCTCCTCCTCAAGTGATGGCTGAATCCATCCCCCATCCAAAATCCCATGCTGCCTACCACCTGAAAACACTTGAGCCTGCTCTGCTGCAGATTCCATTTGGTCTGAGTCTTTCCTTTCTGCTGTGCCAATGTTGGCTTTGCAGACCCATGTACACAGAGAGGGAAACTTTCTGCAGTCCATCTTTTTCGTCTGCCCTGATCAAGGAATTAGAAATTTAACTTCTGTGAACGATCTAGGGGAGCACCACAGTTCAGCTGACTATCTGTAACAGGAATTCCTCTCAAGATATTTTTGCTTCAAAACTGAAGTTCAGCAGCAAGTCACTTGCTAAGGGAGCAGCTGATTTTTGAGGGCTTATACCAAGGGTTGCCCTTTTGCTCACTTTTACTAGGAGAGATGACTCTCAGCTGCATTCTTCTTGCAGCACATGCAGCTGGGTAAAAAGAACTGGATTCACCAACCTGCAGTGTATGGTGGGGAAATTATATGAGAAAAATCACTAAACAATGTATAACCGTGGAAGGGAGAAAGTGGGAACAAAATGTGGAGATTGCTCCCTCTACATTATTGGCCTGACCCCAAGTTTTGTCATTATTGTGAGCTGATGCAACTGAAAGATAACACGGAACATCTGTGACCGTTTCTGTTTCCACAAGCATCTGAAGAATAAAGCATCCCTTTAAAAAAGACAAAAAACCCACCATGATGATATAGAGAGTGAAGAAACAAAGATGTGGAGAGGGGAAATCCCTTTCTCCCCTAAGTCCTCCCCATGCTTATCTATCACCTCTGATTCCCTCCTTGTTCATCCAACCTCCTCATCCATTTTATTTTATTTTATTTTATTTTTTGTGTGTGTGTATGCAAAGGGATAGGGAGCTTTCTGGAACTCTGGAAACACCTAGCTGAGAAATCGCACAGAACAATACAGCAGATAGAAATTCTCTCTTCTAGAAAAGTCTGCTTGGGTTTGAGGAGAAGCCAGGTGTGCACAATAGCCTCATTGACATTTATTTACTTACAGGCAAGTGAGGCAGGTTCTACCCTGCATAGTTGGCTTTGAGCTGTGGCTTTTTGAGACCCCTCTGCTAAGGGGTGCAGTGAGAGCACTTGAGCAGTGACTTCTGATGAGACAGGAGAAAATGTAAGCATGTGCAGTGATCTGTCAGTCAGGATAAAAACTTGTCATATGAACTCTTCCTTCTGTCTCAATCCAGGATGCTATCTCCCACACTCACTGAGAGCTGAAACAAGTTTTTAATCTTTCTTTCAGTAAACCATAGCATTCAGCCTGCTGGTGCTTTAATAGGAATAATAGTCCCAGGAAAGAGTTTACCATTCATCCTTCAATGCATTCAAAGTCCTGTGCCATCTATCAAGTCATATGTCATCTACCAAGACACGAGGAAAAGTTGCTCACACACGATCTCAACACAGGCAGCAAACAATTCCTGGCTTTTGACTCACAAAGGTGAGAAAGGAGGCACTGGTGACTCCAGCCAAGCCACTCACCTCCTGTAACATATGTGGAATATCCTGAGTTGGAAGGGAACCACGTGGATCATTGAGTCCTACCTCTGGCTCCACACAGCACCACCCAAAATTAAACCCTATGTCTGAGAGCATTGTCCAAATGCTCCTTCAACTGCAGCAGCTTGGGGCCATGACTGCTGCCCTGGGGAGCCTGTTCCATGCCCACTACCCTCTGGTGAAGAACCTTTTCCTAATACCCAACTTGACCCTCCCCTGACACAGGCTCCATGACATTCCCTTGGCTTCTGCTGCTGTCCCCAGAGAGCAGAGCTCAGTGCTGCCCCTCCGCTGCCCTCGTGAGGAAGCTGTAGGCCACCATGAGGCCTCCCCTCAGCCTCCTCTGCTCTGGGCTGAACAAACCATGGGACCTCAGCCGCTCCTCACGTGTCAACGAATCTCTCTTTATGCTTCCCCCTCAATTTAGGATCTTACTGTGGTTCATTTACAATGTTCAGCATAAAACAGCTGCAGCTAGCTTCAGGAAGAGCTGAGGCTGTTCACTGAATGAATACTCTGCACTGTCGGGAGAGAAAAAAATCTTGTGTGCAAGACTGGGGTTCAGAGTAAGTTTCAAGACTACGTCAATTTTCTTTCCTACTCTTATTCAAAGCTTTCCTAGTCACAGGGGAAATATTCAGTTAGGAAACTCCTATGGAGCAGAGGGAGAACTCAGCAGGCGAGGAGTCAAAATCTCTGCAATCAGCAGTGATAAAGGGCTGTTATTTTGACAAACGGGATAAAAATAAAAAGCATAAAAAGCTGCACCAGGAGGCTCAAAATGGACGCTGAGCTTCCTCTTTCCTCAGAGTGGATTTGTTTGCCATGGTAAGTCATGCATGATTGTTGGAGGTAATACTCTGATTTGTCACTGCTTTTTATCTTATTAGCAAGTTACTGTAGTTTGAAATGCGTTAAGCAGAGCAATGCTTGGTGTGTGAAATGCTTTCAAGAGTTTGAATGCACTGAATTTTGATTAGTTTCACAGGTTTCCTGTGCTGAAAGAATGGCTCTGATGATAGTGATACATGGCTCCTTTGTCTGGAATTTGATGTCCACTCAACACCATAGAAAAGCTTCCAAACCAGATACAGAAGTTGGAAGCTCATTTGAGCACACACTAACCAATGTTTTGTGGGCCTCATCTTTATTTGTCAGATGCTTTAGCGATCTACAGTGCATCATATCTGACATTTGACTCTCTACCCTCTGCCATATTTCAGTGTGCATGTTAGCCAATATGTTGCCCAAAGCTATTTCCTGTGTTCAGTTGAAGCATGGTAACTGGAGAAGCAAGCAACTGAAACATTACACGGCTGTGCTGAGCAAAATGAGCCCTGCAACATGCAAACCTGGCACCATCTGCTACAGGACAGAAATTGTATATGCCCTAGGAGTTTCTGTAAGCTAAACCAAACTGACGCTAAATAGCACAAAAATCAATGGAGAAAAGACAGAAAATCCCCAACACTGGATTTTTTCCAGTCCATTTGAATACCTTTTAAAACTCCCCACGTACATTTCAATCCCAAAGAAATAAGTAACATTTTGATTTTAGTCTACTTAGCACTCTAATACAATATTCATTACAAAGTGATCAAAAACAATCATAGAGATGTAATCTAACAGGGAGACAAAGGCACTGAAAAACAGTAAGAGATTAGCAGCTTTCTATATATGGAGCCTGATGCTGACAAAAGCCAGCTAATTATTGCAGTTATGCCTCAATAATTTATAAACCCAGCCATTTTCCCAAAAGATCTATAGATCTTTTTTGACTCCTCAAGGGGAAAAATAAATGTATCAGAAATAAAGTGCCTCAATTCTCCACAAAGGGGTTCAAATGCACAGTTAATGCAGATCTCCACTCCTTTGAGAAGGATTAACTGAACACATTGCCTGAATTGCATCTGAAAACTCACAGGCAGAAAATCACAGGCAACTCTAACTCACAGTCTCCGCCAAATTCCCAAGTTGTTTGGGATCAAGAAACAAGAGTTGAAACTGAGGCCAGTAGTTGGAACAAGATTAAAACCAACAGCAGCAGCAAACCATCTCTAATATGCTTAACAAAGAAGGTAGAATAGTAGTTCGTTTTGCAAATACTTGAGATGTTAAATAGGTTTGGTGATGTCTGATGGTAGGTACGTATTAATTGTTCAGGTGGGAATTCTCTTATGTAGTGCTGGACAGATGAGGTGTTGGGGTCTACTCTAAAGCTTCTCTTTCAGGTTCCATTTGTAGCCACCAGAGAGAAACAGGCATTTTCAGGAAGTTATCTGCCTAATCTACTTCAGTCTTAGGAAACGAACCTCCTTTCAGAAACAGGCACTTCACCTCATTGGGGCATATATTGCCTATTCACAGGGGAATTCAGTTCACAGCACAAAGGAGACGCTGCTCTGGAAACTGTGAGACTGAACCCAAATTTTCTTAGTTCTTCAGGATTGAGGCAGTCACATCTTCTGCTAGTTTGCTGTTAGGATGTCTTTCAGATCCACCAAAAGGAATAAGGAAAAGCAACTTCTTCAAAACCTCTTGTTGGCCACATTATGTCTCAATCTATCTGCTCTTGCTACAAGCTATTTCAACATGGCTGTTTGAATGAGCATCCTGAGCTCTGAAAGGAAAGCATAGAACCTTTATGTGTCGCAAAAGAGTTTTCCCCAGTCTACTGATAACCCATAAACTATAAAAGCCATAATTCCTATCCTATCATGACTATATGGCCTGAAACTTTCAGAATGAAAGTTCCAATATCTAGGTACCAAATTCAAACCTTTTAGAATGTCCTAGTCCCTGAAAATTTGTGTTCTTATGAGGTATCTCATTTGTCATCTAAAATACCAGCATTTTTTGGCCACAGTCTGATGGTTTGTTTGTCTCAAGATAAAAATCCAGCTCTTTCAGGTGGGTTATGTACTTATATATGATTAGCAATCAATTATGATTTTTATTTTTCCTTCCTTCTCATTCTAAAATCTTGCTGCTTTCTGCCTCATCCTTCCAGATTAACTTGTTGGTTGCCTCTTTCCTTAGTCTTGCAATTTTTGAAGTTTTACGGTACTTGTTTTATTGCTCTTGGATCAGGAGCAAGGAGAGTTGGAAAATACCAGCAAGGGCAAACACAAACATATTGACAGTGCAGGACAGAACTAAAGGAGTTCACAAGCTAGTTTGAAGAGTAATACAAAGATATACCAGAGAACAAAATCTTGAGGTTTTAATACGGTTTTGTGATTCTATTTCATTCATACTAATCGGTCATCTTTGCTATTTTAAAAAGCAGGCAAGAGAGTTCAGTGAACAGTTATCAGTTCTTCTCTCTGCCTCTTCTTTTAGGAAAATATTAAAACAAAGTCTCACACCAGTGCAGACATTAAGGTGAACACTCTTTGGGACATTAAAGTGTAGGAAACCTCAAAGGACACAAGCATTAATTTTCAGCAGTATTTTTAGCAGTCTCACTTCCAGGCTCTTCTTAGTGTCAGATGAGGCTTTTTGTCTCTCATGCTGCATATGCATAGTTAGCTGATAATACATGCATACAAGGCTCCAAAGAAACATTAGGAATGCCAAGAAGCAGTTTTCACATTTTCTTCTGTGTGCAGTGGAGGCCCTCTAACAGCTGTGTGTTTTGTGGTTGTGCCCACCTCCCCTACATTATCACTGTGATTCCAAAGTAATAAGAAAAGGCTCCTCTGGCCAGCTTACACTTCTCTTCACCCTAGAGGCATCATTACAGCCTGTTCACCACTGGAAAGGGATTTATTAGCTTTGGACGAAGAGGCTTTCTCAAAGCCAGGGCTGAAGTTTTCACTGAGTTTCTTGACTAAATTCCTTGAGTTTGGGTCCAAATAATTGTGGAGTATCGTTTAAAAAATAGTTTCAAATCTCCCTTTTCAAGCTAAAAGTTCTGTCAGGAGATGGACATCTTTTCATTCTCTACTGAAAGCCTCCTCTTCCTATGGTTGAGAGTAAGAAATTAATTTCCCCTTGCAGTCCTTATAGCTAAAGTATTACAAGAAAGGACACATTTTTAGACTTATTTACATTTAATTCAAAGTCTTTTCTCATACAAAGCATGAGAATATATTCATGATCTGTTGCACTAAGGATTCAAGTGGCAAAAAAATTGTAGTGATTGCTGTGAGAAAGAATATAAACTAGTAATATATACGTGATAGGTGCCAGAACTGATGGTTGCAAACAAAATTTAGACATGAAGCCAGAAAGCTTGAAAAGCCAAGATTGTTAGCAAATGCAGCAGTACATCCTGTTAGTAACAGGACTCACTAGGAGCAGGACTTCAGGTGACGGAAAGCACCCTCAGGTCAAATGAACATTCACAGAACTCCTTTCTTTCAGCTTTCCTACAGCTCCCCTTTGATAATTTATTCTTACCCAGCCTCCAACACATTGTGCCCAGTCATCCATACAAACTTAAAGCAAACAAAAACCTATAATAAATTAATCAAGCCATTTCTCCTGTCTCCAAGAAAGAAGAAAGGGGAATAGTTGTTATCTCTATTTCAAACGCTTGGGTGACAGCCACATAAGTATCTTATGGTAAATAAGTGAAGTGCAGCTTCATTACAGGAACGAAGCTCTATTGAAATGCATGGATGCAGTCCAGGGCTTTGCACACTAAGCAGAGTTTTGTTCAGTTTGCAATGAGGAACTTTTGCCGCAACTAGCACAAACGTGCCTTGTCTTTTGTTCTTGTCACATTTGACGTTATTCTTTCTACCAAGCAGCATGGATGTTGCAGCAGTGAGATAAGGTAAGGTGCCGGTCCCTAAAGGTGCTATACCATCCCATACCCCAAAAACCAGCCTACCAAAACAGGAAATGCAATCAACACAAGCACAAAATAAACAAACTTATGTTTTCAGCATTATCACACTGCAAAAACAATGAGAAAGGCAGTTATAAAACCCTGAATAATGCTTGCTCCAAACACATAGTTGAGCAAATGTTTCAATGCCACATTAACAAGAGGACAATTGTGGTTTGGGTTGTGTGTCACCTGTTTTTCAGGCATATGAAAGCTGACTGTTTTATGACTGCAGCCTGCTTAGCCCCTGCAGAGGGAGCAGGAGCACCTCATTATCAGAGATGGGAGAAAAGAAGGAAATCTTGGATGAGCTGCACCTAATTAGAGAAGGTGCTTCTCTCTCTCTCTCTCTCCCTCCCCATCAGCAGAAAGGAAATGAGACCAAAGATTTCTACAACAAGCAGTGTCTTTTGAAAAAAAAAAAACAAAAAAAAAAAACACCTAAACATGCATTTTATCATAGTATTTTCTCTAGGAAATTCATAGGAAAGCCACTGCTGACAGTCAGTTGTGCATGTGCAGGAATTCCATAAGCCCAGAAGCTCCAGGGGCATGACAGCCAGTGGTTTTGACAAAATCCCACTGTATCAGTGCAGCTTGGGAGGATTTTTATAACTTTCACTTTGATAACTTTGGTAAGGAAAATCCCCTATCATTTTTCAGTTGTTCCTGATCTTACTGTTTTGCTTGTTTTTTGTTTTTTTTTTTTTCCCCCTTTTCCACTGAACATGGTTCAGAAAGTAGACACTCATTTTAAGTAATTCAATTACTCCTACTGCTGTGCGGTTTGCCTTAAACTCCCTGTTTCTATGCCCAGAGCTATGCTCAGGGCAAGAGAAAACTTCTAATTAGTTGGACAGTTTTGCTCTTTAATTATAGAATATCTTTGACTAGAATGACATTTTCAAGCAATGAGGAGAGCCTTGTTAAGGAAAAATAACCAAAAAAAGCAGAAGCCAAAACCCTGAAATCTTCATGTATTCCTTGTTCTGATATAATTCAGCCCACTATGATAGTGTTGAAGCAGGTTTAAAGCCTGGGGGGTGGGAGGGAGAACAGGTAACTTGACATATTGGAAAGCCTGAGGAACATAGCTAACGTCAATACTGATTTCTGTAATCTCTAAGTTCAGTGTTTACCCTAAGAACTGTTCTCAGTTTTCTTAATGTCCTTGCAGGTTTAGCCAGTTCTTAAAAACAGAGTAGTACGGATCTGTGGAGCTGGGATGATGACTGACATTTCCTGTATCAGCCCTGCTCACTTCTATTTTGTGCAAGGGTGCTTGCATTAAGTCAGCAGGGGATCTTCCTGGGCACTCTCCATCTGTCTAACTGGCTTTTGAGCATCCTTCCCTTAGTCTTCATCCCCTCCTCTTTAATTTAAGTCCCAGTAGTCTGCTATTGTCCATTTTGTTCCACCTGTCTTTGAAGTACCTTGCCCAAAGCAGCCTCCTTCACTCTGGGTCCACTCCTTGCCCATCCCCTCTGTTTGTTTCACAGAACAACAGCACTATTTTCTAAAATAGTGGCCATTCCTTCTCAAGCACAGATGTAGCAAATGCTTCCAACCACAGCTCTTCACTGACAGCATCACAGACAGTTTCTTATTTCTTAAACAGATGACTGCACTGGAGAGGGCATCTCATCCTGTGAAGCAATGAGTTACCATCTGCAGAATGATTCAGCTCTAACAGAAATGCCCAACCTGGACTGCACCTTGCAGCAGGAGCTCCCCATGGACTGCATGTGTGCTGTGGGGACTGTAGCAGCAGCTCCTGCCTCTCAGGGAGGTTCTTCAGGCTCAAGCACCATCACGCGCGCACAGGCGTAACGGGGACACTTCCAAGCCACAGCGGCCTTGGCAACATCCCTGACACCGTGCCACTGTTAACACTGGTTGTTAGAAAAGGGGCAGGGTGCTCAGAGCGCACGTCTGAGTAGTTGACACAAGCTCAAGAATAACTGACCTGAAGGAATTATTGAGCTGAGTCACCACAGAAATACCAGTATGTTCTGCCCCAAAACGTGCACATAAAGAAATGTACATTCTGCTGGCTGAATTAAGTAAAATGCAATTGAATATTGCTGGATTATATCAGTGTTGGCGAATTACTAGGTCCGAAGCTACTAACTAGTCAAGAGGAGAAATTCAGTAATTTGGACCAAATCTGTCTGAAATGAAAATAAATCATTCAAATAAAAAATACTTGTTTACCCACCTTGTAAAACACTTGTTTACCAGAACAAAAAAAAACACTTGTTTACCAGAAGCTTCCACCTTCTGTGCCCCTCCATTTTCGCAAGTGAGCTCAGTGAGAAGTTCCTTATTTCAAACACAGTAGCTTCTTGTGGAGAAAAGATGAGCTAACCCCACACAAGAGGGGTTGAGTTAGTCTCGTAAAGGATGAGAAAAGCACTCATTTCTCATGGTGATGAAGGTACTACAGATCCATTCAGAGAACCGAAAATACTTCTTGAACTACTGGAAGAGTAGTACTGGAAGAGTAGTCTGTGAGATTTGAGTGCCAATTCTTGGCATGGGAGTCTTATTCAGAAAGACAGAAAGAAAGAGTTTGTGTATCATGAGCTTACGTATCACATCAAGGGTTCATAGTGTTAAGATACTGTTAAGTAATATGGCTTTAAAACATTCTTTCAACTTTCTCTGCTTTGCTTCATTCTCCCTGAGCTGGCCTCCCTTGATTAGTGCCTCACAGATCTGCTGATGAACTTCATCTAGCAAAGGGAGTTCCAGAGCAAGAAGGAGCAGAGGTGATGTACTGGAAGTCAGACAGGGAGGGAGATCAAGGAAGTATGAGTTATAACTGTCATAACTCTGGAGTACAGGAATTCTGCTGTAACACTGAAGTTAGACTTCTAGCTTTTATATGGTCCTAGGAAAAAGAATGCTCAAGAATTGGGGCCACCGCTACAGCAATATGTTACAGATATTTGGAGAATGTTGATATCCAAATGGAAGGGATGGTGAAATATTAATAAAAGACAGTCCTGAAATCACACTGTGAGAGATGGAGGCCAACAACTAGATTTTTATTAATTCATTTAAGCTTGGAAATTATTCATACAGAAGAGTAAACTTAAAAACCAGAACAAGAGCATTTTGGTGGTAGTTTAAGATGTGCCTAAAATGTAGGAGGAGATTTGGCATGTTTGATTGAATAGTAGTTTTGAAAGAATTAATGATTGGTTTCTATTAGAAGTTAATAAACTTTGATCTCAAAGCGTGTGCAGAACAGAAAGGCAGAATGCGTGGTGGGAAAGAATAACTCACATCATAGAGCTTTTTAGTTTCTTTTCTTCATGGCAATCATGAATGTTGTGAACCTGCTATTGCACATCAAGAAGGTGTGTCCCAATGATGCTAACTCAGCCACTTTTTCAAGTAGACAGAATACAGAGGTATAGCTTCCTCACCTAAATGTCACTCATTTTTAGAGAATAAGAGAAAGTTTGATGAGCTTATGAAGGACCCATCAGCTCACAGAGGCTAATGAGATTAAATCAATGTTCCTGTTCAGATCCTCTTTCAATTTTTTCAGCTAATTAGGACCAGTCTCCTTATTACTTTCCCAGTGCTGTCCGGTTCTGTAAAGGCCATGGAACACTGCTCTCTTTTTTGCGGAACGTAAGCCTATAAACCAGGTCAAGTGGAGAGAAGTGCAATGTATTTATTTAGATTCCCTGAAACACAGATGAGGTTGACTTCTGTTTCACCTCAAACATTTTAGCAGTGCTCAAGTAAAAGAACAAAATTATTCAATCACTGCCAGAGAGACTTAAAGATTGTGACTTGCAGTAAGGAGTTAATCAACTGTAATAATAACTGTATAGTCAGAATTCTGTGTCAATTTAAGACTCCACATTTACCATTAACAAGAAATAAAATTACATATTGAAACATTCATCTGTTCATTTCATTTATTAAAGAGCAAATACTCCTTCCATGTTCTCCTGACACACTGCTAAATTTCACCCGCTCGTGATTAGTTTGCATACATAACTGGGTAGCCCTGCCAATACTAGAAACAGGCCAAAATCTTTGTACTGAGCTTGCAGGACTGAGGCTGCTGGAGATTTTCTTGAGCTGTCTGCAGCTTTACTTGTTATAGCTCTGAGAGTAATTTCTCTAATTGACCAGGTGTCTCTAGCTAATTTATTTTACTTCTGTTTTTCTTTGTGTTACAGCCATAGTTTTATAAAGACAGCAGTAACAAGCAGTTACTCTATACAGAATGAGATGTTTATGACTCTGCATTGAAGTTCCCTTGCTCAGTTTACGTCCTTTCCAGATGATTATTTCATAATGCAGGTATCCTTGGGATATTTCATTAACAGCAACATCTGCTATTGAGGCATTTAAGAAGCCTCGCTTTTCTGAAATGAATATTTTTGTTGTTGAAATAAACAAATTTTAATTATAATCATGTTTATCCAGCTATAATCCTGAAGTAAGGGACCTAACAGTGAATCCTGGATGTACGTGCTGAGGCCTTGTTAAATTCCTAAGCTCTGAGAGCATCTATATGAGAGCATAGTTTGCCTTTAAATTAGTATAGATCATCTCCACAGGCTGGAATTGTGTAGGTAACTCCTTTCCATGCTTGTACCACTTTAATCATAAGGAGCGATTTGATAACTGTATTCAAAGAGCAAAAGCAAATGATAAATGTAATTGTTGTGGGCCCAAATCATGGTTCAGCTATAGGCACTTCAATCTGTTTCCCAATCAGCAGTGTACAAGTGCATTCTCTTCTAAGCTCTTGTCTAAACAACATCATCAATGAAATACCAATTACGGGCTTGCAATCACTACAGCTCTGAGGGTTCATTTTGTGTATTCCATACCAGAACTCTCCATCTCTCCAACTTCATTCATGCTTCTCACTATTTCTTGGGAGTACGTTTCAGTAGATCACTTCTACTGGACCCAAGGTGTCCATGTGTGGACACAGCTAGGAGCAAACTGTAAGCATGAATTGCTTTAAATGACCACAGAACCAAAGAACTATCAACATCAAACAGTACAAATGTATAACATGTAAGATTCTGCACTGTTTTTTCGTGGCACCTCCTATTTGAGAGCTGAGAAGTGCTCACTGATTTTAGCCTTGCAACACCACAGAATATCCTACCTCACTGTATTCTTGGAGAATTGGCTAATATCCAGAGGCCATGCATCATTTGTTGATTGATTAATTAAGTTTGTTTTTGCACCTTTCAGATCTCAAAGACTCATTAGCTGTGCTACCTGCCCTCCTTTTCAGTAAGGCTGTGTTAAAAGGAAGAAGTGTGCATATAACCATTCATAGTGCTATAGAGAAAGAAGGAAAATGATAAAGGTATTGCACTTAATTGCTGGTTGTGTTAGCTGACTAGAGCAGCACAAAGCATGTTGGAGCAGAACCACATTTTATGTCATTGCTATTACAGTGGCTTGTGATGGACTAAGAGAAAGTGAAGAGCTGGAAGACACTGACATGGAAAAAAACATTATGCGCATTTTGCCCTTCCTCACCATACGCAAGTTTTCAGTCAAATTTATATTGATGATACATTCACTGTCAGCATAGACAGAGGTATGTTCATGCTGCGAGACTTAAGAGATGTTTTGTTGCAAAACTGGGCACAGAAATCCACAGGCAGGATACATTGTGTTGATATCAACTGCTATCATAAACTAATGGCTCTTGTTACTTATCAGATTAAACACTGGCCAGGGCACATAGCATGTGCAATTCGTACTGAGTCCTTCTTACATTACTCAGGTTTTGGCACAGGCGAGTTAAACATTGCTTGTGTATTTCCACCCATGCATCACAGACAATAAATTGTTCAAAACCAGCTCTATAAATGGAAAAATGTAGTTCACCAGGGATTTTCACATGTAGAAAACAGACATTTTTCTTTGTTCTTATAAATCACCAAGGTGAAAGATATGGGAATATTGTATGAAAGAGTTCACTTCCATGTTACTTCTACTGGGTCTTGGAGAGAGGAGTGAGATTAGGATTTAGAAAATGAACACACATTCAGTCTGCACGTAAAAAGAAGAAACAAAACCACCCCAAAGCCCCAAGACATTTCTCAAAAGAAGATAAAGGAAAATGCCTGTAATTTTTAAAGATCTTAGAGCTAAAGAAATCAGTTATACTTGTTATGAGAAGAATAAGCACAGTGGGCAGAGACAGTGTTACCTCAAATTAGAGTCCCAAATGCATTAGGACAAGTAATCTTCACTGTTCTGTGAAGATTCACAGTAACATCAGCTGTGTTTCTGCAGACCCTCCCCTTTTTGAGACTGTTAAATTATGTGTTTAGATCACCATAAAACAAAACTGACATGGTCAGAAATCACACAAATTAATGAAGATTACATAGAACACTGTCTGCTGGGTCACAAGCAAAACCAGCCTAAGGGTTTGGGGACTCTACTGTGCTACATTAAGTCTTCCATTTTATTTTTCTTCAAGAGAAATTGCTTCTTTGGCTGCTGATTGCTTTCATGTGTAAGTGGGTCAGTACGAAGAAGCCTAGACTCATCTCTGAGGCAGAGACTAAATGAGTAGCAGCACAGGCTATGGAAACAGAGGGTTAGTCCCTGCCTTTCAATAGTCTGGTCATTTTTACAGTTTACATTGCAGAAATGAAAACCTGAAGCAGTTCAGCATTTGTGTCCCTCAGCTCCACCTTCGTGTGCCTAGCAGCACTTCAAGCCTCTTTGGGGAACTGCTGCTCACTGAACAGGGTTTTTCATCCACCACTCTTCCTTCCCCTCCTCCCCCCCCTTAGTTTTCACCCCACACAATTGCAATCAGTTCACACTGTGGCCATGTGCACAGTAGCTGTGGCACAAAGAGAAGGGTACAAATGACCTTTCAGCAACAGCAGCACAAATATATGCCAGCTTAAACTGGAATTTAAGTCAATTCCTCAGATGCTTTCCAATTATTTCTGATGGCTTTATAAATGTATTGTCTTCAACAACAAAAAAAAAAAGGCTATGGCTGGGCCTGTAGTAAGATAGTAAGTAGAACTATCAATTAAAATTCCTATTAATATGTTTTAAAAACTTAGATTCCTATTTATTTCAAAAAGAAAATTTCACTGAAATTCAGAAAAACAAAATAAGCTTGCTACCTTTTAGAAGCTCAATAAACAATCTAAACCTGTGCTGCTACTATTTATCAGAGAATTTACAAAACAACCTTTTATGCATTTTCCATAGGAAAAATAAGGTATGTGTTTATTCTGCTACTGCCCATGTTGCCGTTTTACTTATTTGACTTCCTGTATTGTATATATTGCAGTAAAATAATATATATATCAAAAAAATCCTAAACCTACAAAACAGAATCAAGACAATAAAAAAGAAAAAAAGTATCTGCCAAACTAAGACAAAAACCAGAACAATAAAAATCCAAGCCAACCTGATGAACCACACTAAACTGAAAGAGAAAATACAAAGGAGATGCAGTCAATAGAAGGAAATGATCACAGTACGTATGCTTCGTTCAATCCTACTCTTACTTTTGTACAGCACTAGGGGAGTTCAATCAAATATTCAGCCATAAGGATATAAAAACCTCTACACAGTTTGCTGAGTAAGACCATTTTATTCCTTGGTTTGAAGCCGTAGAAAGTCTTGCAGTGAAATGCTCTCCTCTTTACAGGAAGGAGCATGAGGTAACCTGGCACTTACTTTAACCCAAGGTAAATTATGCACATACTAAAATGAAGAGCAAGTGTCCAGCCCTTGTATGAATAACAGCCACATGCATAAAGGTCAGGAGGACATTCTCTGCTTTACAGAAAATGAACACCTGGGAAAAGGCTTTTCATCAAACTTACCCCAAACATATTGGGGTACCAAAGCCCTCAAAGCACCCCAGGGAAAAAATTCATCCCTTTCTAAAACATCCAAGCAGCTATATCCAAACAGAAATAGTTATCAGCTGCTGGGAATAAGAACCAAGAAAAAAAAATGACCGCCACCATCAGAAGTCCAAGTGTTTAGTTGGTAGAAAGTTAAGAAATCAGATCCCAACACTAAATTGTAAGGGTACATAACAGCTCCCTATAGACTGCAGCTGGTAGTTGCTTCCAGATTTCAAGAGCTAGCAAATGTCACTAAAAAGAGAGGTAGAAAAGAAAGAGCTGGCAGTGCTATGTTTAAGGAAAGAATTTTTACAGGCCCCGTAATACTTGATTATGTAGAGAGTTTGGTACATTTTAACCCCCTGAAACTACCATATTTGTTTGTATTAATATGGTTTGTGCTTGTCTGCTGCCTTCTAAATGACAGTTTGAGTTGCACTAAATTCATCAGGATGGCTTCAGAAACCTCTCAGAATTCTTCATGTAGTTTAAAATATTGCACACCTATTATACACACTTTGGATCCAGTATTCTATACTGCACACCTGCAACACATGAAATAGCAGGAATAACTTTAAACTTGGTGAGCTGTGTTTTTGCAGAAAGCAAATCAGCATGGATTACTCACCCAAGTCTGCTCAGATTTTTCAGATGGATTTCACAAATAGTCTCAAGTCCTACAATGCCATTGCTGAACAGTTGACATCACTTTTTCTATCTTGAGAAAAGTGATCCATCACTGTCCATTTGAAAGGATTACTCATATTGCATTAGCTTGTGAGAGTGCTCTAGAGAAGCATGTGATCAAGACTTTTAGCTGAAATTACAAAAAAGTGCATTTATAACAAGGTAAATCAGGGAGAGTTTTTTTCTTAGTTCTGCAAGCACTGATAGTTATTTTGTAGTTATTCTTCTCAGTAATCCACTTTGAGCACAGTCAGTGCATTCACATTTTTAAAGATTGTCTCTATGTAATATGACTTGATTCTACAAAAAGCCTTAAATTACCAAAACGCAGGCAGACAGGTTTAGAACTTAGTATTCATGGAGTATACTCAAAAATTCCTGTAACCTTCAAGGAACTATAGACTTTTCTGAAGCATTTTCGCTCACGCATAGTGATCATATACAAAATATACTCATTGTGTACATGCTTTCTCCTCAAGTTCTACGCTCAAGAAATGCAGTCTGGCTGCTGTATGAATCCCTTCTAAAGGGACTGGAAGTTATGTGCTTGCTAGAAACAATGAATAACTATGGTAGTAAGTTGCCTGCTACACAGCAGGAAAGCAGTGTTGGTTTGTATTAACAAAACATCCAGACTGCAAAGCCCAGAAGGCAGGCCAGATTGTGTTCTCCTTTACATGGGTACAGCCTCAGTCACACTGGGCCACTGAGTGACTCAGTCCAGCAATTGTGGCAGAGTAAATCAGGCCATTGCTGAAATTAGAAATGAGCAAGCCCCAGTAAGTTACTTGTAGACTTGTGTTTCATACGTTGCCAGCTGAAATTTTGCGCCATAATAATGAACCTTAAATGGAGAAAATGACTATGAAAATAGAATGATTTGGGTTGGAAGGGACCTTAAAGATCATCTAGATCAATCTATTACCAAAATATTGTAATTTTAAAACATGTTTGCCAAGTTATCATCCAGCGCGATAAGCTGCATGGATGGTTTAATGGAGTTCAAGGCATTATTTCACAACAGGGCCCTAAAAGCCAGTAAATGAGCTCTCCTTCAGATCTGATTTTCAGTATTATATGAAAGACAATGTAAACAGCTGCTGGCAGGAATGCGTATGAGATACAATAACACAAGTATTAGCATACACACAAACCATTCACATCTTTCCTTTTGAGCACTATCTATCCCAATCACTTTCAGTGAATGTAGATCTTCATCAACAATGTTTAAGGGTTCTGTTTTGTTTCTCTAAACTGCTAACCTCATGATCAGCAAACCATTTACATTTTAAAGAGAAAGCACTATTAGGTGAAGGTTCTGTTTGAATATTTGCATGCATTTTAATGAGTCTGTTTTAAGGTGTTTTATTCAGTTGTTAGGAAAAACATCATGTACTGAAATAGTTTAAAGTTCGGGCAAGCTACAAGGGCTATCAGTTTGTAAGAACTCTCTACAGGTGGAGGTTCCGCATCCTTTACATTTCTCAGCCAATGCAGCAAAACATTTTATTTTCCCCTTTCTTTTATGATTAAAAACGGTGATGCTTTTTATTTAGAGGGGTTGAACATATTGTTATCTGTTGCACAGCTTAGGAAAACATTTTTTACTATTTGCATGTCACATTGTGTGGCTGTCTCATTATTTAAGTGGCACACAAATGACCAAAGAAGTGCCAAGCACCGTAAATGCTACACTCTAAAATAGCACAATGACTGCTGAGTTGAAAACTCCTTTTGATCCAAAAAATAGCAGTAGGAATATGCTCTATTATGGCAATACAGGATGCATTCTGATCTCACTAGAGAGAAACAAATTTTAAAATGGACTATTAGAAAGCCTGTAAAAATGGAAAAGTGCCTATCTAGTGAAGCAAATAAAAACACTCCTATTGGTTTAATTAAAATAGAAGTGGACCCTCTTCACTCATTATCAGTTGGTAGCAGTGGCTTTTGTTTGCATCAAATACTGCTGCAAACCACGAGTACTTTCAGTAGGATCTCTGTAGGACTGTTTACAGTGTGCTGTAATCTACACATAAAGGCATCAGAACCATCTTGATTGTCTGATCAAAGGCTGCGTAAACTTGGGAACATTTAAAGAAGTTCTGGAGAAGACAGTTTTATTTTGATCCCGGTGTCTGAAATTTAAGACTCTCACTTCTTGCAGACATTAATAACTAAAACACCTTTTCACCCTCCCTCAGAGAAGCAGACAAGAACTCTTTGTTTAATACAACAGAAGTGAAAACTGATCAAAAGAGGGCCATAACTTTTTACTTAAGGAGGTTAACTATCTGTCATTCTTAACAAAAAGCAGCCAGAAGCATTGGGAGCTTGTTATTTCCATTATAATCTGTGGAACATAAACAACCACATATGTGGGGGTGCGTTAACCCAAAATATACAGCCACATTACTGCAGCAGAGCCACTATGGTAATTTGCATTCTCCTTCTGTCACTAGGGGCATCATGAACGGCTGAAGGAAGATCTTATAGCAAGGTAGCTACAGTAGCATTAGCTTGGCAATGATGAAACTGGCTGTTGCGGCAGTTCTGGAATTTTTCCTGAAATGAAGACATGGTGAGGCACAAAATGCTTGGGATCTTCAGAAAGAGCCTGTGGCACACTATCACTCATACTTTTGCATTTCACTCCACAGTTTCTGGGTTTGTCAGTGTTTTTTGGGCTACCTTGACATGGCAAGGTGACTCCACAGGCAAGAAGCTCTTACCAGCCTATGCTTGATCTCCAGTGAAAGTCTGCTTCCCAGCTACCTGTAGGATTCTGCAGCTTTCATTTATTTACCTATTGTCTTAGTTTCTAACAGAAGTTACTTCTCTCACAGTGTCTGGTATGAAGTTGTTTTGTTTTCAGAAGAGAAACAAAACTGATAACACCTGGCAGTGTTGAACACAGCCAAGGACATATTTTGTTCCTCAGTGAAGCAGTTAGAAGGCATAAGGAGCCGGGAGCTGGGAGGGGACAGGACCAGGGCATCTGACCCAAATTGACTAAAGGGATATTCCATACCATATGACATCATGTAATATAAGGAAGGGAAGTGAGCGGGGAGGGCCCGTTTGCTTGGGGATTGGCTGAGCATCGGTCGCGGTCGGTGAGCGATTGCTTTGTACAATCACTTGTTTTGTATATAATTATCATTACTGTTATTTTACTCTATTTTTCTCTTTCTGTTAGTAAATAGTTTTTATCTCAACCCCTGAGTTCTACCTTATTTCTCAACTCTCTCTCCCATCCCAGCTGGGAGGAGGGGGGGTGAGCAAACGGTTGTGTGGAGTTTCCAGCCCTGCTGGCTGAAACCAGAACACCTATGAATAAAGACATTCAGTTGTTTTGAAAACAAACTCAAACAGAACATTGAAAATATGAGAGATATAAGAATTACAGGCTGCTCTGGAAAAATTTTAATATGCAGCTAAGCCAGATGAGACAGTTCTGGACAAGAGGATAGTTTCGCAACAGAGCAGAGGCAGCTTTCTCACAGCCCAGTGACAAATGTCTGGTGGTAGAATGTAGTTGATATTTTAGGGAAAGATTCTGAAATCCCTCAGTAATCAGTCATAGAGATATCTGCCTTAAGGGAAAAAAAAAAGGAACTCTAAAATATATGAACTCGTCTTCAAACTCAAGAAGAAAATTCTAAATCTGATCCTGAAACCACATATTCTTCTATCAATTTAAATATCTATTTAAAATAGCAACAGCAATAACTTTGCTGATGATTGTTTTGCCAATGAAGAGATAAAACTGCTTTGGACAAGTTCTCTGCAATCCCAGGCACAGTATTATAGGTTTTTACAATAGACGTAAACAAAGGTTCCATACTTCTGGTATACTTCCATAGTTTTTTAAGTACTTTCATAGTTTTAACTCACCCAGCTGGTGAAGGGGGTCTCTGACTATACAGCATTCCTTTTCAAGAGCCAGCCTAGCACCAAGAGATGTTCTTCCTTCAATGCTGGCCCTTATATGGGCCCATGGTGGCGCTGCCCTGGGTCCATTCCTTCTGATCACATGGGGAGAAGAGGTACAGACAATTTGTGCTCCCTGGGCCAGCCACAGCCCTTCACCAGGTGCTCAATCACCAGTTCAAGTCCTGACCTAACAGTTCGTCTACAGTATCCTACTGAGTTTCTGACCTGTTGTTTTCTGAGAATGCATTCAACAAGCAAACATTTTCATTTAATTAATACACACCTCATACAATTCATATGTCTTTTTTGGTACTGGAAGTTAAAAAATAATTTCTTAGCTAACCCACTGCCACTTATAACCTTGATCCCTAGTATCACATATAAAATATGAGGAGGAAACAAAGATCAAGTAGGTGGGAATTCTTAGATAAACTTAATCTTACTCGTGCACAGTTACTACTTTTATTCATGTGGGATTGGAGGATGAGGATAAGTATGATAATGTTACGGTTTGACTTAGCAGGTAGCTAAGTTCCACACAGTTAGTCACTCACCCTCCCCCCTCCCCAAATGGGATGGGGGAGAGAAGTAGAGAGATATGCAGTAAAACGCGTGGGTTGAGATAAATGCTATTTACTAAAATAGTAAAGAGAACAAAAGAAATAACAGTACATATATATATATATATACACAAAGAGGATACACAGAGCAAGGGCTCACAGCCAGTGGTGACCCTTCCCCCCGGCTAGCCCCTTCCGTAACAAAGAGAACCCGGAAACCCCACGAACCAATCACATGATGTTATATGGGATGGAATAGCTCTTTGGTCAATTTGGGTCAGCTGCCCTGGTCCTGTCCCCTCCCAGTTCCCAGCTCCTTATGCCCCCCTTAACTATTTCACTGGCAGAGGAATGCGGAAGTGAGTTATGTCCTCGGCTCCGTTCAACGCTGCCAGGATGTTATCAGTATCTCTGAGGTACAAGATAAATTCATACTAGACACTACGAGAAGCGTAACTTCTGTTAGAAACTAAGACAGATAAGTATATATGCATGTATATACTGGAACTGTGCCTATGCCTATGTATATCTCTCTGTCTCTCTCATATTAGCTTGTAACTTATATGAATCATCTTTCAAAATTATTCAATTGTGATCTCATGATCTGTCTTTGTAAAATAGATTTCTGTATGCCGTGCATCTAATAATTCTCATTGTTTGTTTCTGAACACTCCCTATTCAACTTTGTTGGGATCGAATCTGCAGGGAAGTGTTTCATTGATTTTCAATATGACACTTACGTACTTTATATCCTCTTCATTATCCATCTTACCAAGTTTGTGTCCTTTAATTGCTGCCGTGAAGGGTTTTGCTGTTTTCTTCAGCTTAAGCTGTCTGCAATGATAATTACTATTTAATGTTTCTGCAAATCTTTAAATGTAGCTACCTTAAAGCAATTTACATGGAAAAATGTCTTAAGGAGCAGCTTGGTCAATTTGTAGTTTCTAACTAGAAGGAAAAATAAGTAAAATGATTTGCTGTCATATTGGTAGTACATCTCTAGGGCATGTCAAATCTTAGAAATATTAGGTTAAGGTGTGACTGCTTTTATATCATGCTGCGTACTCATTTTCTTGTCCTCAAACAGGCAGAAATCTGTGGACTTCCTGTTTCAGAAAGTCTGGAACTGCCTGAACTGATCATCTACTTACAAGGCAAGGACAGGAGAGATTTTAGAATCCAACTTTGATGCCAATCAATGCTGTTATTACACAGCTGAAAAATACCTCTTGAAAGTGACCTTTTGAAGGTGACATTCTTGACACCACCAGAAGTGTCAACAAATGTTTCACATACTAATTGAGGGCAGCATGACCCTACAATTTCTTTGCAGCAAAATTTTACAAAAGGTTATTACAGTATAACATTCAGCTTTGAGCTCTCCCTCTCTTTCCCCATTTGCACAGAAGCGGCTCTGTGAATGTGATAGAGACCTCTGTCTTCCTTGCTAGAATTTTTACCCAGGGTAGCCTGTACCGAAGACCAGTCACCTCAGGAATTATACCAGGAAATAGAGATATATGCAAACTGGTGCTGAAAAGATTTTAAGCACCTCTTTGTATATATTGGCTCTAATTATAGTGAAGCTGTGGAATCTTATAGCACCATTTATTCTGCAGAAGCCTTACTGCGTAACAGACTGATTCTGCTCTGATGCAAAATAGTCTTTAACAGCAGCAGAAGCCACCCCTTCTACGAGGCAGAATTCAACTGTAAATCTTACAGTCTTTTTTGTGCTGGAGAAAATGTGTATGTCTTTTATTAATCCCTGTCAAACATCAGTAGAGTGGTTTAAACACCCCAAATACATTCTTATTTACAGTGGTTTAACCCATACATGATCTCACCCAGTATCAAATACCCTTGAGGTACACACCGGATGTCCCCATCCTTCCATGTTACCTACCAAGTGCACCTCAGTCCTTGAGCAAAAGTGATCCCACAGGTGGGTTTGCCTTTGCCTGAGTTGCTCAGGATGCCATGTAAAATCATTTTTCTTCCAGATCACTCGATAGAGAGGGCTTACAATCAGACTATAATCTGGAATATGCATTCTCCAGAAACCCACAACACCTAAGAAAGCTTGTGTTTCCTTCTTGCTAGTTGGTGGGGACATAGCAGTGATTTTATTGATCACATCCGTAGGGATCTGATGATGTCTGTCTTGCCATTTTATTCCTAAGAAGTGGATTTCCTGTGGATTTCCTGTGCAGGTCCCTTGACCTTACTTTGCGTTATGGCAAAACCGGCTTTCAGAAGGATTTGGATTACTTTCTTCCCTTTCTCAAAAACTTCTTCTGCTGTGTTGCCCCACACAAGGATGTAATTGATGTGTTGCAGGTGCTCAGGAGATTCTCCCTGTTCCAGTGCAGTTTGGATCAGTCCATGGCAAATGGTGGAGCTGTGCTTCCACCCCTGGGGCAGTCGATTCCAAGTGTACTGGATGCCCCTCCAAGTGAAAGCAAACTGTGGCCTGCACTCTGCTGCCAAGGGGATTGAGAAGAACGCATTGGCAATGTCAATGGTGGCGTACCACTTGGCTGCCTTTGACTCCAGTTCATATTGAAGTTCTAGCATGTCTGGCGCGGCAGCACTCAGCAGTGGCGTGACTTCATTCAGGCCACGATAGTCCACTGTCAGCCTCCACTCTCCGTTGGACTTTCGCACTGGCCATATGGGACTATTGAAGGGTGAATGAGTCTTGTGGATCACTCCTTGTCAGTGCAATACTGTCGCCAGTGCACTGTTGTGGTGGTAATCGGCGCCTGCTGTTCTTTTGCTCTTAGCAACCCCACAGCAGAAGGTTCCTCTGAGAGACCGGGCAAGGTAGACAGCTGCTTAATGTCCTCTGTCTCCAAGGCAGCCGCACCAGCACCTTTTTGGGTCCTTGAAGTACTCTCTCTTGAGGTAATCTATACCAAGGATGCATGGAGCCTCTGGGCCAGTTGCAATGGGGTGCTTCTGCCACTCATTCCTGGTTAGGGTCACTATGGCTTCTTTCACATGTTGTGAGCCCCAGATCTGGCCATAGTACCAGATGAGGCCTCACAAGAGCAGAGCAGAGGGGGCAATCCCCTCCCTCTCCCTTCTGGCTACTCCTCTTCTGATGCAGCCCAGGATACTGTTGGCCTTCTGGGCTGCAAGCACACACTGCTAGCTCGTGTCCAGCCTTCTGTCCACCAGGACCCCTGAATCCTTCTACTCAGAGCTGCTCTCATGAAGTTCTTCTCCCAGTCTGTATGTGCATCTGGGATTGCCCTGACCCAAATACAAGTTGTTGCACTTTGTCTTGTTAAATCTCATTAGATTCTTGTGGGCCCACTTTTCAAGCCTGTCCAGGTCCCTCTGGGTGTCATCTCTTCCTTCTATTGTATCGACTGCACCACTCAGCTTGGTGTCGTCAGCAAACTTGCTGAAAGATGTTGAAAGAAACTTTGACCTAATTTAAGCATTGTACTCATCAACATAAAAAAAAAATTATATATCGTATAGAAAGAGAAAGTTCAGACTCCTGCAACGTATCAAAGGATTCTAAATTTATAGAAGCAACTCCTGTAGCAGACCTGGAAATTGCTATAATCTGCTTGACGTGCATCTGCAGTTGGGAGTCTAACAAGAAGATAAGTTACTTGAAAACTAATAGGGTAATTAACATTGGCATGTAACACCTTTTTATAATTAATTATATGACTTCATTTGGAGTACACACTGCAGATCATCTGCCTTGAAAGGGACACTGCAGAACTTAGGTTAGTTCTTAGGAGGTTGAGAAGTACGATTAGAGGACTGGAAGTGTTTCCAAGCACAAGAGACTGAGCAATTAGGACTGATCACTTAAGAAACAGAATAAAGTGGCATGATAAATGTACACTATATTAAAAAAGCATTAGAAATTAAAATTTCTCTTCCCTTTTGTTTCATAATGCAAAAGCAAAGCTGTCATTTGAAAACTGATTCAAGGAGACAGTTTTTCTTTAATTGCGAGCTGTATAATTTATTGATACAGGAAGGTGCCCAAATCAGAAAACCAGCAAGAGATAAAAAAACAAAAAGAGATAAACTCATTTAATGGATAACAATTAGGGAAATAATCACCAGAGTTTCCAGAAATAGTGGGATGTTGGATTCATTGAACTCAGCAGTTTCTTTTGTCCTATGCTCCTAAGTCTCTCATTCTTATGAAGAGGCTGGAGTAGAAATCCTAGAACTTACAGCATAGATCACCTTCAGATGCATAGCAGGCGTAGTAAAGTCTTTAACCAGCACTATCAAGAGCAGGCAAGAGCAGTGTCCTGCATCTGGCATGGAGAACCTCCATGGAACATCATCGACTGGGAAAAGACTGACTGGAGACTAGATCTACGGAAAAAGACCTTTGGGTCCTGGTGGAGAAGCAGCTGACTGCAAATTAGCAATGCAGCTTCATGGAGAGGAAGGATACCCAGACACCACGTGGCTCTTGAATGTAGCCAGAAATTTAAGGGAGCTGAATCTTCTCAGAAACACATTTTCCAGAACGTAGAGTTGTTTCTCTTCTTCAAAGAAGGAGTAAAGGAAATCTTAAGTTTTGACTGATCTGTGTTCCTGTAAAATTATGCTTCAGGATGACTTAATTGCTTTCAATGAAATAATTCAGAAAAAAAAACAACTTATTGTAATCCTGACAAATTTTTGTTTCAGATAGTTACAATGCACACTACAAACATAGTTCAAGCTTTCTACTAGAACTGAGAAAGATGATGAAAAGCATTTCACATTTGACTGTGGGTTGTTTT
>WBMW01005877.1:129888-182785 GCA_013396635.1 Penelope pileata
TTTTTTCCTGTGGTGGATCTAACTGCCTATTTTATTCTGTGGATAGAATATTGTTCCTAATAGTGGAAAAACGTCTATATAAGACTCATTAGATATAAAATGATTTTTGAAAACTTAGCTTGAGCAGCATATTATCTACAGAATCCTGTTGGAAACTTAACTTGCTAAATAAGCAGATTTTCAATGACTTTTTTTTTTAATGTCATAGACAAGACAAAAACAAACAAACTAACTAAAAAGGGATTTATACTGCACATGAGGGATTTGACCAAAGAATGAGTAGCAAGAACTGAAGTATTTGTACTAATCAGGGAGGAATTGGACTTAACTAACTCATAGAGAACATTTGCAAATTTTGGTGAGTGACTTTCAACTCTATAGTACACTTGGCTGAATCTTACTGGATTTTCTGCTTGAAATGTTTTACTAACAGTCCACTGAGGTGTGAAAGTACAATAAGTTCTTAGTGTGGGATGAAAGGTGCATTTCTTAGGAGCATAGCTTGACTAAAAATAGATTGCTGTTTCTCCCACATGGAGTATGCTACTCTGTTCAACAGGGCCAAATTTATTTTTAAGTTCTATCTATGTTCCTTCTTATCAGCTATAGCAAGCCTTTTATCACAAACACAGACTTATAAAACAAACCAAGTAGTTGGACTAGATGACCTTTAAATGTCCCTTCCAACTCAAACGATTTTATGATTCTATGATTCTATGAAAGCTATGATCTCCTACTGTCAAATGCACTTTAAAGAAACAATTTTGTGTAAGACTTAATATTCACTCCAAAAGTAAATTAATAAAAAACCAACAGATATACCATCCCCGTTTGCTTTATCCAATTTGGAACTTACTTTAAGGAGTGACCATCTTTCGAGGCACGGCTTCATAATTATGATTAGAAAAATCTTTCTTTCTTTACGTTTCTATGGAATTGCTTTTCAGGCTCTGTGCAATTTTAGGCAGATAGTACTGTGCCTAAAGAATATCTGTATCAAATGGCCTGCCTTTGTTTAAGTCAATGAACATTTCATTGCTTATTGGCAAATCCATGATGTTGTAATATATATCATTTCAATACTTTCTATTTTTAGTGAGGAAAGAAATTACAAAACCTGTCAAAAGCTGAAGCTTTATGTTTTCTGTTGCACATTGCAATTATTATCGAGAATCAGAAATATTTGGATCTGTTTTAACAACAGAACTAAGTGAGATCACATGGCTTCAAAGAACTACACAGCGTGCACATCAAGTCCTTTTCCATCCAGCTTTGCCAGCAGCAGGTCATCTGACCCAATGAACTGATCTTTCAAAAGCAAAGCACATTTTGCTGAGTAAAGATAATGTTTCTGTGTCTTTAGATAAGTGACTCTTTGGAAATGAACACAACTCTGTTGTCTCAATTAGAGCTCAGAGAACTCAGAGGAAGCCCACATGGACACCAAAGCTGTGTGTGTGTGTTTATCTGTGTGTGCTTTTTCAGAGTGTGCCTGAAGCTGGTAGCAAGAGATACCCTAGGGGACCAACACTTTCCACTATTATTCTTCTTTCAGTTGCTTGTAACTTTATCATAGTATACTTGCTTAAATCTAGTTTTTCATTTTCAGTCTTTGTTTATTGTTCTCAGCTTAAGCAAAGTTTGAACAAAAAGTATTCTGCTTTCCCAGGAACTAAGTTACTTAGGGGTGACAAAATGAAGCTTTGACAATTTCAGGAATCTCAGTTTTTTCTGAAAAATATCTGAATTTTGCCATGATGTTGGGTGAGCCGCAGTTCTTTCCTGTCTTGCAGAGAGTATGCAGCACCAACTCATTTTAATATTGGGACTACGCTCATTTTTATTTTCCAGCATCAATGTATAGAGGAGTTTTCAGATAGAAAGTCTGAAAAATAGGAAATCTTGGGGCCAGTTAGGGTCCTACAGACCCTATGGAAGCATATCCAGGTTTGGTGAAAACAGAAACGAGAATATTCTTGTTGGTGAATACATAGGAGAATATGAACAGTCCTGTGGAGTTACTGAAAATACCTAAAATCGCACCAAGATGCACACACAGTCTCTCAAGCATGCAATTCAGGAGCATTCAGGCAGCTGTACCAAACCTGCTCGCTCCTACTGCCTGCAGGTTGAAATACTCCTGCATCCTGTGTTTGAAACCAAAGCATTATTTGAAACTAATGGCTTTGAAACCTGATGGCAGGAGGTAAGTACGAAGTATTAATCATGAGCAGATAGTCATTAGGAATCTGTATTCATAAATATGATCTCACCAGTGGTACTGTCCTTCCTTGTGAACCAGAAATAAAATCCAAGAACCTCCTTCCAAACTGTGCAGCCTGCTTTTCCAGGTAGCCTACCTCAAAGACACTGCATACACATGCCCAACAAACTTCTTGTAAGCTGCCAGTCAGAATGTCAGAGAGAAGTGAGTAGAGGCAGGGTAGCAACAGCAAGGACTGGATGAGGACAGAAGTATTCACATTCTATGGCCAAGGAGCAGTTTTTATTCTGGATATTCTTTGTTCTGTTGACAGTCCCATTCCAATTCTCTCCTTCAAGGTCTCTTGTCTTCAGTGTAAGTCATTTACCCTTTTCTTTAGGTTTGAACTCAGCTGAAATTACAATAGCAACTACCTAGCATCAAGACATTTGCATAAGACTTGCAGGACACCATATTTTTCACTCTGTTCAATCTTAAATACTTTTACTAAAACCCAGTAAAGTTCTTGCCCATTCAGCTCTTGTGAATGAAGGCAATTAATTCAGGTTTATGAAGACTCAAGTGCCTGAAACAAGTGATGTCCCAACATAGTTGGGGCTTGCTGGTAGTACATAATGCAGATAATGACATAAATAACAATAATAAAATAGTATCACAACCACTTTCCAAAAAATATTTCTTTTGAAGAATACAGAATACAGAGTGATAGGAAAAGCTTACATAGAAAGAACTCATATAGCAAACCACGTGTCATCATATCATTACATTCTTCATTGCTTTCCTTTGGTATAAGTCTACTGAAAAGGAGCTTCATTAATTTACCACCATCAAAATCAGATCTTCTTTTCACTTGGCTTCATCTCACAGTCCTAAATTTAAAATTACAAGTCTGGTTCTTTCATTTATTGTAAAGATCTTTTTTTTCCATTTTCTACCTGTTCCATGTCACTTCCAGAAAATGCATTTCATATACTATTTTAGTTGGTATAAAAAGAAAATAGACATTGATTTTTTGAGAATATACGATTTTTTCCCTGGCTGACATTTTGTAAGGTTTGTATGCGTGATACCCAGGCCCAGTGAAAGTCATATATTATTCTTCTAAGACTTGCAACAATATTCTGGGATTGTCTTGCTTGTTTTAAAAAGAAAGGATTCACAAATTTTATTATTTTTCTTATTTTTCTTATTTTGACATTAATTGCTTATTACTTAATTGAAAAATCACTGGTAAATTGTATGATTTCATTTTAGCAGAGGGCATGGCTGAGTTTCTTGTCTGAATGGTGCTCTGAAGCCTATGGAAATGTACTAATTTAGAAGAAAACTTCTTCAGAACATGAGTATTAACCTAAATATGTCTCAATATTGCAAGATGACAACCCGCTGAGGAGAGGTAAATAAATACATCATATTCACACTTGCAAACTACCATTACAAGCTGCAGCAAAGTCATTTATGCAACCAATTCAGATAATAGATTTGCATAGAGCAAGTGATTAAATGTCTTCTACACAAGGTTAGGTTGATGGTGATTTAACAGAGTCATAATCATGGCATAACAAGCTGGCCTGTAGTGGTCTGCTTCAGAATGAATTGGTGCTACACTGATATGCGTTTGTTTCTATTTATGAAAAAGTACTGCAGGATACACACAGAGAAGATACACTATGCAAGCCATAGTCATTTTCTGAGTTGACTTACTCGCTGTGACTATTGTTCTACTACTTTCATATTTAGATAAGTGAGAATGTCCTTTAGATCAAAACTTCACTCATCAGCAGTACTTTTCTTGTTCTAACCTTATTTTCTATAACTCAATAACTACTGAAAGGGAGAGAGAAAAGGAGAAATTATTGTCATTTTAAGTTGTGACAGCGTGACAGACAGCAGCCATTAGGTCCTACATCTATTTTCAGGCATGCTGCTGTCACTGAGAACAGAACCTGACCTTTTCAAAATGTACGTGTGTGGATTTCTTTGCCTGACCTTAATTTAAAACTGGGATGGGGGGCAGGAGCATACTGAACACTTGCTGAGAAGCTGGTATCATTTTCGGTATGCAGAGAATGTATCCAGGTTTGAGAATAATAAAATTAGGATAATGTGGGGATTGCCAAATAGCCTGACTAGACTGCATGCAATAATTCTATTCAAATGAGTTTATATGAATGTACACTAGCATTAAGGCTGTTTCAGGCAAATGTTTCTACAGAGCACAGTCGTATATTATGAACTAGCACATGCATTAAAGAAAAAGACAACAAATTCACAAAATGAACCCAAGACATCTGTAGATCGTGGTTGGATTAGCGCAAAATGGAGACATATTCAAGAGAATAAACACAACTGATTATCTGACAAACATATGTACTGGTGTACTCTTAAATAATAGTTAATATCCTTGCCTGGTTGTGGTGGTTGGTTGTGGAGTTGTTGGTTGGTTGGTTTTATTTTTGTTTTTGTCACTTATAACTCCCTTGGAACTTTCCACTACTTTCTTGAAATATGAAAGCTTTCCTTAATAGTTATGGGGAGGTCCAGCTATTAAGACAGAAAAATCATCTGAGACAATCTCAGTCAAGTGTCATGTTTCCAAACTGAGAAGAATCCAGGATCACTCCCTTAGTTTCCTCGTTTCACTGGACAGCAGCTCAGAGAATCTCTTTGTATACTTTTGGATGTATCATCCTTGAAGTAGTGAAATTATAAGAAAGTATTTTGGAAATCAGTATCATAATTTAGGTTTATTGAAAGATTGGAGGAGCTGTAGAGGCTGATTTGTGCTGAATACACAAGCACAAGAGGCTGATACCTGAAACTTAAAAATGCAGTTGTTCAGTGGGCATCAGAAAGTGCTTATCTGAAAGCCTTCATTGGTACAAATACTCACAAATATTTGTATTTTCGTTCAGCCTGTCTCTTTAAGAAACCGTAATTACTTGATATTGTCAGTTTATATTTTGATTAAACTTCATAAAGGCTGATCTGAACCCACAAAATGACTTTACCTGAGTTGTTGTAGATTACTGATCATGTAAGCAACGGCAGACTGTGCCAGATGAGGTTTCAATATGCCGAACATGCTCTCTGTAAAAAGTGCTTGTTGCCCTCAGCAAGAAGGTAGCTGTGCTATAACTTGTATCTATGGAAAGCTGTAATAAAGGTGGGGCATATATGATCATCGTACATTTTTTCACAGACTTGCTTTGCAAAATAAGAAATTCTCCGGAAGAACATGCCTGACCACCAAGTTTTAAGTGAAACTCTGATTTTGTGAAGTAAGGCGCAATCATTTTCCACCTCTTTTGCAGTCACTATAATCACAATTCCTCTTTGTGTTCTGTTTTCTCCCCTTCTGTGGGGAAGACATCTCAGCAGGACTGTTTTACTGGAGTTGAAAGAATCTAAAAATACATTGACATCTTAGGACTTGAAAAATGTGGGATCCAGAATTTTCCTGTTAACCCGTGGGTTGCACAAAAAGATTACAGTTTGAGTCTCTTGAGAAATTCATTATTCAAGTTGCATATCACTTCCAAAAATGCTGCAACACTTAATTAATTAGTGATTATAAGCTGCTCCAGGTCTCCTTAGATGAAGGGTACTGTATGATTTCTTGGATTTACTATTTTGTTTACTGATTATAACTATGTTTTTTCCTCTTTCTTAGGATAGTGAAAACACAAAATAACAATTACAAACTTGAATTTCTGACTGGGAATATGGGGGATTTCTTTACTCTTTTTTCATTTCTTCCTATCTAACTTTGAATTCAAAAATCCATTTTTCTTCACTAAGGGCATATGAAGGATGTGGTTGCTGCTAGCTCACTCACAACAGCTTTGCTTTAATCTGGGCTCTCTACCTACAGTGGAAGTGAATACCCCAAAGTGCTGTCAAGAGTGCTGCTGCTATCAGACCCGATAACAGAGCAAATACAACATTTGAAAATGCAGAGAGACATATCTCCACCACAGGTCTGTAAATTATGACAGGATTGCAGTGTTTCAGCTGAACTGAGTTCAAGGGTACATCCACATAAGACGCAAATGAGATGGAAGCTGAATTTTATAACTTGGAGATCATTGTTTGCTTATATCTAAGGAAAGTTAAATTTTGTTCAACATGAAAAGAACAAAAGACACAAAATGCTTCCTGATTCACTAATTAAGACAATCAATCAAACAAAACAAAACAAAACAATTTTAAGGAAAAGTAGTTCCACAATTAGAACCAGCAAGTTAAAGTTAATCTGAAAATTTTTCATAGCTATTTTCTGTCTAAAATTCAACAATGTATTGCTTGACTCTTGGCCACCCCCCTCAAACAAAAGGAAAAATAGAAAAATCATGCCTGTGATTCACAATAAAGCCATTCCTTACCTGAAAGCACTTAACCTTGTTAGCCAGTTTCTGTTGAACAATAGATGACATTAATACTTTCTGAAGTATACATGCACCTCATGGTATAGAGTTTATCAGTTTCTTCATAATGGCCAAAGTGACTTGAGAAAACATAATAAAAGGAAACTTTGAATTACCTTCACAGTTCATACTGTGAACTACCTTCTTTGCTTATGAATGAACCTTAACCAGTTAATATCTT
Organism: Penelope pileata; assembly: GCA_013396635.1. NCBI lineage: Eukaryota > Metazoa > Chordata > Aves > Galliformes > Cracidae > Penelope > Penelope pileata. Next base: position 136,721 of record WBMW01005877.1, read on the forward strand.
TATAAGGTGATTATTTGTTTGAAACAAAAATTCACATTAAATACGATTATTTATTTATTTATGTATTTATTTTTCATAAGGCTTAGTTCATGAACTAGCTATCTAATCTGCTTATTGCAGGACAGTAATATTTACGTGGGTTCAAAGTTGCCCCATCCCTGGAGGCACTCAAGGCCAGGTGGAATGGGGCTCTGGGCAGCCTGATCCAGTGAGTGGCAGCCCTGCCCACAACAGGGGGATTGGAAGCCATTCTATGATTCTATGATTCTAGGAAAATGAACTAATAACTTCATAAAAAAAATCCACCAAGCACTACTAAACATAAAGATACCACTTTTTGCTCAAATATGAGCTGCAAACTGTTTAAGTATCAGCACATCATTCACACAATTCTACTCTTCTCTAAGTATCTTGGGTGCTGTCAGTGGTAGGCTGCTGGGCTAGAAGGATCTTTGATTGCTGAGGACTTAGCTCTCTTTCTGGCCTTATGGTTAATCCTGGCAGGGTCTGTATAGACACCTCCCTTGCTACAGGAGAGAGCAGCTGAAGCCTAGTACTCAGCATTATTTTGAAGATCCTTTCCAACAAACTTTTCAACACAACATTTAAGTTTCCTGAGCAGCCTAGCTTAAACACAATTTTTCCTATGATTGCATCTCACCCCTCACAACTTTATTTACTTAAGGGGAATATAAATGTTGGCTTAATTTTCTGGGCTCCACCTTGCATAACAGTGTGTGAGCATGCTTTGTGAAGCACTGTGCCATAGCCAGAAGTGGATGTAAAATAACAGTATTTCATTGTTAGTTCCCAAAGAAGATACACTTGAAGTGTGGAAGAAGCAAATTTGAAATCAATGTGCCATTTAATTGCTTTTATTTCCTCAAATGACTGACCAATGAAAAAGACATTTTGTTTTAAATGTGAGTTTTGGTGAACTGTATCCTTTAAAAGGAAAAAAAATCATAGGCTTTTAATTTTCTCTCCCTCTAGGTTTTTATTTCTCTGGACCTGCTATGTCTTGTAATACCCAACTTGTCAAAGAGACCATATGAAATGTAACATTTAAAACCCCTTAAAGAGTTGTAAATCAAAGCTGCTCCACAATTTACAGAACATTTATTTTAATAAATCATATTTATATACCATCTTTCAACCCAAGCGATCTCACAGCATTTAACAAACTGGATTCACTTCTATCAGCCATTTCTGGTAGGTTAGGAAGTTGGCAAAACCAAAACTTCAGCTATTTGTTGGGACAAACTATATTATGGCTGGGAATGTTGAAGCAAATTCTCATCAGGGAGCAGCTGCCAAGTCATTTTCATTTATCAGGAATGTTGGCTTTTTGTTATTTCAGCTCCATGAGTCTCATTCTTGTATTATAAGATTATATCATGTAAACTGCTTTATTTTTCTGCAGCAGATAAAGCGATGAGCAGAATTTCCTTCCAAGCAAGTGAATCTGCCAAAACATGTGGTGACTGCTGGCAAAAGAGTCATCATTAGACTTTGCTCTACCAAAGCCATTCCTTCCAACATCTTACTCTTTGACACTTGTGACATGCACAAAAGAAACAAATTTCTTCAGCTTTGGTTCTCTGGACTTGCAAGAGCATGCCGTGCTTGGAGGAGCCATGCCAGCGGCAGTGTGCCCCTCCTGCAGTCCGAGGCTACTTATCTTCTATTGGATCCTTCTGAGCTTCCCTATTTAGGGACCTACCCTGTGGACGTGCAGAAACTGAAATCAATGCCTCATCCCTGTGGTTTCTCTTCTTTCTGGGGTAAACAGAGTCAAATGGAACAACACAAAGTGCCTGAGCTACATGTACCTCAAATGGCTGATTTTATATCATCAATTAAATGGTATAATTATAGATAGAGACCAAGCAATTACAAAGCTTATTCTAAAGAACAAGGATAGACATATCAAGCAGATTCATTCATCTTATTCTCTGATGTGAAAAAATTGAGTAGCTTTAAAGAATGAAATGTGATTAAAATGAAATGAATTTTGAGTTTACTAGATCTGAATAGGCACACAAGTGCTTCCAATTATTTAGATACCCTCAGTCAGCAACATTGATTTATATAAGATGTACAACAACAGAAGACTGTATATTTGAAACTACAGCTTTTCAAAGTTTTTAAAAATAAATCTTCCAAAAGATATTGCAAACAGCAGGCAGTGAATTTGCCTTGGTAAATCCAGTATGTTTCAAGAATAATAGAACAAATCATTGTTCATCTATTAAAATTGGTATTGAAGATGAGTATCTCATTGTCTGAGATTTGTCATTTGATATTTATTGTGCTCCTGTTGAAGACATTTCATTCTTTCTAACAAGAGCAAAAAGAAATAATCATGCATAGTGATTAGTGAAAATACAATGTGTGAATAACTTGCAGAGGTAACTTTTACAAAACATAACAAATGCAGTAACATAAATCAATGCATTTTCTCCTTGTTTTTCAAAACTCGTTAAATGTAAAAAATGCCAAAATAATTCATATACAGTGGACTGCTGGAAAGATGGCTGGCCCAAGATAGCCAATACTGATAAGGTATCATTTCAAATGTTGTCTATAAAAAGTAATAATCACAGAATCACAGAATCACAGAATTGCAGGGGTTGGAAGGGACCTCGAGAGATCATCGAGTCCACCCCCCCTGCCAGAGCAGGTTCCCTACAGCAGGTTGCACAGGTAGGCGTCCAGGTGGGTCTTGAATATCTCCAGGGAAGGAGACTCCACAACCTCCCTGGGCAGCCTGTTCCAGTGCTCCGTCACCCGCACCGTGAAGAAGTTCTTCCGGATGTTGGTGCAGAACTTCCTGTGCTCCAGCTTAAGGCCGTTGCCCCTTGTCCTGTCCCCACTGACCACTGAAAAGAGGTTCCCCACCTCCATTTGCCTCCCGCAACTAAGATACTTATAAACATGGATCAGGTCCCCTCTCAGCCTTCTTTTCTCCAGGCTGAACAGACCCAGATTACTGAGCCTCTCCTCATAAGGGAGATGCTCCAGGCCCTTTATCATCTTTGTGGCCCTCCGCTGGACTCTTTCCAGGAGGTCCCTGTCTTTCTTATACAGGGGAGCCCAGAACTGGATACAGTACTCCAGCTGAGGCCTGACCAGGGCAGAGTAGAGGGGGAGGATCACCTCCCTCGACCTGCTGGCAATACTCTTTTTAATGCACCCTAGGATCCCATTGGCCTTCTTAGCCACCAGGGCACACTGCTGGCTCATGGCCAACCTGTCATCTACCAGGACCCCCAGGTCCCTCTCTGTAGAGCTCCTCTCCAGCAGGTCATCCCCCAGCCTGTACTGGTACATGCGGTTATTCCTCCCCAGGTGCAAGACTCTACACTTGCTTTTGTTGAACCTCATCAGGTTCCTCTCTGCCCATCTCTCCAGCCTGTCCAGGTCTTGCTGAATGGCAGCACAGCCTTCTGGCGTGTCAGCCACTCCCCCCAGCTTCGTGTCATCAGCAAACTTGCTGAGGGTGGACACTATCCCCTCATCAAGGTCGTTGATGAAGACATTGAACAAGACCGGACCCAGCACCGACCCCTGGGGAACACCGCTAGTTACAGGCCTCCAGCTGGACTCTGTGCCGCTGATCACTACCCTCTGAGCTCGGCCAGTCAGCCAGTTCTCAACCCACCTCACAGTCCACTCATCTATCCCACATTTTCTCATCTTTGCTATCAGGATGTCATGGGAGACAGTGTCAAAAGCCTTGCTGAAATCAAGGTAGATGACATCCACTGCTCTCCCCCCATCTACCCAGCCAGTGATGTTATCATAGAAGGCTACCAGGTTGGTCAAACATGATTTCCCCTTGGTGAATCCATGCTGACTACTCCTGATAACATTCTTCTCTTCCAATTGCTGGGAGATGGCATCCAGAACAAGCTGTTCCATCACCTTTCCAGGGACAGAGGTGAGGCTGACTGGCCTGTAGTTTCCTGGATCCTCCTTCTTGCCCTTCTTGAAGACCGGTCTACAGGCACTTCTCCTGTTCTCCAAGACCTGTCAAAGATGATGGAGAGCGGTAGGGCAATCACATCCGCCAGCTCCCTCAGCACACGCGGATGCATCCCAACAGGGCCCATGGATTTGTGCATGTCGATCCCAGCCAGACGCGCCCGGACCATCCCCTCCTCAACCAGAGAGAAGCCCTCCTCAACCAGAGGGAAGCCCTCTGTTTTCCGGACTCTGTCACTCACCTCCAGGGTTGAATAAGAAAGTTTCTTGGAATGCATGAGACAATGCCACATCATTTCTTGAATGGAGATAATTTTATACTAGTTAGGCTTTTAATCTAAATTCCCTGCATACTTGTCTGGACCCTAGCCAAGTAAATTTTACTTATTAGTCCCAATACTGATAGGGTATTGTGTCAATTTAAGAAAGACTTTATAGTGCTCAGAAAAGTTGAAAAGTTTCGTTTGGAAGAGACTGTTAACATATTAGGAGATTTTCAGCACAGTAGCTGAGAGATAACATTCACAATTTTTCTCTGACTGGAATATCAGCTAATGGAGATTTTCAGTTTAAACCTTGTTTTGCTTGGTGTTCAGCAGTATGAGATTGCTCAGCCTTACTCACAGTCTGGGTGTGACTCTTGTCTGTCTGTGACAGATGTTTGTCCATTCTGCTGGATCCTCAGTGGATCAGAACAATTGTGTTGCTCTTTGCAGTGAGTGGTATTTTGCTCTTTTAACCTTTACACTGCAGTCTGCAAACAACAAAGCAATGTTCATTTACTATTTTAAACAACCTACACACTTAAGTGCCTTACATAATATCTCTTGTTTTCTATTGTAGGATTCATTCTGTCTTTCAGAATACTTGGAAAATAAAATAACTAAGTTCAGTTACTTCTCCATTTCAAAATAGCATGAATCCATGCCATTTTTTACTTCATGTTTTCTGCTGATTTGACAGCTCATATTTCATTTCTTCTCAACCAACCACTTATATTCTCTCAGACTATTTTTTTTCCTAATACACTAAATGCATGACTGTGCCTCATTCTTGAGATGTTTCAATTTTCTAATAACACATGAAGTTTAACATTACTTAAAAACCATTACTCCAGAAATTAATTATGGTTAAGGTTTCTGTATCAGCTGTGGTTGTGTATCTGTTCATTTCTCTGTATGAGATGCCACCCGTATTTAGAATTCTTTATTACTTGCTAATTCTATGTGTATTTTACCTGAGTCTTTTCTATTGACTTTTTAAATCACAGCACTCTTGAATGGTAGTCATTTGTTTGAACACATTCTATACACTCTGTGAAGAATATTTCTTCTAACTTTGAAAAAAATTCCATATCATTGAGGACATTTTAAATGTGGATCATGTAACTGAACATGTGAGCATAGGAAACTTATTTTTTCAAACTGAACATATTGTGAATGTTCTATCTGAAACATATCAAACATTTCCCAGTGCTTACGATACATGCATTTAGAATTTTAAAAGTTTTCTGTATATACAATGCGCACATTGGGGATTAAATTCATGGAGGAAGTTAATAAATAAGTACAAGTTTACAGAAACCTATATATTTTTCTGTTTACAGAAACCTATATATTTTTAAAACATGTTTATTTATTTTCTTCATAAGACATCATTTCTGTATGTAAGATCTGCCATTTTGGAACAGTAGTTCTCAAGATCTTTTTTTCTACCTTCCAGAAGAGCCTAGTCTTAATCATTAATTGTTATTCTTCCAGTCTTTTTTTAGGGATCAGAGAACTTTTCTTGCCCTCAGTCCCGCTCCAATTATCGGAGTGAGGGGAGATTCTGTAACATACCCGGAGTGAGATTAAGACACAAACGAGGTCCAATGTTGTCCGACCAGTTTAATAGAAATTCTGGTCAGTGAGGGAGATGGGGATGGGAAAGTAGGTGATAGTAAAAGGTTAGGAAATAAGAGCAAGGGTTACATATAAAAAAGCAGGGACAGTCACCACCACGGGTCCCACGCCGTTCTATCAGACCAGGAATATCTTCAAGCCCATGTGGGAGCGAGGGAGCGAGAGCGCAGGGGGAGCAGCAGCACCAGGCATGATCAGGCCATCAGGTCTCAGGCAGCAGACATCAGGAGAAGCAGGAGCAGGCTCCAGGAAGCAGGCAGCAGGCATCGTCAGGCATCAGGCCATCAGGCAGGAAGCAGGAGCAACAAGCAGGCATCAGGTCGCAGGGCAGCAGGACCTCATGTCTCAAGCAGCAGGAGGTATCAAGCAGGTCCAGCCAGGCATCCGTCAGGCATCAGTCAGACAGCAGCAGGTAGGCAGCTCCTAAGCAGCTCCTAGGCAAAGGTAAATCCTACGGTGCTAATTCAACAGATTTCAGAAGACGTTATTCATGTTCACACAATGCATCTGGTATCAGCTCTGACCTTGGTGAAAACTGCCACCATGTGTGTCCAGTCATCCTCACCTTCTCACCTATGTCACTTATTAGTGGACATTTCACAGAAAGAGTTAGTGGAGAAAAGCATGACATAACAGAAGATAAACAATAATCTCTTTTTTTTTTTCCTCTCATCTATTTTATGTTGTTAGTCCTGTGGTTTATAAACCACAAGTCTTGGTTTATGCCAATTTGATCTGAAAAGGAATTAACCCCCCTCACTCTCCAGCCTCACTTTTGGACATGGATCTCACTCCTGAACACGGCATACTGACCGAGGCGGTGAGTCTTGCTACGAGGACACGGGACACAGCACTAGGTGTGGTACCAGCCTTCAATCTTTACAATCTGAGCAGGTCTGGCAGCTTAATGCAGCTCTGTATTTTCTAATTTAAGCAAGACTTGACAGCCACTTTATCCCTGCAGTCCCCTGATCCTCTAGCATTTTGCGATAAGCTTTCAGTCCTGCATAGTACATGAGCTCATTGACAGGATGAGTGAAGAAGGAGAGGGATTATTCATTGTTCCCATTAAATGTAAATCCTTTCAACAATAACTTAGCAGGAAGGCAGTGTTACTTCACAGCGAAGTTTACTTTGGACAGATGTGCTTTGAAAAGCTGCACTTTATTCCTGAGTTATGCTGAACGGTCCCATTTCCTTTTTCCTTCCCTTTCCTTCCCTCTGTAAGGTCCTTGTTTATTTGTGGTAAACCGGTGGTATTCTGATTTTTACCATGGTGACTGAAAGTGTCAAGACTACCGAGGCATTACATCAGGAGAAGGAGCTGATACTTGGGAAACGTGAGTCGCATGACATGGGTGCAGTTATCAGTAACTGTGCAAGCATGGTGAAACGGGCTGGTCCTAAACGCATAGCTCCATGAGGAACTTCACAAGTATGGTTCTGGTCTGCAAGTGTGATGAGCACTCTGATGACGAACAAATTGAATTGGAATATTAGCAGGTTTTAGCTCAGTCTGGTCACATACTGAAGAGTAAATCATTCATTTTGAAGACAGACTGGAATACTTTCAAAACTGTTTCAAAACCAATAATGTCGATCTTCAAAGCCTCTGAAATACGTCTGGCAGGGAAACAATACTATATCCAGAGGAGCTGGAAAATCATGTACACATTACCTCGAAAATGAGGGCAGACAGGGATCCTAAAAATCTCTGAAATTCCCTGTCAGTATAGCTAGGAAAGAACTCCAGTGACTACTGCGTGCTACACTTGAGTTGCATTGGTTAAGGTATAGTTACACTTCTCTGTGTCATTTTTGCTGACTATTTATAAAAAAGTTGGTTTATATGTTTGTTAGGCTTTCTCCTTGATGAGAGATGAACTGAGTGAATCAATAGGGATTTCCATTTGTGATTTCTGATGCAACAAATAGCATTTTTTTTTGATGGAAAAATACAGGGAACATCAAAAGATATCTATACAGGTGATCAGAATATCATTTTATCTCGTAAAAGCCATATATGATGTGTAATGTTAAAACATTTTCAGAAGAAATTGCTACCAGTGTATTTCAGGACAGCTTAACAGTTAGTTGCAATTTAAAGTAGATTCAAATACAAACTTAGATGTAGTGCTCCGTTTTCCTTCATGGGTAGGCAGAAGGGGAGATAATGGCAGAAGGTGCTCTGAACTCGCTTTCCTGACTCGGATACAGGCTTCATCTATTGCTGTTTTACATAACCTCTCAGCTTTATTTCCCACATTCTTTTAAAAAGTCAGTTAAAGGAATGAATCAAAAAAACCTAGTTATTTCATCTCTGTTCAGTGAGATTGACAGCTTCAGTAGAACTCTATAATTACCAACATTTTGCTGAACCATGCTTTCTGCCAGTCACAACATTCACCATCATCACTATATATTTCTAATTCTGTTTCAAAGGCCCATGTGCATCAATGCTCAAAGAAATGCAAGGTGTGACTCTCAGCTAAAGAAAGCTTTGCAAGATATTCTCCACAGGAAGTTACAAATAAAACCAAGTGTGAACAGTCTCGTGGATCTGAAAACATAGGACTGAGATCAAATAATGGCTGAGAGAAGGAGATGGTGGTGCCCAGGTCCCTGAAAGAAATCAAAATGGACATCCTAGAAGTGTAGATAATGCTTGAGTGGCCAAGGACCTGCCATTTTCTTTTCCTCTCTTTGTGAACGTTTCCTCTTTCTCTCCCAGTGACCTACTATTTGTCATCTTCTCTTGCCCTTTTTTTTTTTTTCAGTGGGGAAATCAGATTTGTTCTGGGATACCTACAGTGTGTTTGCTGGCATAAAGAATTTTTCAGCAGGATTATAGAATACAATATGTATTAGAGATTCCGTTCAGACACTGGTTGTCATGGGCTTCAGGTGCTCCTCAACACTGCATCTGCATTGCAAATCTCCCCATCTTAATTTAGCCAAACAAGGCAGATGCAAAGAGGAGGGTGAAACAAACAAACTTTTTTTTCTCAACTTTGTGCTACGCACAGTTTTCACAGAGAGTTTCAAAGCATTCTCATTCTCATTAGTGTTGTTACATTTCTAGACAGGTTGCACAGAAACAAGTATAAAAGACACACAAGCTCATACACGCAAAGTGTAAAGCCATATAAAACTAAAATGGATTTGAAACAGAACCTCATAATTATATTAATTATAATAAATTCTACTTTTCTGTATTTCTTTGAGTGATTTTTTCCTGTAGTACTGATTTTTTAATAGTTACCAAGTATTATCAGGTTTTGGAAGACTGAAAATGATCTTCATTCACGAAGTTACTTAAGCACACAACTTTAACGGGATCGCTCACCTGCTTCAGGCTACACCTGCACCAAAATATCGAACTGAATCGAGGACCCCAAGAGGAAGAGAAACTCCAGCCGCTCAGACCCTGATTTCCTTTTTTTGATAGTTGTGCAATTTATAATTGATAAAGGAGTATTTGACAAGACAAAAAATACAACACATGATTTATAAGGTATTCTAGAAGATACATTAGAAAACATTATGAGGTGAAATCAATCAGTGCCTGGGCTACTCCAGATACTAAATGTTTTTCTCTTTCCTACTTTCAGCAAGTAAGAGGACAGATCAGGTATTAGTACGGCACATTTTTCTAACTGATGGCATCATTTTCTAGTGCCTTTTCCTGATTTATGTTCCAATGTTTATCCAATTTCCTTTATAACATCATCCAAAGCAGAAACATTAGCTATTTGTTATTTAACCTCTATGGCACCTTCAGAAATTGGCAGAACAAACTGGACTTATGTTCCTATTGTTGCTTTAGATGACAATTTGGCAAAACTGAAGAACTGCAACATTATTTACTGCTGTTACCATAAAATTATGGAGTTGTTAGTGCATTTTTGGCCTTAGAAGAAATTTGATTTTCCTCACTAGCTAGCAAGGTCAAGTGAAAAAGACCTTCTTCTGCTCCCAAAAAAATAAATAGGAGTATTGATACCAATGTATAGTTGGACGAAAACTAGTTCCTAATTATTTATGGATTTTCTGGTATCAGACTGACCTGCACAGGATTCTGAAAACTCTGGATGAATACAGATCATAATTTATTTGTTAAACTATTGAAATTTATACTGGAGAAAGAGAATTTTGCTCACTGTTTGAGGGGTTTCTGGCTATTTCAGTGCCAATTTGGAGATAAGTGATTTCGTTGCAGCCCATCCCTCATGACTACAGTTTGCAATCAAAATAATAACCAACTGACAAAAAGCCCAAAGTGCACGCTAAAGAGCTAGGGCTTCCTCAGAATCAGCCAAATGCTCATGTTTGTTTCCCAAACTCTTTCTTTCTCAACACAATGTATCTGGTGGCAACATTACATAACATATAGTGTGCAGAAATAACTTGCAAACTGTGGGAGTTTAACAGAATGGAAAGGATATGATTGAGCTCAAAGTCTTGTTTTTGCTTTAAATACAACCAAAGTTACAGCCTGGGGGTTGGTCCTGGCTGTAGTCCATGCACACTTGAAACCATGAATGTATTATGGCTGTTTTACTCAGTCTGCTGGCCTGTCCCTAGGTCAGCAACTTTTGATCTCATCATATTTTAAAAAGACCACTGTGCAGTGTCAATGCAGATGAAAGTTATCAAATTCTATTAGCTTCCTAATGCCTTCTCACAGCTCCCATGTGTGTCCAACAGGACAGAAAATTCTCTCTTTGGTATTAGCACAAATGAATTTCTAATGTAAGTAATCTTATTCCAGCGATAAAAATGATGAGATGTGTCAGCAAAAGGTCTTAGAGCTGTAAGTGAACTACTGACACTAGTTTGGACATTGTAGTCAAGTATTATTTCACTGGTGTGCAGCCATTCTGACTAGATTACCTTAAATGTAGGTTAGCATAAGCTAACTTGGCAGTGAAGACATAAGCTCAAAGACATATTTTGAGAAGTGAGAAGCCCTCCCTATGGGCTGAGTCTAATTTGCTTCTGTTTTTCATGCTCACCACCAGATTGATCAAAGCAGCTACTAGCTTGCTTTGCAATAGGTGATTCAACTCACAGTACTGCCTCCTAGGGAACAGAGCCAAGTTCAATCCAGTGCACATGATAAATCAGATTTGGGCACCCAAAGAAGAGACTGAAGGATGTGCATATTTGCTGTCTCATCAATGCACAATGTCATTTGCAGCGTTATCTAAGTAGCCAAAGAAGGAACCTGGTAGCCAGCAGTAACTGCCCTGTCCATACAGTCTAGACCTCTGGTACGTCATTTCCCTTCAGCAGCTGAAGTGTCCGAAGAATTCATCGCTAGTTTGTGCACCATTGCAGTCCACAGCTGTAGGACAGGAACTGCTGTATGGGAAATTTTGAGTTTGGGCGTCTGTTCTCAGAATCCACAGGGCTTTGGAGCAAGTCAGTTTGCAACATGTTGTGGAGTGCTCAAGACCCAGATCAGAAACCATCAGATTTTGCTGCAGTGGTGGTATTGGATAGGTGGTACGTAGGAAATTTTGATATGTTAAGCCTAGGCTGTACCTGACAGAGCCCCAAAGCAAGAATGATATGGAAATTTTATCTCTTGCTCTCTGGATTATGCATGTGGCTTTAAGAACCTAAGTCAAAACCCACAGAAGTCAGAGCACCTTTGATAAATTTCAGAGTGGTGTGTGTTGGTTCAAAAGAATACTTAGCTGGGAGTCCAGTGTGGTTGATACTTCTTTTTCAGAATCTCTTAATTTGCCTCATTAAAATCATGACTGGAATAAAAGTTGTATGATTTTTAAAAAATCAATAAATGCTAGAGATTTATTTTCCTTTAGTAACTTGAAGATAGCTAATTTTTTTTGTCTAATTATGGGAACTAAAAACACCGATATTTGTCAGGCTCACAACGTATCAACAATGTAGTATGGGAAACGTCTGACCTACTACAAGATGTTGACACAGCCTTGGTGTACAAGTGACCAGAATTTTGAGCTGATCTATTTGGAATTTAGTCTTCTGTTATTTCTAGATAAAGATGGGGCAACCTTCTGGCTCTCAGAGTTGCACGGATATACTGACAGAGAATGTCATAAACCGCCTTTAAACAAACACGTTCCCAGCATTAAATCCTCAACAGCAGTTAAATATAATTTACTCTAGAGTATCCATACACCCAAAATCTCAAAAATGCAATGTATTATTACATCATGTACCACTGGATAGGAGGTTTTTTAGGAGAGGACAATCAGGAAAGGAACAGTTGCATCATAGACATTGGATAAGGTGTCATTCTCACAGACAGAATTTCTTGAGTGAATTCAAAGTACAGACAGATAACCTTGCTGCCCTTCACAGTGAAAGAACTTTGAGGAATATGTCTTGATTTTTTCTCCCCTTGAACGAGCTGGTAATTGCATCCTGAAAAATTCTCTAATCTCATTCCCAAAAGGATATAGGATGATTTGAAGGATTTATGAAAGTTAAGCTTGGTGCAAAAGTAACTGGCCTTCAGGGAGAAGGGGGAGAGAGAAAAAAAATTTAGACTCGTCCCTTCAAAGCTTGTGCTTCCTCTGGAGAGAAATTCAGGGCAGTGTGTGAAATTTCCTGCCAGATATGTTCAATCACTCACAGGCGGCTTTTTAAAAAAAAAAAAAAAATCAGCAGTCTTCTCAGTCTTCTCTGAAAGATATAAACTTTGCCAGAAAATGCCTTAGCCCACTTCAAGAAACAGAACAGGCCAATTCATCTTTGATTCTGACAGACTTCGTTTCTGTGCTTCACTAGTCCAAGAATAAAATGAGAAAGGTTCGTTTTTTGTGTGACCAGGCCTGTCCAAACTCTAGAGGCGCCTGAGCCTAACAGTAGCTGCAACATCTGATAATGTTTTTTTTCCTGATAGACTGCTTTTTGTAATGTATGAAATGGAAAAACCACTCTGCCTGGTTTATCTGCATCTGTACTAGAAGTTTTGCTTGTGCAGCCAGAGGATGCAATTGTCATCTTCCTAGCCTTTACAGCTAGGATAGCAGTTACTTGCAACACATTTAACATCAGGGAGCTCTTTTCTCATTTCCTGTTTCAGCATTTGGCTCTTTCCTTGGGCCAGAAAGAAAGCTATATCTTCCTAATTGCTATCTTTCTTTGGAGAAAGAAAATCTTTCCACTAGCAAGGGCTACAACTACCCCTATAAAGTGAAGCCCAGCATTCTTACTACTGGCAACTTTTGAAGGAATTATTTGAAAAACATCATGAAAAAATAACTATTCATTAATTTTCTTCCTATTTCACCATCTGTGGTGGGATGTATGCATTTTTATGTACATCTTTTGCAAAGCAGTGAAAATTTCAGATTACTGTGGTGGAGCAAAAACATCATATCATTTGGGCATTCAATAAATTATTGCATCTCTTGTAGTACTTCTGCAATGATAAAGCTATTTGTCTTCCAACTACCTTCAAGCCATGCTTTTTCTTTAGCACTTTGCTATCAGAAGGCCAGAACAGTGTCTGGATTGATGTAATTTGACATGGTTCTGATGAGATTCTGGGAATCAAATATGACAAATAGACATGAACCACACAAACCTTCCAGCTAACAAGTTTTGAAAAGAAATAACTAGAGAGAAGAGATGTCTTGGAAAAAAAAATGATACGTTAAAAAAATGATAAATGTCTTAGCTCAGAAACATCTCTGTTAGGTAAAGAGGAAAAAGAGCCTGAGAATTTCAAATTAGAAAATATTAATGAGATAATATGAAGCCTATTAGTTGTGATTATATCTTACGTACTGGTTAATAAATATTCATCTAAGGAACAACACTGATTAAAACAGCATAATATATATTTATCTGAACTCAAAATCTTACCACTGGTTAGGACAGATATCTATGACAGAAAATAATGTCAATATTGGAAGCTGTATTTTTCTGTAAAATAGTGGAATCAACATCAACTATTTTGTATATTAAAGAAATGATTGCCCTTAAATGGAATTTTTATTGTTTCCTCTGTAATTATTCACTGAAAACATCTGTTGAGGGACGAGTCTTACATTCCAATTCTGCAGTCATAAGCAGGTAAATTATACTTATTAAAATGATCTCTTGTAAACCTAAGTGGTGGAACATTTCTATCCCCTCAATTTCCAGCAAAAAATATTATCATGTTAAATGTGTCCTACAAACTGCTTTCACTGAAGGAAAGAATGTTCCTACTCCTTTTGATGACATAGATAACGTTAAAAATATGAGCTAAGTATAAATGATGACACTATTTTCATCCTGAAAGTGAGCTGAGAAAATGTAACCATTCATCTCAATAAGTGGTCAACTCTGCAGTTACACTGATGTCAATTTAGATCTCTCTACTGTTGACTAATTACAGAAAGAATCAAGTGCAATGCATTTTTTTCTATCTATTTATGTCCTTTTCAAATTAACTTTTTGTAGCCAGATATGATGAACAACTCTACTGTTCTCAAACTCTTTTAATAACTTATTTGTTGGTGTTATGCATTGCTAACAGAAATCTGTAATACATTGAAAGCAGGGGACAATGGAATAAGAAATAGAATGAAATATAACAGAGCAGAGAACAGAGTGCAGCTTCTACTAGTCTCCCTTGTATAAGTCCTACAAATACTATGTATGTATATATATGGACAAAAATATATACACCTATATATATGGGTAGTTGCAAGTAAGGCAATTAAAAGAATTACAATCACAAGAAAGCTAAAGAAACTGTCAGAAAAATTCATTTTGTTGCAATATAGTGTACAAGATTTAGGCCACAATTTAATCAAAAGAATATGGAAGTGTGAAGCTTAACAACTTTTCTGAAGAGCTCTTCACCTTCTTCTCTACTGGTCACTTCACATGCTCTTGTGAGAACCGTGACTATGCTATTTCAAAAAAATGAAATGGAGCCTTTTGTGGCTTAAGAGAACCATTCAGATTCTGAATAGCCCAGGAAGTGAGCAAAAACAGTTTCATTCATCTTATATGTTGTAATTAGTTTTCTTGTTTGGGATATGTCTGATTTTTTTTCAGGATTAAAATTCGAGTGATTGTACAGACAATTCAATATAGTGGCCTGACTAGATAAACTAAACACAAAGCATAAATTTTCCTTCCTGTTGATCAGTGGTGCATATGATGGGATGAGGCACAAGTCTGAGACAGCTATAGAAAATGAAACAAAAAGGTAAAGGGTATTGTAGATAGCACTACCAGCAAAACTCTACAAGCTGCATAACATTTCCTACAAGATTACAGATTTAAGGCTTTATTCTCTTTATTCTCTCACTTTTCCGGAACTGACTATTTCTATGTCCAAGACCTCGAGTGTAATGTACTCTCATCTTTTTCTTTCATTTTTTTAATTCTCAAACTATTAATTTCTGTCACAGACACCAAAAAAACCCAACTGTAGACTCTGTTCTGTGCACTCTGTGCACTGGAAGAATGAGGAAGATTCAGCAGATTTAATCTTTAAGGCAGTGCGCCACCATACATCCACATCTCTTTTCCTATTCCGTTAGTTTCTGCTTTCATCAAAAAGCAGAAAGGCTGTAGCTAACACCAAACTAGAGGTAAAATTGGGTATTTTTGGAGTACCTACAGTGAGGAAATTGCAAGATGTAAAAATCACTATAATTTTTATGCCAAGTAACAACTTGATAGTACAAAGTTAAATAAGGATAGTAGTTGGATTTTCTTACTTATTTTGTTGAGTGATGGCAAATACTGGTTTTGAGACACATCTATTTATTTCCTACCAATTTTTTACATGGTTCTAACACAGTACTTGATAGTGATTATGCTTGCAAAGATAAAATGAAAGTTGTGATTGGGATGTACAGTGTTGGCAGCAGACATGCTTAAGAGAAATATAGTGCCCTAGAAGTGAAATTGTAACCAATTTCCAGTTGGTAAGAAATCGTCTTATTTGATGCATTTTAATAAGCCTCAAAAACACCTGGTGTATAGCAAACTTCCGAAATTTCCCTGAGTGTAATGCATTCAGCAAAAATGTTTGCTCATAAATGAGACAAAATGTATGTGACATTTAGAAAAGGCAGAATAAAAACCATCTTTATGAGATAACATGAATTACACAAAAAAAATACCTCTGCAAAAAGCAAAAAAAACCCCCACCCTTTCTACACTCCATACTGTAGATGAACTATATTCATCATATGTGGTTAGTGAAATTGTTAAAATATCTGCTTTTCTAATCAAGTGTATGTATTGTGGGTCAGACATTATTTTTAGAAACCAGAATTTAATTTTCTTAACTTGAGCGTGCTGCATATGTGCTGCCAAAATCATTTGACAAAAAATATCTAAGATGATCATGAGATTGTTTTACATATTTTATATAGTTTGACTCTGTGTGTGTTTGGGGCAATGCTGCCTTTGAGGATTGTGAGATTGAATATAATCTTCTGGATGGATACAACCATACAACTCATATGAACTCCATCCTTTTTTTTCTTTTTTCTTCTTNNNTTTTTTTTTTTTTGAATAATCCTACATTTAAATGCACAAATATAGAAATTACAAAAGTTTGGAAAAAAGCAGCAGGTATTTCAGTGGAAAAAATATAAGGAATTTGGGGCTTATGGATATTTATAAGTCCACTTGATTTCATTATTAAATTAGGTTTGCCTTGGCACCCTTTCAGTTTACCCTCTGACAGGTTCATGTTTGTGAGAGTCTGTTTATGCAGCTCCCAGGATGAGACCAGTCTTAATCACCTGCTCCACTCCATCTTCTTGGAAGCCTTTGCCTCAGGGTAGTAAAGTTAAAGTTGGCCTTTGTAGCAATGGTAAGAAATATTTCTTGATCAGGAGCTCTGTTGCCAGATCTCAAGGAGAAAGCGGTAGGCTAGGACCTGCAGACGTGAGGGTTTTTAAACACAGCCCAGTTTCTAAAGGTGCTGCTGAATCATAGTTTACCGCAAAAATAACATTGATCTAATTATGAATATTTTTGGAGTCAGTAAAATTCCGCATGTGGAAAAAACATAAAAATCTGGCTCTTCAGAGCAGCATTCCGCCACAAAGTATCAGTGTTAAACATTGGAATGACTTTAGTGTTTAGTTCACAGGATAATACTACAAAAATCTATGAGATTAGTACATCTGAAAAGGAAATAAGGAAAGAAATGCAAATGACACTCAAGTACACAAATGTCCTGCAAATGTCCTGCAAGATATAAATATGGAATGTATTTGATTGTCTACAGCTCAGCAGCAAAGCAAAACTCAGCAGGCAAGTTCATAAAAGATGAAACCTGTATTAAGAAAGCCTCACTGCCTGCAGGAGAGCAGGACTTTCAGCTCCTGAGTTTCTTGGTGGGTGTATCAGGTACTTCTTTCAACATATATTTTTCCTGTTGGCTTGAGTGGGAATGAGGAGGAAGTCTCTGAAATGAAAGGGTAAAGCAACACTAGAATATTAGAAATTGAAAAAAACATGAGTAGACATGAAGAGCAAAGGGAAAGTCTGGCTGCGTGTAGGGAAACAGTTGATCCCAGCATGAACTGATGATTGAGCACATGGTGGAGGGGTATGGCTGGCTTGGGGAATACAGGTGAATCACTGGCACCTGTGACCGGAAGGGGTGGACCTGGGGCAGAGTTGCCCCAGGCTTGGATAAAGGCCAACCAGACAGAGAAGAAAGCAGCCTGAGGGAGCAGCTTGGGAGAGAAGCTTGAGGAAGAGAAAGAGAAGACTAAGAAAAAGCTTGAGGAGCTTCAGAGAAAGAGAAGACTGGTGAGGAGCTGAAGAAAGAAAGAGAAGAGAAAATAGCGAAGTCATGAGAGTTTTGGGACTTTTTCTGTGACACTGCAAAAGCTGGAGAAGGAGCCCAGTGGAGGAACCCTGTGAAGAGTGAAAGGTTGGCTCCAGCTTGGTACTACACATGTACAAGCAGATTCCTATTAGGAATGCTTAATTCCATCGCTACCAAACTCTAAGCCTTCAACTTAGTTATTGAGCGCTTGTTGCTTGTCTTTTGCAATCATATTGTTTAAAAAAAATAGTCTGGGATAAACTAATGTCCTTACATGTAGTTCTCTCTTGACTGCAGAGGCATAAATAATTTAGGACCAAAGATTTTGAGTTCTCTGCTGTTAAATGAGCTTTTAGGAGACTATAGGAATTGCCACCAATGCCAGGCAAGACCTTTGGCAGTTAGCTGCTGAACTTTCTGACAAGGACTACAGTAAAATGACTGCACATCATTGTGTTCATAACAACAAAATGAGCCACAGCAGGCAACATTATCAGGAAGGAAATATCTTAAGTGTATTAATATCTAAGGTGACATTGTGAAAACATCCTGTGTTTTTGGTACCAAAATTCTACTGATAACATTTATTTCTGCTGACACCTTGATTTTCTTTAAAAGCTGGCAGTTCTTATTTTTTATGCTGCAGTTATTTCAGATAAACAAAGAATTCAGCTCAAGGCATTCTTCTGAAATTTGACAGCTTTTCCAGATTTCATTTATTTGACAATTTTTAAACAAGTAACCCAGTAATAAAAGGGAGTACAGAACAAGGCAGTTCTGACAAAGTACACATGGCTTTTGGGCCTTCTGTAAAAAACATTTTGAATTTTTTTCCTAAATATTGCAGTTCTATTTGATTTTGAAGCATTTTATAAATGTCTGCAAATGCAAACATGCTCCATCTGACCTGAGCTACCATATATATTAGACTAAACAAAGTGTCTGCTTTTTCTTGTCCTTTATTTGCTCATTTGCTCCACATTGTAAGAAGAGATTTGAATACAGTACATGTTGAAAGATAAACTGCAATTTTTTTTTCATCACATGAAATCAAGATACGTGAGACAGGAATAAGTCTTTAAACTACTTTAAAAAAAAATCTGCTTAATTGTCTCAAATAACATTGATCTTTTTATTTATTTATTTATTTTAGAGTCTTTTAATCAACACATTCCTTGTGTGAAGTTCTGGCCTATAGCAATAATGCGATTTTTAGTCACTTCAGTTTACAAATTGCATGTCAATTTCTTTGATAATTTAAGTGTCACCAAAGTATGACCAGAATTTAATCTGTCCTCCAAGTTCAGAAGTGATCTCAACTTCACTTAGTATTTAGACCATGGATTCAGTCAAAATGTGTTGTACAAAGGCAGATGAAGAATAAACCCTTTTACGGATGAAGCATGTGGGGGAAAGGTTACAAGAAAATTAATTAAAACTGCTTTCCAGGAGAGGAACATCGGTAAAGCAACAGTGGAAAGTTATAACCCACAACTTCTGAGGAAGCTGGAACCACTGCAGTGCTGGTAAAGCATCGTGAGCTAGACTAGTTTTTCCTAAAATGTCAGGTCTTCCCAATTTCCCCAATAGAATCATACTATTCATTTAATGCCTCTGTAACAACTGAAAACAGGCATTAGCCCTAAAACATCAGCAGGACTTCTGCTTTTTAGGTAGGGATGCGTTTTAGACATTAAACATATTTCATCCAATGAGGATGAACAAACACAGCAATGCTGTAAGCTGTATTTGATTATGTCTCACTTCAAAAAACAAAACATGCCTAAGAAAAAACAAACAAAAGCAGGAGTAGCAAACAAAAAGTCTTGATTTTCAGGTTAATCTTTGATGCAAAGTGGAATTTCTCTTACGAAAATCTTTAGTTTAGTACTCACTTCTCAGACAAATCAAGATACAATATTTCTGTACTCTGCTCTGTTATAGCCTTATAGCTATTTCTTGCCCTCAAGATTCTGGACTCATGACTGTCTGATCCTCAAATTATCCAACTGACTGGAAAGTAAACGCTGTATTTCTCTTGAATGCTGATTTAGCCTTTCGTGAGAGGCTCAGATATCCACAATCCTTTGGGTTACATTAGAAGTGCTAGTCTCAGACGCAAAAAGATTCAACAGGACACCAGAATTTTATTAAATGTTATATCATATGCTACAACTTTTTAAAGAAACAAGATCTATTTTATGCCAGGAGAAAGCCAATTTTTACATTTTTTCTTTAAGAACATTACTTGGCTTCTATGAAGGTTTTCATCTGTCTGCTTATGTCCGCTGAAGCAAAATGCATTTTCCTTCATCATGTTTAATTGAACAAAGGGAGAAGGAATTGTAGAGCTATAGAAGAAACAAGAGTAGTGTCCTTATATAAAATGATCAAATCTATCTGCTTTACAACAGATAGCAGTGGCATTGAGGCTATTTATTTGAGAAGCCATTGTTACTGGATTTTTGAAAAAAGTATTGCTCTTGCCTTGTCATGGTATAGGCACCTAGAGAAAAAAAAGAAGGCAGTGATTTAAATGCACATCCACTTTTCCTGAGCAGCAAATCTGATATATCCTACAATTGATCCTATGTGAGTGATCAGTAAATGCACAATATGCACTTTCTGGATAGCTTCTGCAATGTATTCTTGCAAAATTGCTATCAGAAGGAACAGATGGGAGGCAGTACGGAAACCTCCCGTTGCAAGAATATGTATCAGCACTGTTTTCTGCAAAAGAACATTCTGCAAATTCCAGTCTGTCTGCACTTCACATTTTGGTGCAAAATCTTTCTGTTTTCTCAGCGACCATTACATTAAATCATTCCATATAATTGTTCATTTGTTGTGGCTGATGTGCCAAAACAAGAGCAAATTGATACACAAGCATTTTCAATACTTGTAACGCAATGACATAATTTCATTTTAGAAGAACAAAGCATAGCACCAACACTTTTTGTAGCAATTTGTTCTCCTTGTTCCTAAGGAGAAGTCTAATTTCATATGCTTACAGGAGCCACAAATGAAACACCAATGTGAAGAAAAAGATCCAAAATCACTTTTATTGGTGTGAGATATCAATACAAAAATGTTTCTTCCTTTATTCCTGCCAAAATCTGAAATAGTCGCATTATTACATTAACCAACCTCAACAAATTATCCCACCTATCAATAGGTAGAAATTATTTCATGATGCTTACCGTTGTGAATT
Organism: Penelope pileata; assembly: GCA_013396635.1. Lineage (NCBI taxonomy): Eukaryota > Metazoa > Chordata > Aves > Galliformes > Cracidae > Penelope > Penelope pileata. Next base: position 157,620 of record WBMW01005877.1, read on the forward strand.
CTTAAAACTGAATTCAAAATTTTCATTCCAGAGCTTCACAAATTCTACTTAGTCACAGGCTGCTTTAACAAAAAATTAGGAAACAAAAGACATTTATTAATGTATCTGCGCTAAATTTCTATCAAAGAAACAGTGGTTGGCTAAATGAAACAGAGGTAATTTCTTTGAATTTCTACTGAATAATCACAGCAAAAACCTTGGATCATTTATCTTGCTTTCAACAGCATGACCATAAGGTTTGCCCATTGTCAGTGCCATGGGAAGTAATTCTGGAGATGCTGAACTAGCTTGAAACAGAAGGTTATCTTTTTAAAAAATATACTTATATTAGTACTTGAAGATGAACTGGCATTGCTGATAGCTATTTGTTAACATTGTTTTATTTAACAAAGCAGAAAACTAAAATGAATCTCAAATCTGTATGGCAGCTTCTATTCCACTATGAATGTAGTCAATTACAGACTTCAAAACAAAGTAGAGTTAATAATGTCAGTCATTTCCATGCTGCCTTACTGATAAAGGAGTATACAGAGATGATAAATGAAAGCTTCTCATTTTGTCCAGAAGGCTATATGGGGATGCCCTGAAAGTAATGCCTCCTATTTTATGATGTTGGTGAGATGGCAGTAGAGGTTGAACCTTCCCACCAATATTCTGCTACATTTTGTTGCTGTGTGACAGATGGCAGCAGAGGGGCAGTCTGACATGATGGCATCTGACATGGAAGTGCGGATGGAGCAAAGGTGTGGAACTACTCCTCCATGGTGAAAAATGGCCCTCATTGATATTCATCAATGCTTGCTGAACATTTATGGAGACCAAACAGTGGCTGTGAGCACAGTGAGGCAGTGGTGGTGTGTTTCTGCAGTGGCGACAGCCACATTCTGGATGGCCATGTACAGCTGTCACACCGCAAAATGATGTGTGTTGATCAGCCCATCCACACAAATCAGCATATTATGACCAGGATGTGGAGCTGAATATTGGCTTCAGTGAGTTGGAAAGAGTGGTGGCAGAGTTGGTAAATCACAAAATTTGTGGCAGGTGGGTCCCACAAGTGCTCGCACTGGAACAGAAAGAACACTGTATGCATGTTTGTCAGGACTTATTGAACCAATACAAGGGGGAAGTTGACAGTTTCCTGGATTGCATCATTCCTGGTGACAAGGCATGGTGTCACTACTATGAAGCAGAGTCAAAATAGTGGTCCATGGAATGGTGACATGTGAATTTCCCTGCAAAGAAAAAGTTCAAAATACAGCTCTCAGCAGGTAAAGTGATGTGCATGACTTTTGGGATAGGAAAGAGTTGATTGTTCTGGATTTTCAGACAGACTCTGGCCACTACATTGTGACACTGACTAAACTGAAGGCTCAAACTTGCAGAGTCAGGCCAGAGAAGAAGACAACCTTTTTCTTGCAACACGATAACACCAGGCCCATCCCAGTTTAAAGACCATGGAACACATTGCCAAGCTTGGCTGGACTCTCCTACCACATATACAATATAGTCCAGATTTGGCACCTTCCAACCTCCATCTGTTTGAGTCAATGAAAGATGAACTGTATGGACAACATTTTTCTAGCAATGTCATCATAGCAGCTGTGAAACAGTGGGTCACCTCTGCTGGTGCAGATTTTTAGAAGCACACCATGCAGGCTCTTGTTCATTGCTGGAGAAAATGCACAGGTAATAGTGGTGACTGTGTCAAAAAATAGTGTTTTGCAGCTGAGAATTTCCTCCATCAAATGGTGGTATTGTGCTCTTTGTACCTGTTGTAGTTTCCATGGAAATAAATAGGAGGCATTACTTTATTACTTTCAGAGAGACCTAAATAGTAGATCTAGAAAAGGAGAATAAAAGGGTACCACCCCTTTAAGGAGGCACTTTATATGAGGGTGAACTGTTACGTGAGGATAATCTAAACATACCACTTTCTGGAAAAAAACTGAGAAGGTGTATGATACAGGTCTATCGAGTTGGGGATTGTCTATGATATTTGTAACTCACTACTACTTATAATATGAGAAGCTGGAAGCACATGGTGACCTTCTTATCAGTATTAAGGTATGTGTTTATGGCAAAAAGACATTTTCATACAGTTTGTACGCATTGTTTAGGGGGAAAGCATATAAAGGGATCAAAGGGAGAGGATGGAAAATTATTATTTGAAGTAACTGATGCTTTCAAACACAGTGATCTAGCAGCATTCTCTGGTTCAGGAGATCTTCATATTTCTAGCTTCTATGATGCATCGATATATTACATTGGATAAAGGCCTGAATCTTCAACTTCTCCCTGAACACCTGGTCCTTATCACTGTTAAAGAAAACAGTGATGATTTGGTCTCATCCATTAGGGAAGGTACAACAGGATCATACTTAGTTCTGTGCAATGAGAAGTTGAAAACTGCATGCTATTTTCCTGAGATAGCAACATGTTTTAAAATGGTCAAGAATTTTCTCTTAACAGAACTTTCAGCTTCCTTTCTGACAGGAAGAAGTAAAACAAGTGTAGCAACAACAATTTTGCTCCTTATTAGGCAGTTGTAATTGCCTATAAGGGTAAGGTACAAGGTATTCTTAACCCTTATCTAAAGATGGTAGACCAGCTGCAAGGAAATTTTGCTACTTAAGCTCCCAAGCCAATTATTAGCTCCTCACTAGGCCATTCTTAGAACAGAAATTGGTTACAAGAATGAAAAAATAAAAAGAATTCAAATTTATTCTTACACCTCATTTCATGCTGTAAACACTTGAGGAAGGATCGGTGATGATACATGAGTTTTAAACTGCTTTTCATATCAGTCCTGTGTCTTTCTTTGCCTGATGATAGAATTTCATTATGTTACAATTAAGCCTTAGTGCTGTTCCTGTTGTAATTGGCTTCTTTCAGTTTTGCTTCTTTTTAAGAGTGTTAAAAAACTGACTTTTTAAAACCTAAACAGCATACACCAAGTACATGGTGGAGGGCTTTCAGCTAACTAGAAGATTTTGTGTGGCTGATTGGCCTCATTGAAAAGTAGACTGTAGAGTGAAAACACAATGCTATCTGGTGCAAGGCATCTATGTGAGAAAAATCATGGAAAAGAAAAGAAACATTTTTCAAACAACCTGCAGCATGTATAAGATGTGTCTGATCACACCGCATTATTATATGCTCTTGTACCTGTGGAACAAGAGGGCAAAAATGTCTCTGCACGACATGTTTAAAGCTTTTGATGGTTTGGACTTCTTCATCAGATGATGATGACTACCGAGGCCTCAGCAGAATCATAATTCCAAGCCAAGCAAGGGGATACCAAAGTAACATCATAAAATGTTATTCAGGCACCTGTAATGTACGGTGAGGAGGTCCTCCAGCATTGTGCAAATGATAAGTAAAGAAGGTGTGATCACTGTGACTGCACTTGTGAAATAGGGACTGGTAACATCCTCCTCAACGAGAATACCCCATTACCACTTCTCTGATTCTTTTTAGGGTATGTGTTTATGCCTTATGCCAGAAGATATGTATTTATATCTTAGATGAAATAGTCAATCTTCAGTTCCTATTAAAGTTGCTTGTTCTGCTGTTTACGTACCAGAACGGTTCAATGGTCTCAGGATTCCAGAGTCATTTGCACATTTACTGAAATACTGATTAGCACCTAATTTTGGAGGCGCAACCAGCTCTCAACAACATATTGGTTTGTCAGATTCAGAGGGCTGATTTGCCTCATTTTAATATCATCCATATTGCAAATTATCTGAGTATATAACGGGGACATGAACTGAATTAAGTGGCTCTTTTCAAGTTGTGGCTCTGTCTTTAGTATGTAGCCAAGGCCTTTTTGAAAGCTATCAGCCAATCAAAGACGGAATCAGAATGTGAGGGGAACTCAATTCAGTAAAGATGCGAAAAGAAATAAGCCTCAAAGCATGGGATAAAAACCTTAGGTCCATAAAAGTCAATAACAAAAAATAGGCACCAGATACTGTACTCTTTAATGGTATTAAAAAAATTATGCTACCCAGAACAGAGAACTGAAATTTTACAAGCCAAATATACACATTGCCTAATAGGTTTCTAATAGATAACCATGTCTTTCTTTGCAAGTGCAGTTCCATCCGCCCCTTCATATCAATCATAACTAAACACAGATAGCAGAACAGTGAGTATTTTCAAAAGGCCACAGTTCAGAGTGAGTGCCTGGTGAGAGTGCAAAACAAAATGCAATAATAGCTACCAGCTGTTCTTTCACATTAGGTATATTAGAGTGACTGTTCATGAACACTTTTTTTTCTGATTGCCAAAATATAAATAAATCCCGCAAGCTACAGATAGCTATGACCTCAATGTGTGAGTACTTCTGGTAGGATTGTATGCCAAGAAAGGTCTTAGTTCATGTTTCTCACATTGAGAAATTAATCTTCAGAAATAACTACAGAGTCTTATTGAATACATCCTTTTCTTCACTTTACACACAAGCAAATAGATGGCTCCACATATGACTGAATTTGAAATACAGTACTGGATATAGTATTTTTCGATTTTGCCTTTGTTGCATATAAAAGTTTTGTTATGTTAAAGGTACAGACAAAGTTACCAGCAGACAATTTCTTTACCTCTATTGTTATACATTCATGCACTTTCTCCATCTTTGCCTGTTCTAAATGTCATTTTCAAAGGTGTTGCCTCAAGATGTTGCATTTTCTTTAGCAGCAATACTCCTTTTGAATAATCTTCTCGCTATTTCAGGGTGACAGGTTGATTTACCTGCTGAAATCTTCACATATAATCAATTTCTGTAGCAAATTATCTTGGTTTGGGTCTAACACAAACGTTGGAATCAGAGATTTGCAGCAGGTATGCATAAGCTGGACTTCGTGCGAGTACTGCAGAATCCTCCCCAGCTTGTCCTTCTCTAGGAAGAAGAAATAAGAATGACATTTAGAACCAGCAAAGATGGAGAAGACACATGAACGTACAGGAACAGAAGTAAATAAATTGTCTGAGAAACTCAACAAGGACTACACAAATGAAGTTTGCAGCAGAAGACAGATGGACAGGAAGCCAGAAATGGTTTTGAAGAAAACAGTTGGGGAGGAGGGGGCAGGAGAACAATCCAAATCCTGAACAGTTAACTATGTCATTAACATAAATTAACTGGAGAACTGTAGCCATATTTCCAGCTGCCCAAATTTCTCTTCTCAGTCATGTCAACTACTATATATATGGAGTGACAAACATGCATGGTGACTAAGCTTGATCAGAGTTGCCTCTTATTCCTAATTCACTAAAATAACCTGAAGGGAGAGTTTTACATAACTAGAATTGATTGTGTTCCTTTGCTGTAGACTCAAGGAGAGCATTATCTCAACAACAATCAATTTAGGAGGAGGGAAGGAAAACTGTTGAGGTGTTATTTAAATCACAGTTAAACCTGTAGTTTGACTAACATCATTCTAATAATAAATTAGTCAGTTATCTGCCATCAGCTTTGTGTTTTGGATTAGTGCTATGGAATAATTGCCAGAATTGGCATAGAAACAAAATTAGTATTTTACACAGATGTTAAATCTGAGAAGGATGATTTAAAGTGTTATGTAATATTTATGCAGTGCTCAAACTATGTTATTTAGATTTTAAAACTGCACTTCATTCTCTCAAAATCTGTTTATTTTTATTAAACTTTAGTTCATTTTGGTAAAACTTTTCTCTGCAAGAAATATTATTTGAGAGAACCCAGAACTCATGTAAAAGAGAGCTGCAGCAATAAAATAAGCATCTATGCTAGATGATGAGTCCAAAAACATCACATATTAAAACAGTCTTATACATTAAGGAGAAAGGAACATTTCAATTGTGCACGAAAGGATTGAATAAACCGCATGGCTAAAAATAGCAATACATTATAAGTAGATTATAAAATGTTACCACCAGTTTTTTTCTTTCATAAAGGAAAGATCAAATGCTGTAAGCCCTGAGACACAGATGCTCTGATCTGTCCAACTTCAGGCACTTAATTGAACCACCTTTTTAAGAATGCATTTCTCCTTGGCTTCTTTTATAATCAATGGTGATAGCCCAACATCTCCAAAGTGAAATTTTGTCCTATTAAGATTTGAGTCATCCTCTCAAGGCACCTGTTCCTTTTCCTTGATTAGGATGTCTAAGCTTCTAAGTTAGATGCTTCAGTTAGGTGCTTCAAGTAAAGAAAGGATTAATCTAGGTCATAAGAGATCACAGAAAACTTTTCCATGTAGCAAGAACACTCCGATAAAGATGAGCTTCATCTTCCTGCAAAGGTGTTTGCAGGAATGCCCGTGGTGCGTTGGCCTTAGCCAGCAGCCAGATGCCCATCTGGCCTCTCACCCACTGCTCTTCGCTAAACAAGGCCAGGGGAGAAAATCAGATGACAGTGTGCATGGATCAAGATAGAGGCAGTAACATCTTTTAATTACTGTCATGCGCAAAAGAGACTAAACTCAGGGAAAAATAATTTATTTAATTCTCAATTAAAGTAGATTTGGATGTTGATACACACAAGATTGAACCCCATTCTCCCCCCACCATTCTTTCCCCAAGCTCAACTTAATTCCTGACTCCTCTCCCTCCCCGGAACCCGCCCAGCATTACAAGGGAGATAGTGAACAGCAGGTCATGATCAGTTTGCAACAGCTCCTTCCTGCCTCTCCTTTCTTCTCTCTGCTTCAGTGTAGCCTTTCCATGGGTTACAGTTCCTTCAGAAAAGATCCACCTATACTCCTCTTCTTTCCATGGTGTTCTGCCCTTTCTTCCCCACGCTCTCCCAAAGGTGCCCACCCATGGCTGCTGGGCCTGGCTGTGCCCTGTAGTGGGGCTGCTGGAGCCATCTGAAACCGGCTGTGTCCAGCACGGGGCAGCCTTGGCCTCATCTCATGGCCCTGCTGCCAATTCCTTGTTGCATAAGCACAGCACAATTCCTTTTCCCAAGAAGACACAAACATGTTTTGCAAGTCACAACGGGGTTGTAGATAAATGCTTTGTAGTATAAAAGAAGTTAATGATTCAGGTGTAAGACTTTCTTCATTAATTTTCTCAGTGACAATTCATTTGGTTGTAAAGGTAAGAGTTTGTATTCTTGCCAGTGGGACTTTTTAATTCTGGATTAAATGACTATTCAATTTCCCTTGAAGGACAGCTCTCAGAGTGTAGTGTTGAGCTAAGGGTGTTCACTTTGCCATTAAACAGGCAACAACTTTCACCCTGTGCTTCCAGAACTGACAAGCCCATTTCTTTCAAAAGGCAGTTCAGATATACCAGGGATCCAGTCCAATGCAGATACTGAACTATAATTCCACCAAAATGTAATATGTTGCATGTATGGGCGGTTTTGTCTATAGGAATACTAGCTTTAATCTGAAATGTGTCTGATGTCTAGGGAAGAAAGAGGCAGTATGTAATATTCTGCATCCGTAGATGTAAAATGCAAGTATATTGACTGAAAATTGTTTTAGGAAAAGACCTGAAATGGCTCCATTTATACAAGGAAAAAGTAGGGTAGGTAGGTTCCTTTCCAAGGTTACATACTCATCTATATAGAAGCAGAATGATTAAGTACCTAATTGACAAATTCCACTACTGATTTTACTTTTGGTCTCTTGTGGATATTTTTTGAACATTTTGTTGGATGGTTGGAAACAAATCCCTTCTGCTGTTTCTCCAGGGAAAATGCCCTGTTGGTCTCAAGACTTCTGGAACAATCTAAAACTAGAGGTCTATCCAGCTGCTGAACTGGAAGAATTATAGGTTCTTTACCCAGTGACGCTCAGATACAGCTTCTTTCTGGGCTCGTTTTCCCATAATAGAAAATGCTTCTGAAGATCTCTGGCCTGAATATCCTGAGACTTGGACCAACTTTGAAAGTCATTGTGAGAAATTGTATATACTTAACTTACCAAACTGCTGGTACTGACAAGAGGAGGTGACTTCTTTTCTTTACATTCATGTTCTAACACTATGAGGGCTATGTTCCATCAGAGCCAGATGTGACTAATGGAGTCGAATTTCAACAATACTGATACTTTAATTCATGCCTAGTTGTCATATATTATGCAATTAATGCAACATAATCAAATAAATATTTCTTGGAAAGAGATGTTTTGGTTCTACATGAAAAGTGTTTTGTGATCATTAGCTTATTTCAAAGGGATTCTGCTTCTTGGAGGAATTAATTCAGATGCATGGGTTTCATAGAATTAGTAATCACTCTTCTTAGATGTTGCACTACAGTACTGAATAGGCCTCTTTTACAAGTGCTACCTGCTACAGAATCATCTTAGAATCATGGAAACATTTAGGCTTGAAAAGACCCATAAGAACACGGGTGCCCAACCTTTTGGCTTGCCTGGGCCGCATTGAGTAAAGAGGAATTGTCTTGGACTGCATATAAAATATATGAGATAGTTAATGCATATAACTAAGAAAACTTATTTTATTGTTTTATATTTTTGTTAAAACAAAAAAGAGCAATAAAACGTTGAAAGTAGTGGGATATTTGATCTTGTTTTTATGAAACATGCATCATTCTGGTTCAGTGGAAGTGGCTGCAATTCTTAGTGAGTTCTCAAGGTGTTTTTCATAAAATGGTCTAATTTTTGCTCTCCCTTGTAAATTTATGTTAAACATTGTTGCTTATTGCACTTTTGTGCTATAGCTCTTTTGTGTGATTATCAGTATCCGTGTGAAATCATTAGGCATACACTTAATGATGATCCAATGTTTTCTTCACACATCACTCCAGACACTAGATCTTTGAAGCATTAGATATTGGGATGGAGAGTAGAACTATTTGGAATGCATTTCACAAACCTGTGCACCACCGAAGAGAGAAAAAATATACATGCCAGAGCTCACTCCAAGGCTCATCGTCTGCCAGCTGGGCTTGTAAACAGTTTACAGACTTCTTGAATAAATAGTGTTGAGAAAATCTGTGAACCAAATGTCCAAATAACCTGAGGCTTAGTTTGACCAATGACCAAATAGAAGTTTTGAAGATCTGTTCTCAGCCGAAAAATGATATGAAACAATTTTCCTGTGGCTTTTGCCACCTGTGAGCCTAGAATAAACAACTCCTGTTAATTCCACTGACTGAGATGAAGTAAGATCAGATTTATTAATGTAGTTCCTAAGAAAACAGCTGAGGAAAACAGTTAGCAACTGACTGCATTGCTCAAAAAGAAGCTGTGACAACTTTTTCTGAATTAATCAATCACTGAACAGTTGTTGAAGTAAGACTGTAAAGAACCTGTTTTTGTGGGTATGCTGTACCAGTGAAAATTACTTTCTGAGGGCTCTTTTATAATTTATTTCTTCTTGCTAATCTTCTGAAATAAGATACACTCTACAAACCTTGATTCTGTGACAGCAAGGGTCTTATTGAAGGATTACTCCTGAACAGTAGCTCAGGATAAAAATAATTTTACATCCATTGTCACAGAGCAAATGAAAAAAAAGACACAAAACCAAATAGTAGGATTCCAAGTAAAAAAGAATGCAAAGAAAAGGAAAATTTCATATAAAATCTAGGTTTTGTAAATTAATGGACCTTGAGTTATTCCTCACGAGAAGCAAAAATGAATTGATTAGCAACAGATTATTCTCTGATTTAGGCTTCTTGGGAGAGGAATAGCATACAGACTGAATTCACATACTACTGAAAAAAAAATGGTGAAAGCATTCAAAATTTCACTGGTCTATGCTTGAGATTCATGTAAACACATATTCTAAAGACACATAATATTTGTCCTTCAAGAATAGTCATCACTTTGCAAACCTGATGCTTAGTCTTGTTCTACAGGCTTTTTTTTCATTTCCAAATTTAAACCCTAGAATTCGAAAATGTATTTTCTTGTTGGATATTTTAGTGCTGAAACTTCCCATTGTCATACAAAATGCCCTTTTCTACAACCTGAAATTGGTCTAAGGTAACCATTATATGCTGTAGTGACTCATTTTCTTGAGGGCAGGATAATAGACAATAGTGAACCCAAGGCTTGTTAAAGTAACCTGTGTTTCATGCCTCAAGAGATTGCTAAAGGTTTTAGCAGTACCTCCAGACATTGCTGAAGGAATGGTGCTTTCCCTCTTTGCTGTCTTTTGGCAAGGCAACAATTGTAAATTTGACATTACACCTTTTTTTTTTTGGCTTTGTTGTGCCAAGAGGAATTTGTCAGCCTTTGCTCTCCATGACTGTATTTGTTCTTTATTTAAAATGTTCATAAGAGTTTCAAGGCCAAAGCAAAATATAGAACTCTTCAGATCATTATGTGATTTTTGGTTTTGTTTTGTTTTGTTTTTACACAGAGTGTAATTTCTGGGCTTTAGAAATTGTGCTTTTCTAGAAGAGATTTAGGAACAGGCTTTCAGACAGAAGAAAACAATATAAATCCAGCTATATTAGAATTACAAGATAAGTTGATTCCATGTAACGTTGCAGAGAAGCTGGCTTCTGTTCTTAGAGCAGCTTTAGCTATGGTAGAAACAATCTTCACAAGGCTCTATTTCATCATCTTGAAAAAACCTATTGCAGTGAAAAGTCAAGGTAACTCAGAGAAGCAGACTAGCTAGGCCTTGAGATCTTCCTACATTTTCTAGGTAGTACATTATTGATAAAGGAGTAAAAAGTCTCTAAAAGCCTCATTTTCCCAGAAATAAGGAAACTGCTTTGGATGACATTATTATCTAAATGATAATGTCAAGTCAAAGTAGAGCATACAGCACCTACTCTTTACACGTGTCCAGAGTTCATTTAGCCTACTTATAAGTGTGATTTTTTTATTGCTACGCAGCTTACACCTAGACAGATCAATGTTATTATCTTGTTCTTGTCTGAAATGCCGTTATTACCCCAAAGAAGATCATCACAACTTTTTTCAAGCTAATAAAATGCAGGTATTCTTGGCAGAGAAAGGTGCTCAGATTTAGTCCTTTGGGTATTTTAATCAACTTGCATTCTTCTAAAATTTTTTTTCTGCATCATCATTCAGATTTTATGATGTCCCCAGACTGAAATTTGCTCCTGCACTGATGGTGTTCTGATCCAACAGATCAGATGTCCTTGAAAAGAGCAACTAACAGCCTTAGATCAGAGATCAATTTGTTCTTTTGCTGCTAAACAGGAACTTACTACAAAGGTCCACCATTCCAGATTCTCTCACATCAGTCCTCAAGGTCAAAAAGGAGGAGAGAGGGAGTCTGCTTAATTATTGCTCAGCTTCTCTGGCATTATGCAAAAGTGCTGAATTGTAAATGACAAACGATTTGGTGATGTTTGCATATGAGAAAAGTTATTCTGGGAAATCAGATTATGAATATTATTGATCCCCAGGTCCCTAGGATGTGTCAGTGTTAAAATCACAAAGCAGTGAACTGAATTTGACATGCAATATTTTCTATTCTATCTTTTCCTGGCAGATGAGTTCTTTCCTTGTTTACTAAAAAATGTCAATATCTTCAGTGCTCTTTCCTGCATGTGGTATGAGCATCTTCCTATAACATGACATTCAAGTTCTCTCTCAGAAAGAAAAAAACAATAACCCATGCAATTTTAAGGACAAGCATAAATGTCAATCACACAGGAATTTGCCAAATAGCTTTACATCCTGGAAACTTCTAAAGACAGAAGGGAAGAGGAATCACTGAGAACTACTCTTTGCAGACTGTCCTGAGTGCATTATATTCATTCAAGTAAGTACAGTAAGATTTTCTGTTCAGTGCCTATATCCACACCAGGAGCAGCTTGAGAAAAAATCTAGGTGGTCTGCAGTTACATGTATAATGAAAATATATCATGCTCCTTCCTGAAGCAACTAACGTTCAGTTTATCCTGTGCTCATTTATACAACAAAATCGATTGGTCTAATGTTAAAATCTTGGCAAATCACTATCACAATCCTTGTATATTCTCTCCACAAAACTGCCTGAAAAGTGTATTTCATCAGTTCAGTGGAAATTCTGTCTGTGCTTGTCACAAGCAAAAATGAAAACATCAACACTAACTGAAAAGACAAGACCACTTGTAGCTACCTTGTCTTGCTGCTGTTACTCAGGAATTATGCTGGCCATATGACAAAATAAGAACCAGAGCTGAGAATAAAACCATTGTTCTTTACATTTGCAAGCTGTGAACTACATGTTTCCACTCCTTTTTGGCACATACTCACAAAGGCTTACTCTTTCCCTGAGGACAGTGAAATACCATTTGTTTCAATCAGGGCATGTAAATCAGAGAGGAAAAGCTATTTAATGTAGAGGACAAAAAAAAAAAGGCAAAAATACAGCTACATGTTCTGAGGCAGTCTGGATCCAGTAATAAAAGACAATTAGAATCACAACTTTCAGGTAAACAGAATTTAGTTACTTCTGGGCCTTTCATGGTTGAATGTAGACAGTGATAACAGCCCTAGCTCCCAAAGTAATTACTTTGTAAATATTTTTAATATGAACTGGCTAGAATAGAGTAATTCCTGGCTGATGCAGAAGATGCAGAGTTGTTCTCAGACCTATAGAGAAAACTAGATTTCTGGTCATGCAAAGGGATTTTTGGTTGCCCAAAATAAATAGTAATATATAATCTGAACTCTTAGACTAATTCAACAAATCTGACAGCTGTTGAGCTTTATGCTCTGGAAAAAACTCTTAGAAACACTTATAAACAGCTGTTAAAGGACAATGCAAACCAATGTATAAGTAACTGAGCTGATACTTTAAGGAGGTATGTCTTCAGGCTGTTACCTTAAATCTTCAAAAAATTCATCCAATTCTAGACATACTATTCTATAGGTAGACTTCAAATAATTTCATCTTAATAATAATACAATAACACTGTTCATTTGACAAATATATTTTTGTTCCTTCAGCTACCACTTGATAAAGAATATTAGAGATTTTTTCAGATTTGGGCAGCCACTAGGGTAACAAAAAAAAGTAAAAAGAAATTAAAACTTTTCAGATAAACAAACTGTCCATCCCTGAGTCCTTAATGATGATACATTTCTTCTTTTCTGTGTATGTACTGTTCCTAAGCATCCATAGATTTTCTCCAGACTTTATTAGATCAAGTCAAAGTTATCAGAAATCTTTACCCTTGATGTAACTGACCTTAATATTACTTCAGGAATGTGTGCAATACCTGTCTCCTCAGTCTTAAGTCATAGCTTTATTCAGCAGAGCTGTGTTTGCTCTCAATGTAATCCATGGTAAAACGCTTCAGCTGTCTGTAGACCATGGCGCAGTTTTGTGTGGCATGGTTATGTGCCCTTGGCTCAGCCGTACTGAAAAATAGCTGTTGAGCTGATATAGGATAAAGGAAAGAAGATGAGAAAAGTAAACATGAAAACAGAAGTGGAACTGTTGAAACAGTAGTAGCAATTAGAGCTAGAGAAAAGGTGTAAGATGCTGAAAAGAAGCAGTGAGTCGAATAACAACAATTCAGAAAGATCAAGTACTAGAACATTCAAAGGACCAAGGCAGGTCTGACACTTTTACATTTGAATGACGATTGTCTGGACAGAAGAGACTCATCAGTGCTTCTGCTGCTAAGCATACTTATGCTAGCATTCAATATTCCTATCTACTTGTGTGTATTTAGCCAGTAAATAATTGCTATGTACTTACAGACTATGCATAGAACTAGAATGGTACTGCTGTGGAGCCTCTGTACGAGGGAAAAGATGTCCAGATTAAAGGAATCCAATAAATGGAGGGTTACATTTGCCTGAGAATAACTTGAATCTTCAGTGAATATAGTGACATACCTAGAAAAAGTACTCTGATTTCCAGAAGAAAAAAAAGACTCTTATGGTTTTAACAAATAGTAACAATGTTGGAGCATCGTTATATGTAATGCACAAATTAATTTTATATTCTAAAACTTGCTCTCTAAATATTTTAAGTATTTATACTGATACACAATAACTATGTGTTGCAAGAAGTTGACTGGCATATAAATATTTTATAAGTAAGTCCTATAGCATTTAAAGTAAATAAAAAACCTACAAAACTCTATCTTGGGTTACCTAAAACTAAAATCCCACAGGACACTTGTTTGGAACTTAAAAATATCAACAACTAATCCCATTTCAGGGAGCCTTGTGTCAATTTCTCACTCCAAAAAGAATTCAGGAAGATGTAAATTGGTTCAATCAAAGTTTGCTTTGCTTCCCAAGCACTTTTGACACAGACGGATACCAAATAAACATACAGCAATTGGGTGAAGCTGCCCTACTCCCTTCAGGATCTCTTGGGATGTGGATGGTGGGTTGACCCTGGTCAGCTGAGCACCCACAAGCTGCTTGCTCTCTCCTCCTCTCCCCAAACAGAATTGAGAGAGAATTGAAAGAGCAAAAGCTGCTCTCTGTTCTTATTTTGAGACTAGACATGCTAATTTTATTTTTTTCTCTATCTGGACTTTTCTGATCACACTATGTGGCAATCTGAAATCCTAGAGCAATGGACACAGTCCAGGTAAAAGTCATCTGGATTAAGTTCAAGATGTCCTGATTGCACGTATTGCACAGCATAGACTACTGAAGTGCACACAGAGAGCAAGATAAGCATATTCTACTGTTGAGTATGTATAAGCATCTTTCTTTCGTGCTTGTAAGCTGCCTGGTATGTGTAGCGTAGAAACCCTAGCCAAGTGCATTACAGACTTCTTGTTTCCCTCCAACAGCAGCTCTTCCAATTTTATTTTTCAAAAGCTGATAAATACACAAAAATACACAATTTTGTTTGTAATATGGTGGGGGAAAACAACAAGAACAGGTTAGTTTTCAAATACATCTACATTCTGTTCCTTTTCCAGATATGTCAAAGTTTCTTCTAAAAAAGCAGGCTTGAAACTACATCATATCTGTTATGGTTTGACTGAGCAGATAGCTAAGTTCCACACAGTTATTCACTCATCCTCCCCCCTCCCCAAATGGGATGGGGGAGAGAAGTAGAGAGATATGCAGTAAAATGCGTGGGTTGAGATAAATGCTATTTACTAAAATAGTAAAGAGAACAAAAGAAATAACAGTACATATATATATATATATATATATATACACAAAGAGGATACACAGAGCAAGGGCTCACAGCCAGTGGTGACCCTTCCTCCCGGCTAGCCCCTTCGGTAACGAAGAGAACCCGGAAACCCAACAAACCAATCACATGATGTTATATGGGATGGAATAGCTCTTTGGTCAATTTGGGTCAGCTGCCCTGGTCCTGTCCCCTCCCAGTTCCCAGCTCCTTATGCCCCCCTTAACTATTTCACTGGCAGAGGAATGCGGAAGTGAGTTATGTCCTCGGCTCCGTTCAACGCTGCCAGGATGTTATCAGTGTCTCTGAGGCACGAGATAGCTTCATACTACACACTACAAGAAGCGTAACTTCTGTTAGAAACTAAGACATATCTGAATATTTAAGTAAACAGTGGTCGGACCATCCACTTCATCACTGAAGTGTTTTTTTTTTTTTTTTTTACATTGAGCATAAATTAAGAACAGCTGAGATTTTTCACAAGACTTTTAGAAGATACATATTAGCTTTTTAAAATTACTCCAGTCCTGCTTATTTCATAAGTCTCAGTGCACTAGCAGCTGTTGATCTATTGAACATTTAAAAATATAATTAGTATGAAGAATATGGCTGTAACTGAAAAAAAAAAATAGAAAAAGAAAAAAAACCTACCCAGTATCTTACTATGAGCCTCCAGGGCTTTGCTGAAAATCTAAGACTTCTTTGATACTGTCAGATCAAAATCTTTTCATCTCATGTACAGTAACACTCAAAAAATTTTTTTTTATTTAAACAAAAGCCTAAACTCTCTAGCAGCACTGATCTAAAATTGATATCCTGGATTAGGTTATGTTCTGCTGAATTTCTTGTGAAGAATAGAGTGGACCAATCTGTCTAGACTGAGAAATTTTAAATTGAGTAAGTCAAAAAATCAAGGCAATCATTTCTGTAACTAACAAATGGGAAAACAAACCTATTCCTATTCAGACAGAGATATGGTAAATGAAATTCATAAACATGGTACTCAGTATTCGCATTTACAAAGACATAACTTCATGTAGCGTCATCATTCTTCAATCACTAGAGAAGGAAAAAACTTGCCAGGAAATACAAAAGAGAAAAACAGATAGAAAACAGATAGAAGGAAAATATTATATTGATTTCTGTGTGCATGGTGGGAAACACTGAAATGTAATAACAGTTATGAAAAAGATTTTTGCTTGAGGTTAAAACAGACCAGAATTTGTCATTATTAGGTTTTTCACATGTGAATGTTTCTTGGCAAAGAAAATTTATCTACCATTGTTTCATTCATATTCTTTTGCTGACATTATTTCTTCTGAACTCTGTAACCAAGAACTTTTTATTTCTAACCCTAACTATATTAAAGTATTCAGTCATTGCTGCTCAATACTTAAGAATTTTATGTCTTCAGAGGTGAAACATGTTGCAACAAGAACAGCGTTGTGCCAAGACCTTAAACTGCAAGACACGGTAACTCTAGCTACATACTTAGATTCACATTTAAGTGCCTGGAAAAAATGTCCAATTTTTTTTAGGTGTTGAGGACCTACAATTCCATTCTAAAATGTAATGCAAATCGAGAGAATTAATTGATCTCACTGGAGAAGATATCTTTAACAAGAGTATATTCTTGAATCATATCATCTAAGTATGAAACTATTCCTGCCGCACCAGGAATAGAAGGGTGCAAGGCTATGATATGTTACAATACAGTAAAATGTAAAATGTACAGTGGACAGTTGTGCAGTAATTTATTTACTAGCTAATTTACTTTGACTGAGCTATGCCCATGCAAACAAAGATCAGAACTTGAACAATAACTAGCTGAAGCATGAGAAGACACATTCATTTAAGAATGTAAAATGATAAATGTATTTCCTGAAGTTAGTCATAAATTGCCCCTTGCAATCCTTCTACATTTGCTTGAGTCTGAATTCACATATGGCACATAATTAGTCCAGTATTGCAAACAAAGAAACATATTCAGTAACAACTTCAGGGCATATCTGGACTTAAAGATTCAAAATACACTGGCCACGTTGACTTTATGTCATTTAAGTCTAGCAGATTCATATACCCTGCTATATTTCACAAGCTTACAATTACACATGGAGAATCTGAATCAATTAGACATTCATATACTGGCAAATAGGATATTATGAGACCTAGTCACTTAATTTTCATCATTGCCATTTAGCAAGGAAATGACTCAAATCCTGTTCTCAATCAAATTACAAGGAAAACTCTCACTGATAGAATATAAAACCAAATCTTGGTCTCATTAACAAATTTTTCATTTAAGTGCTGTACAGCTATTAAGTATCTGCTTTCGTACTGTTCCTTCTGGGACATGTGGAAAGAATTTACGTGCATCTATTTTGTTAAAATTTCTTTCTTCCTGTTCCATTCCAAATCCAAAAATCTCTTCTTAAAAAAAATCCAGAAAAAGAATGATCTATGTTCTGATAATATTCCTTTCAGTGGAGCACAAACATAATCTCTCCTAAAGTATGGTATGCCTGAAGAGATATGCATGATAGGATACTTCCACAACCAAGAGTGATTGATTATTATTGTCAATAACTTAAGAGCTGCTCAGACATTTCTCTGCTCTTGCTCACTATGCTGTGTAATTTATGTACATTTAGAAAGTAGCTCTCCTTTATATTCCAACAAGGTTTTCTTTGGTCATATAGAATAACTGACTACCTGACAAGTTGCATTATCTACTTTTGCTAACTTCTATGTGTAGCTTGGGTGCTCTGTGATGATCCTCATCAACCCTGAGCACTCCTGAAAATATAACATTGAAAGCTTGTAATTTTCTTCTATTTTTGATATAAGAGACCATTTGAGAATTGACGTGATGCTCCTGTGGGTATTTATTGTTATGTGTTATATATCGTTATCTTTTTTGTGAAGAAGACCTTGCAGTAAAATATGATAAACATTTTTTAAGAAAATATGAGATACTGCAAGGTATGTGGTTTATATAAGTAGTAAAAAGAAATGAACAAATGGATAAGGGTGTTTTAACCTCAGTATGAACTCTTGTCATGTCATTTAAAGTGTCTGAATAGTTTAGCACGTTAATATAAAATTAAGCAAAGCTGTGCTTTTATGAACTGGTAACAGTAAGATTGCAATAATATTTTTTTTTAATTTCAATAAAATTTAAAAATTTATCCAAGTTAAATGAAATAAATTTTAGTTTTGCCTATATTAATTTTATTTCAAATTGGGTCTTATTTTTCAATAATAAAAAAATATTGTCTCTTTTGATTTGGTAAGACAGTGGATGAACACCTGGATGGAAAGTATACTTGTGATGGGCCTTGAAAAAACATAAAACTGTTTTCAAGGTCTCCCTCAGCTCATAATGTAGACAAAACTAGACTGCTTTCACATGGACTGCAAAGAAATGCTTTATGAAGCAAATCTCTAGTGTTTTATGAAGTGGAGTACTTTATGAAGGAGTCAGATATGGAAGAATTGTGGTCATATAAGTACACGTCATTTCTCAGATGTAAGAGGATTCAACAACTGCATGTATGGTCAAGTGTATTGCATGTGGAGAACTATTTAAAGATGCAAATTTAAATATTAACTCATTGAGGAAAGCAAGAACTTGAGAAGTTAACATGAATGTAACACAGGCCTTTTGTAAGTTGTACATATACTAAGTGGATATTGTTCTGGGCATCTCTCTCATTAATTCAGAATAAACTCAACCATTACTGTATTAACTTATCTTTAAAATGGAAATTGCTCCAAAAATGTCAACATGCATTAAAGCATTGCTGAAACAATGTTACAATTCATAATGCTAGCCTGGCTATAGAAATACCTCAACAATTGTTAATAAAACAGAGCAATGTTATTAAAGGATTATAAAACAGCCAAAAAAGCAAGCAAGCAAGCAAGCAACGAACAAAAAAAAATCTTACTACTTGTCTGTTGATTTCCAAACAATAAAAACAAGCAAAAGAATCTAGACATTTGAGAACACAATCACATAAGAAATAATCTCTTTCTCTGACAAATCCGTCATGTTCCTAGGGTGCTAGAAGTTTCCAGAATGCAGGCTTTTGTGGAACGAATTTTGCAGAACCACAGGAACGCGCAAAGAAAAAACTATGTTTTCTCAGAGACTATGCAAATCAAATAGTCCCCTCAGTAAATTGCCAGTCATAAGATCAATATTACCTGACTGAAGCCATTAAGATGGGTATCTTCAAGCTCACTACTGAGTCTTGGTTAAGTACATCAGAATGTTAAGAAGCAGTATGTATGGTTGTGCCTACATTCTTTCTGTGCCAGCCTCCCCATGATGGCTGATTTTCAGCACCAAGCCAGAGTAAACACAGATGCAGTATAAGATATATTTAAATCAGGCTCAATGCTATCCACAGCCACGTGATGTTTTTCCCTGAGAACGCAGCAAACGCTACACAAACAGGACGGATCAACATTATTTTCACACTGGCCCTACAATGACATTGATTCTTTTGAAGAAAATGAGCTTCAGATCTTGGCACCTTTTCCAGAGTCATGCAATCAGTGAGCAAAGGTGTTTATAAAATCCAGTTTGTAGATGGTCCTACAAGTAATTTGTATAAATGCACTAGATTTTTCCATCATTCCTGTGATGATGAGAACATTTCCCATGGTGAAAGAAGTGAACGCATGAACAGCAGTGAGCAGTCTCTCAGAAGTTTTCCTGAAGCCTTTTGAAAGATTTGTGAGTAATCCAAACAAGGGCAGATTCAGATTATGTGAAGCATAATCTGCAGCTAAGCAGTTTCTGGTCCAGTTCTAGAAATGCTTTACCAATATGAACATTGCCATGATTCATACAAGATCAGGATTTCTCTCAGAACAAAATGCTAGAGAAAAGCAGGAAGAGTGGATTGGCACAATGAAATATCTAAATGCTTTTAAAAAGAGACTTATACACTGAGTAGATTGTGTATTATTAATGATCTGTTCAGACAAGAAGGCAATGCTGTGTCAGAGTTATATCAGAGATCCATCAGGGCTAAATCAGAAATAACACTAGTTTCAATGAAATTACTTCTCATTTGTACCAGTTTACCTAGATTTAAAAGCCTGTGCTGCTAAAGCTTGTTAGTTTTATTTTATAACTTTTTCAAATGAAATATATTTTAACTTCATACAATCAGGCTAGGTTTTTTGTTTTGTTTTTAACAATGCAAGTAAAAATAATCTTCTTTCTCATCAGGCCACTGTTCTTTGCTTGTGGATGAGAAATAGAAAAGGATCCAGGGCTGTCAGGCAATGACAGTTTGAATGAAAGATTTCAAAGGAGTAGGAATGTGGAAAAATGTCTCAGGGACACAGAAAAGCAAGAAGATGTTTAAGAAACAACTTCAAATTCATGCAAAATAAAAGCTTCTCCTGCCAAATGAGTGAAACTTGTCAAGTCTACTAGATCTCTTAATTAACTGGGAACATGAAAGGAGCTCCCTTTGAGGTATTCAAGCTCACAGGCATCATGGCTAGCTCTTTTATTTTGCAGAGAATATAAAATGAACAATGCATTTATTAAGCATAAAACAGCCTGGAAGAGCTGAAAAATTGAGAGAATTTATCCATGCTCAATGTGGAAATGGTGTCTTTTTGACTGGGGGCAGAGATGGGTTAAAAACAATTGACGAAATTCATATTTTTCTGATATACTGGAGGGTAGAGAAAGGACTTGGACTATGTCATATCAACCCTCATCCAATCCTCCCCCCTCCCCAAATTCCTTTCTTTCAAAATTTGCAGACCTTTATTATATTATTATATTTATCAGATTTTTGTTAACAATTTTTATAGAAAACAGAAACCCAGAGAGAAACAGAACAAAATAAACCTAACAGTTCAGCAGTTGACTTTATTTTCTCCTGACAGCCCAGTGCTGTTGCATACATCATTGGGCTGGAAAACAATGACAGAATTAAAACCACTGCTAGGACCATTACTTTGTAATCTGGTGCAATTTGAGGGGATAATGCTGAAATACATAAATACATAAAATATAAATAAAATAAATACATAAAATCCATAAATACATAAAACCAAAAAAGCACAGCTCCCTCACTAAGACATTTCTTTCTCCTATGTTCTTTTATGCACCTCACGGAGGCTGCTGGCCAACGTGTTTGTTTTTAAAATACAAGTAAGCATCAATTCCACTTGTCATAATTTTGACAAACCCTTTTTGATCTTTGACCTTGAAAAATAGCCCAAAAATAACTCAACACTTTCTGAAAAATGAGCTTGTAAACCATTGATCTGAAAATCTAAACCACTAATCTGATGAAAATCATTAAACTTGAAAAATTCAGTTCTGAGTGAGTGAAGGATTGAAAGTCCTTCCTCAGATTAGATGCTTCTCCCAGTAGAAAATGCAGAAGTTAGTACCCTGGTGTACCTCGTTAGTACCTTGTTGTTCCTTAGATGAACAAGTAACAATATCAGCGTGAGCATAGACTCCAAGAACAGACTCAATCAAGTGCTGAGGTTGCATTTTAATAACAGAGTCAGTCAAGGGTAGAAGGTACAGGATAACAAAGTTTTGTTTGCTCTTTGTGCATCTTTCCTCTTTTTATTTATCTTTTCAATTAAATTCATTTCCCATCCACATAAACTGTTAAATGTTAACTGAAATGTATTTATTAAAGCAAATATTGCTCTCGGTCCTCGAGTCAGCAAAAAAATAAAGATTTTGAAGCATAGGACTGATATTTTAATGCAAAATGTTCTTTTAAAATATTCTACTGAAGCTAACATTCCCCTTTCAAGCAAAGGAATTGAGGTATAAACAATTTCAGTGGGGCAGTTCAATGAACACAAAATATCTTTGTAGCGTCTGACAAATCCTATCATTAATAGTCTCTTAGCTGTGCTAAAAAGAAGCAGGAAATTGCTATACTTGGGAAAAAAAGTGTTCACTCCGATCTTAACATTAAAGGCTTTGTGTATGCACAGACCTCGATATGTTTTAAAGACATTAACTGAAAATCTACTTTCCTCTCATCCCTAAAGTACAGTATGTTAAGTCATTACAGTGCCATTAAAGTCTAGATGTTGGAAACTTTATCAGTGTACTACTCCCTCTTTGTTTCTATACTGGAGAGCTCTGAAATCCTACAAAGACCAGACAAAAGCAACACACTTTTAATGAAATTGAATGAGATGTTAACTGTTCCAAGCCAGAAGGGAAAGACTCCAGTCCAGGAACCTGTCCTAAGTGTATGAGTAGCCCTTCAGCTTCTAATCTAAAGTCAGCCCTGCTAACACCTTCACAAAAAGGTACATCCTGTCATGTGTTGGAGGCCTAGTGTTGTGGAGACCATCCTATGATCAGGAAACCCAAACCACAGAGCAATAGAATATTCTGAGTTGGAAGGGACCCATAGGGATCATTTAGTCCAGCTCCTGGCTCCACACAGGACCACCCAAAAATTAAACCCTATGTCTGAGAGCATTGTAGAAACACTTCTTGAACTCCAGCAGGTTTCAGGCCATGATCACTTCCCTGGGGAGCCATGGCACCCATATGTGGAATCACAGTTCTTGTGGATATTACATGCAAATAAGCTGCACCACAATATTATCAAATAAAAGTCTACTTTGCAGCAGGTAGAGGATGAACATACATACATACATCCCTATACATCCATGTGCTGTCTCTTACTAGTAGCCTTTCTAATTTGCCTGTTTCTACACCTGAGAGCAAAGGCCATCAAAGAGCAGCTAAATGAACTGAAATAATTTTGAAGACACCCCCTAGAAGTAACGAGTCTAGTAGGAAGTTCGATAAAATAGAATATTTAGCAGACAATAATGTGAATGTCTAAATTTACAGGATTTAGGCAAATAAGTGAAAATTCCATGGTGTTCAGTAGCTGGACACTGTCACATTCAAATGTATAAGTGGGGAGAAACTCACTTCCCAGACTAGAAGACTCAGGAAATAAAATATGCCTGTACTGTCTGAGTGTATGGAGTCTTTATATTAAGGATGAAAACTGGGTGATCTAGTTTGGGGGGATTTCGTGATTTCTATGTCTTTATATATTATAGTATTTTTCTATGGTATTTATAGTTTTATATTACATTATAATTTATCAATGAATGAACAGCTTTGTTGTCTTAATGATATGCCAAAACAGGATGACAGCTCCTATCACTGTGAGGGGATGATTGTCATCATTCCCTGCTTAAGTCTTTATCTGCTTTCCTTAGGACCCTTGCTAAATTTCTCTGTCAAAGACAACATGACCCTGAGAAAAGTTACATGGTAAATTTCCAGTTTGTTTTCTATCAGAAAATGTCACTCGCTGTGTGTGGGGAACTCTCAGGTAACTTGGTAAACCAGGTTTTCAGTGACTCCATGCACAACACAGAAAGCAACAACTGCAGCAAGTCTGAACATCTATTGATTGCCTCCTTTATAGTCAAGAGTAACAAATTAGGTTTCTAGTTGGACAGAAACTCCAAGTTCTTCCACATGCCTTACCCCCTTTTTTTTTCCTTTCTTCCTTCAAGCACTCCAAATATAATTCATATCTTTAAATATGAGCCAAATGCCCCCTACTCAATGCTTAAAGATTGGAAGCCAAGGAGTGGGTAAAGGGACTGATATAATGCATCACCCATATAAAGACAAGAGCAGAGAAAGAAGATTCAAGAATTCTTCAAATATACATGCCCACATACCTCAGGGAAACTACAGGCATAATGAAGGAGAAAGACAAAATGAACAGAACTTGAGTACACAAAGCACTTCTTATAGCCTCATTAACTGAAAACAAAAAGGAAATTCGTATCAACCACTTCAGGCATTTGAGATGTGTAGTGAATTTTGGTGAATTTGCTCAGTATTATGGCTCTTCACAAGTCTTACTGAATTTGAGTTAGGAATTTTGGCCCTAATTTCCATGGATGTAGTAACCCTCTACCACGCAGGAAGAACAGAACATTAAAGAGTCTTGTTTCAGCAACAGAAATACTCATTAGAGACTGTTTCTTGCTGGGAGTGATTTAGCTTAAAGAGGAATGGCTTCAGGCATGTACCAATGTCTTTTTTTGTAAGAACCTCCTATCTTGTAATGATAGAATTTAAACTAGAACAAATGTCCAAAAGCTTTTAGCAGCTAATGCATATTGAATCAAATAATTTAACACTTGTCCATTATAAAACCACATCATTAAAAACTGTTTTACTTACACAAAATTAAATCAAACAAGCACGGTAGTACTATACTTGCAGGTGGCATTTAAAGGCCTTTCAAGTCCCAGAAAATAAGCATCAACAGGATTAGCAAGTCTTTTGGTCCCCCAAAGTCAAAACATATAAGCTTCAGTAATATGAAAGCATGTGCTAGGGAAAAAAAAAAAAGAATTAATGTCTAGTATCAAAGTACTTTATCACCCTGGGAGGTAGGAATGGAAATTGCTGAATGAAAGCCGAATAGCCCTTCCTGCATTCATTTTTCCAATGCATCTGTCAGGGGGGTTCATGTTATTAAAACAAAAAAGAAAAAAAAACCAGACAAAAATCATTTGATGTGACAGGTGCATGAGCTTCTGCAGATCTGAAGGGATCTTTGCAGATTAAAGTATTTGGAGAAGACAAAGATTAAAAGAAAGTGTGAGCTTTCATTTATAGGCAGTAAAAAAATGCAATGACTTTGCCTAAAATACACAGGGGTAATGCATGATATTATGCAGTATTTCTGGCAAGATAAAGCTATTGAAAAATTCACTCCTCTAGAATAGTAGTGTAAATAAGCACTTAAAAAAATGAAGGTAGAGACTTTTATTAGGGTATCAGTAATTCACATCTATTAAAAATCTTCTCAGAGTACTAGGCTGGGTCTGAACAAGGTTGGAAAATTATGCCTTAATGCAGTAAAGTGCATTAATACCCTCCATGGAACCAAATATGGATTTATACAACTATGCATGTCATCAGCAATGGACCAAATGGGTTTAACTCAAGGGAATATAGATGAGCCTTAGAAGACATTATAATAAAATGTTTCCTTTTTGATTACTATTTTCCCAACATTAACAACCCCCCTCCAAAAAAAAAAAAA
>WBMW01005877.1:182820-293445 GCA_013396635.1 Penelope pileata
AGCGGACTAGTTCTATTACAAAAGATATCCGTACAATAAGATTCTGGCTGCAAGGTGAAATGATTCACATGTAATAACACTTCTACAAGATATATACCTAGCTATAAAAGAGCACATGTAAATAAAGCCAGTACACATATTTAGAAATGTAAAGATTATAGAATAAATAATAAAAACAAGGATGTTGATACTCTTCAGTTTCTGGAGGGCATGCTCCTAGGAATAACCACAAGAGGAAAAATGACATGGGAGATGACAGAACTGTGTGAATGCCCTATAATGAGCAAGATTCCTAACAAAATCTGGACAATTTGCGTGTGTCTGCAGTCCTCAGCTGGCCAAAATTATTGTGAGAAGCGCACAGATCATAAAGTACATATAGATGTTCATAAATGGGTGATGATGTAGACTACTATATTATACAGCAAGATGTCATTGATTAGCCAGAAATACTGTAACTTGCTATCCTGCCTGAAAAAAATGGCATCAACGGGAGCTCCATCAGTCTGTTCCCTTAGCTGAGTCTAATTACCATTCTTTCTTACTCTCTGAAGAGCAGCTAAGAGAGACTGCAAAACAAGTGGCCGTAAATTACAGTGTCTGTTCATAGGAGATTTTCTATACTGCTCTCTCACAGATTTGGACAGGAATTTTGTGGATGCTTCCATGCTTAATTGTGATCATGCATGGACTATCCTCTTAAATTCACTGTTTTTCCTGTAATGTGTCTCCAGATTTATTTATATAGTTAATATGTTACTCCAGGACTAAGTTTAAAGGGTAACTGTTCTTTTAAAATGGTTTAAACTGTTCTTCATAATTGAAGTTAATACACCTTCAAATGTCCTGGCAATAATTTTCCATTTGTGCAGTATTGCTGGCATAGATTATCTAAATGTTAGAGGTTAGCAGTCCTTGAGAGATTAGAAATAAAGTTTTCCTAAAGTTTTTTTGCCACTGCTAACAGTGGTAGAGAAGCAGAATTATGACAAGAGGCAAGGGACTTGGACCTTCTTTCTCTTCCCTCACTCTGCAAGTTTTCAGCTTGGAAATGTTCCCTGCGCACTCAAATCCAAGCATGTTATATGGGAACAGGCCTGGTGACCTGCTTCCTTCTCAGTTCTTTGGGATTCAGCCTGTTAATCTGCATCTCTCCATAGCAACTGAGAGTGGGAAAAATGTTTCTAATATCTGATAGAAGAATACCTTGCCATTTTCCACATTTCAAATCACATGTATTTAGTGAGATATGAGGCAGATTTTCTTCATGAAGAAGTGAAGTGATCCTGATCTTACTGCAAATCATGATATTGAGACCTGGTACAATACAAGTCCTAAAATGCTTTGTTCTACAAGAGGTGCTGAATAGCAGCCACAAGGAAAGCCTGGATCCTTCATTTCCTGGTTGTCTTTTCCTGCCTTTTCAAATTTTAAGCCTACCAGCTATTCCTTCTCTTTTCATTTGCTTCTTAACCTCCAGTGTAATAATAGCTCCTTTTTCTGTCAAAATCCAGGTCATGGGGGAAATGAATCAACTATGTGCTCTCTTATCTAATTTCTGTTAGGAACTTGCAAGCAAATATATGCACAGCAGGAATTTGAAACCATATGCGGAAAACAGGTAAGACTGTAAGTGAACAGTGGTATATAATATAAAAAGGCTGCTTAATCCATTTGTGCACTAATAGCAGAATCTCTTATGTTCCTCCTCCTCCAGACCACTTCACTGTAGTATTCATTTATCTCATATTTTATATATTTACTTTTTATACTGATGTTATTAAATTTCCCTTTCCACCTCCATTGGCCACATGAATTGCGTTAGAGAAAACTAAGAGAAAACTGCCAAGCCAAACCATGGCTAATTGTTCTAGTAACACAGCAGGAGAAAAGCACAGAACACAGTGCCAAATCAAGTTGTTGTCTGGTGCCACTTTCCCAGACTGTCTACTTCTTTGGTTAGGCAGAACACAATGTGCATACCTAATCAACACCAGCCAGTGAAAAATTATTTGGGAGAAGTACCCTTTAATATAACTTCCTCATTTACATACTCATTTTCCATGCACTGGTACAATGCTACAGCATTTAGTAGTATATAATTGTGCATGCATTTACATTCCCATTGTTTTTTACATCAAATGTATTATTCGACTTAAATTAAATCTATCATAGTTATATTTTTATTACAGCTTCACCTAATTGCTCCCTATCAGAAGTCTAATTTTGAAACTTTACTGGTCTACAGTTTCCACCTACTAGCTTAATGAGTTATCACTTTTTCTCTTCCCTTGTTAAATACAAAGTCACTGTTCGGATGTTTATATCAACGTATTCACACATTATATAATTCAGTCAAGGTAAAATCCCCAGGGCTTATTTTTCTCTGCTTACACTTTTTACAAAACTAAAATACGAGTAAAGGTACCTAAAAGTTATTGCCAGCTTATAGGGAGGGATCTGTTCTTTGCAGAACAGATTGTTTCATTACATACTCCTGTTAAGTGGATCCACACTGAAGGAGTTTGGAAGCAACAACATTACACTTTTGTTTAAACTTTACAACAAAACTATCCTTAGTTTCTGTAAGAGGATGTTTTTTGTTGATTAAAAATAAAACAAGTGAAACTTGAGAAGTGACTATCGATAAAGTTCAAGCTAATTCCAAATGCTTTTGCTGATGAGTGATCTATAGAGAACCTCAAATTTTGCCATCCACTGATATACAGTACAAAAATATGGAAAGGCACATGGAGCTTTTTTATTCTGTGAAATCAGTTGTGAGGTCAGTGAGAGATGTTAAGAAGAAAAAAAAATCATCAAGAAGTGACTGGATCACTCAGGTTTTTCATTCCTTAAATTGCTTTCCTTTGAAAGCATATTTGAATTTTGAGAAGAAAACACGGTGCCATTACTTTCATCCTCCGTAAATGCCATTCAGAATACTTTCAGCTCCTACCTTTAAACCTGATACAGATTGGTGTTATTTTATTTTGTGCTCAAAGCTTCTTAGCATCTTTAAGAGCAAAATAGTCTTTTCTGTGCCTATGGTATTCTTTCATGGAGAAGAATTTATTTATTACCTTATTAAGGAAATCCCTTTTAGAACTAGTAAAGATTTCATACTGATATAAACGTTAAGTGCTCACTGGTAGAAACATTCCACGGGAAGGGACTTATTTATTTAGAAATACTCTGGCTATATATACAATAGCTATGTGGTCTTTACATCATAGATCAGCACAAACAGATCTGTAGAACAAAGTTGGCTTCTACTTCATAACGTATATAAATTATGTCATGTCAAGGGATTTTATTTTAGATTGACACTAGTGGGGATTTAGGATGGCCTTTGTAGTTGGAGTGCCTTGGATGTGCATCTTCTGATTTAGTCACATCTTAAAGGAATACAGTATGTGCTGTAGCAAAAAATGACGGTAGGCTGGCTGCAAAAGTAAGTTCCTAATTTGAATTATAATATTAATATATCCTGTAGCTTGAAGGAACCAATAACAGAATATCCTGAGTTGGAAGGGACCCATAAAGATCACTGAGTCTAACTCCTGGCTTCATGCAGGGCCACCCAAAAATCAGACCACAAGACTGAGAGCATTGTCCGAACACTCCTTGAACTCCAGCAGTCTTGGTGCCATGATCACTTCCTCGAGGAGCTTGTTCCAGTGCCTGATCACCCTCTCAGTGAAGAATCTTTTGCTGATATCCAGCCTGACTCTTCCCTGAGAGAGCTCCATGCTATTCCCTCAAGTTCTATCATTGTCACCAGAGAGAGAAGATCAGCACCTGCCTCACCGCTCCCACTCAAGAGGAAGCTGTGGGCTGTGAGGAGGTCTCCCCTGTTTCCTCTTCTCGGGGCTGAACAAACCAAGGGACCTCAGCCACCCCTCATGTGTCTTCCCCTCTAGACCCTTCACCATCTTTGAAGCTCTTCTTTGGACTCTCTCTAATAGGTTTAGGTCCTTTTCGTACTGTGGTGCTCAAACCGCACACAGTACTTGAGGTGAGCCTGCCCCAGTGCAGTGTAGAGTGGGACAATCACTTCCCTTGACTGGCTAGCAATGCCATGCTTGATGCACCCCAGGATACAGTTGGCCTTCCTGACTAGGCACACTTTTGATTCATATTTAACTTGCTGTCAACCAAGAACCCAAATCCCTTCCAGCAGGGCTGCTTTCCAGCATCTCATCATCCAATTTGTATCAGGCAGGTGCAGAACCCAGCACTTGCTCTTCTTAAACTTCATGTGGTTGGTGATTGCCCAGCTCTCTAATATGTCTAGATCTCTCTGTGAGGCCTCTCCATCCCTGATGGGGTCAATAGCTTCTCCCAATTTAGTATCATCAGTGAATTTGCTCAAAACAACTTCTAGTCCTACATGAAAATATTAAAGAGAACTGATCCTAAAATGGAGGCATGGGGAACCCCACTAGTGACTGGCCACCAGCCCAGTGTAATCCCATTTACTATAAAACCCTTTGGACCTGACCCATCAGCCAATTGCTCAGCCATCACATTATATTTTTGTCTAGCTGTATGCTGGACATTTTGTCCAGAAGAATACTGTGAGAAACAGTATAGAAAGCTTTACTAAAATCCAAAAAGATAGCATCAGCTGGATTCCCTTGGTCAACTAGATGGGTGATTTTGTCATAAAAGAAAATTAAGTTATTTAAACAGGTACTATGAGGAAAAAAAAAAAAAGCCAACCACTGAACTGTGAATATTAGAACATACAAACCAAATCATGATCTGCAGAGAGAGAGAGAGATCATGTACAGGATGGTCTGTGCACAAAGCATTAACCAGGTATAAAATTTTACAAAGGTCAACATTTCATGGAGTTTTAAAGTAAACAGATTATTTTTCTCTTCTCTTATTTTTTACATTCATCTTCCATGCACCTTACTCAGGTCTCTCTGCTAAATGCATAAGAAATAGGTTGAAGCCTTTCCATTTTATGGAAAACCAGACTTCACTGAAAACAATCTTACCATAGATTTCAAATGGAGTGTTTTAAAACTACTTTAGATGTTTTGAAGCTACTTTCGTGTCTACAGAAAACAGGATAAAAGGAAAACAGGTCTGAAGATGACTTTAGAAGTAATGCAATTGCTCTGCAGTGACTGTACAGATATTTTTCCTGTGGATGATGTAAAGTATGCTGTTAAAAGGTTAAATTATGTATAACCCATATAATATGCCAAAGACTCCAGTTTCTTAAATAGGGCAGCTCTGTCTTTCGCGAACATAGGCAAATCTTGGGGCAATAGATGTTCCTTTACAAGCTGCCTTATTTAAATCACCAAGTATCTAAAAAAGTAGTTCCCAAGGGCCTATTTTTCAAAACTGATTTTGGAAAATGTTCTTTTTTGAGGCACAGTTGCCTCTAGCTAAATGCTTGTTGACTGGAATATCTCAGCTAGAACTGCACAGTTAAGATAGAGCTTTTCAGCTGGCTGGATTATGTCTTGTAATTGCTCTACTTGCATTATTTGAACTCATGTATGCATAATGTGAAATAGTTCTAGTTCTGCCGTGATGCTCCTGCTCTCCAAACACAGGCTTCAAAAAGCCAGGAGCAGTTTTGCTCATCACATGCTGTCCTTCTGCTGTCAAGTACAAAATAACAGAGGCAACAGTAATGGTTGGGCCTGGTGTCTGCAAATGGCAATGCCTGCCCTATTAGCGACACTGTCATACTGCCTAGTTGTGTCCTTCTGCGCCTCTTCATTACGATTAGAACTTCCCTTTTTATTTCATGTGGTTTAGCACAAGTGATTTGTCCTTTACAGAATGTACTTCATGATGTCTACAGTACTAGTTTTGAGACACAGAAACTTTTAAGGCAAGATTAATTCATGGAATTAGAATTATTTGAGGATTGCTTTAGTTCTAGATTTTGAGATGAAAATTTTTTTTTTTTGAAGATGCTATTTGCATACACTCTACATATTTGTTCTCTTTGTTTGCCTTGAGGTAGACTCCCACAAATAGAACCTTTCACACAAAGGAGACTTTGTGAGTATTCGAAATACTGCAATCTGATACTGTAGCCAGGTCTTTGACAATAACACTCATGAAATAAGCTGCAGTCCTTAATCCATCATAACTTCTCTTTAAGTAGAGTTGGGCACATCTGTAAATCTACAAGACCGTTTCCTGTGTGATATACCCTACAGAAAACAGAAATTGACATTTATATATATGAAAATACAGTCATTTTACCAATGGCAACTCTGCAGAAAGGCAGTACTTCCTTTCAGTAGTTTCCATTTATAAGTCTGGATAATACACATAAAATTAAGTATACATTCATGTACAGATGGCTCAGTCTAGAAAAAATGTGGTGTCTGCAAATAGCTAAAGTACAACTTAGAGTTTAACATCTCTATCAATTTTTCAAACATTTCCCAATATTATTTGACTGGTCACATCTTAAGATTAAACACCCTGTGAGATATCAGTGTAGACTTTGAATCCCTCTCCCATAGGCTTGGAAAACTTAATCTCTTCTACCTCACAACTTCTTTCTTTAGAAATAAATTCTGTTTAAATACATGAGATATTCACATATTTCCATTCTTTCTTATGATGAAGATATTATCACTTCTTGCCTGCCTTTTCTCTTGAAGTTTCTTAAGAGCCCACTATTCAGAGTGCCAATGGTATTGAGTCCAGCAAAGGACCACAAGGATAACTGACAAACTAGAGCATCTCCCACATGAAGAAAGGAAATGTTTAGAGAGCTGGGACCGCTCAGCCTGGAGAAGAGCAGGCTCAGTGGGGATCTTACTGACGTGTACAGGTGGTTGGGAGAGACCTAGAGGAAGTGAGACCACTGGGAGTGCCTAGTGACAGGACATGAGGCACAGATTTAAAACAAACAAACAAAAACCAAAACCCAGAAATTTCTATCTGAACACAAGAAAACACTTCTGTACTAAGGGCAGCCAGACACTGGAATGGATTGCTGAGAGAGGTTGTGACATCTCCACACTTGGAGACATTCAGACACGCAAAGGAACATAGTTCTGGGCAACATGCTGTACCTGATCCTGTTTGTGGCAAGTGACTTTATGTCTGTCTCTACTGTCAACCACTCAGCATATCAGGCCTGGAGTACTTTTAGCCTCCTTGCCTCAGGGCTGTTTGTTAGAGACCCAAAGTATCAGTTTGTAAGTGCTGCTACCCCAAGATACTCATGGAAGAACATCATCTTAGATTGAGATGTAGCTATCCTACTGTCCAGGAACACCCTTCTTCATAGTACATTGCATGACTTGAAATGTATTTGTAGGTACTTGATTAGACAAAGCAACATAAATTATGCAGCACTGACTGATATTTCCTCTATATTACCCATTTCTAAGTTGCACCAGAAACTAACAAGATGGATGTTGCAACATAGAAGGAAGAATTAAAGGAATTATGCTTAAAAGTAATTAAACTCTGTTATTTCAGTGTTTCCCATGGAAGATTATCTGTACAGCAAGAAAAAGAATTGATCTCCACATACATGCAAATTAATATCAGAGCACTGCTTTCTGGCATCTCTTATCAAAATTCTGAACGTTAATTTGAAATGCAGCATTCTACAGGTACAGCTATCAAGGGAAGTGGTTTAACAAGGAGTAACAAGACTGAATTGATGAACTGTTTTATTCTGTGCCACATGAATACACAGAGAACTAAGAATAGTCATGCTTCAGGTGCATTGTTTCAATTAAAAGTTAGTTCTAATGGATAAGACCCCAAAGAGTCTGACTTTCTCCTCAAACAGAACTACCCAAGGGTATCATTGCTCACTGGAGAGAAAAAAAAAAAAAAAAAAGAAAAAAAGCCAACCAACTATAAAACCATAATGCAAACATCCTTGAATTTACCAGTAAAGTATATGGAAGTGGTATTTTCCCTTGCAGCTGTCTGTCAAATAAACTTTACTCCAGTGCTCAACACCATGGTTTCATGTGATTCATAACTCTAGGCATTGTGATGGAAAACAGTATATTTTCACTCACAAACCTTGGGCAGATTTGAGAGAAAAAAGACCTCCTGACATCCTGAAAATAGATTTCTAGTCTTCATCTGTATATACATGGACAAAATATACAGTATCTGTTTAGCTGAGGACTGAAAGTATGTATGAGTACACATTATATCATTCAAGCTGGAAGCATCTTGCCCTCAGTGACATGTACACAATGAAAGCTGTGTAATTTTGTAAAGTGGGAGCAGGAATTTGTATCCAAGTCAAACACCTTCCTCTGAAGGAGGAAACCCACCAAACTTACCTGTTCAAACAACTGTAGTGTTTGTAGTTAGGACAGGCCTCTGAGCTGGCCATAACGTTGCCATGGATTTGCCTAAGACTTTCTCATTGCAAGTCTTCCACAGAAAAGCGTTTTAAACTCAAAAGTATAATAGTATAGTAGTATTAGAGTATGAAATGAGGGAAATTAACTAAATGGAAATTGAATAACAACAAAAATCCAAAGAGACTAATGATAATATAAATAAAATTTGTAATCCTCTCTGGAGTGAGAGAGTGCCTTTTCTCTCAAGCCTTTGCCCCAGGTGGCCAGGATGGAGACAAAGCTGTCACACTGCAGTTTCCAGGAAGTTTCCTCAGCCCCATGCAACTTGCAGGCCTCCATGATCCACTGGCTCCCAGATTTTTGCTGCCATTCTTTCTACTGCCACCCGTTCTTTCTTTCAGCTTTTCTTCTCCAGAGCATCTTCAGCATGGGAGCTCCTCTGACCTGTTCCCTCTCCTAATCAGAGAAGAATAACAAACATACTACAGGGAAGCTGTCAGAGGCTCCTCCTCTCCCCTCATCCAGAGCTTTGCCAGCATGCCACAAGCTGCGTACTCCTAGTCCTAGACTCACAATCTCATTGACCCCATTGCAGAGGAAAGCTGGGAATCACAAGACATTGGACTATTCCCTTGCCTCTCAACTTTGAAATTTGCTCTTTGAGGTAACTGGATAAGATACAAATCAAAGTATTATTTTATTCCAAATGGATTAGCTACACCTACCATTTAAATTTAGTGGGGGAAAAACAGGCTCCTTAATAGACCGCAGTTGTAGTTAACAACCACTTCAGAAGTGAATAGGAGCATATCATCATTACCTGTGTGACTGAACTACTTCTGTTTGAAAACTTAATTTGGATAACAGATTTTCTCCGAGGTGAAATGAGTCATTTCCCATAGCTTCCTAACTTTTCTTCCAGGGAAGACAGTTCAGGCCTCAAACTTTGTAGTGTATGAAACCTCTTAACTTTATAAGCTGTCAGAAAAGCAGCCAGGTAGAAAGCAGTCAGAAAACAAAAGTGACAGAACTACTGTTTCCATCAATGTATTTATTAGTGAAAATGTTTCTGGAAGAAAACCCGCTATAATACCAGTTGCTACCACTGGTTCAACAAGAAACATACTGGAAAACACTGATTAGTAAATATTTAGTTGTAAGCTTTTTATAAAGATTTTAATGTAAATTAGGATTGTTATAGATGTAGCCTGAAATATTGAACACTTCTGCTTGTTTTCCCAGAATTTCACATGAAGTGTATTTCAGGCTTCCAAATCCAAAGACTTGCTTTAGGAAATGCAACGCCAGGCATGTTAAATGTCTTTCTTATTAAATCAAGAACTTACTAGTTTTTTGCCTACAGTAGATACTTTGTTTAAAAATTGGGGCTGAAGTTTGAAATAATGTAGTTTATTAGGCTGAAAATTAGAGTTTAAAGACAAGCTTTATTATTTGAGAGATATTAAAGAGCCTAGAAAATTTAAAATGTTACTAAATTTTGCAAGTTTCTGCATGAGCAAATTTGGTTGCATTGTAAAATTATGCTTTTCATCAAAAATGTAGGATATTATTTGGGAACCATCTTTTGCATTTCTCAGCCTCTACCAATATTTAAAACAATACGTCTGTAACTTCAAGAAGAGAAGGATATAAATGAGAATATTACCCTACCTTAACAAAATCAGTGTCTGAACTGTAAATGTTCCTATTTTCAGCCCTGTATGCCTATATCATACTGTGTCAGCTAACAATAAGAATTACTAGTAGGCTGTGTCTGCAAAGCCCAAACCCATTATTCGCAAACTTTCCTTTGAAATTTATGTTCAGATATGTTCTATTCTACAAAGCAGTTTTATTTCAAAGAAATGGTCCCCATACTTTTCTGTGTTACACACACCTCAGTTGTTTAGATCAAGCACATATTGAATCTGTCATTTCTACAAAGGAGGAGGTAAAAAGGTGGCTCAGACATGTAAGAGACAAGCAGAGATGGAAAGTTTTTTAACGCGGCTTCTAGAAGTTTCTTCTTTTGATGAATCCCTGGATGGTTTTCATTATCTCCTTCATGAAACGTTAACCCCTCATTTCAAGATGAAAAAGAAAGTGATAAGAATTCTCTTTTTATAAAAATACATCCAGTGCAAGACCAATTACATTCTTGGTGTCCAAATTCTACTTGTTTTAAATGATAGCTTTGCATCAGCATTTTATTGCACTTGCAACTTAATGCTATGCCCCTCAGGATAATAGCTGAACCCCTAGCATAGGGTTTGTCATGGCATATTTTCAAGCCTTCCAAGACACTAGCTTTATTGACAATAGACAAAGAAAATATTTTTCAAGCACAGCATTTATTACCTTTTAAAAACAATTTTTTGTATTATTTGGATAAAAACATTTCCAATGCCATTAGCTTTTAATGCCTGCCAGAATGTCCATGGAAGTAGTTTTATAACCTTTATTTTTAGAAGGGTTTAGGTGAGGATTTTAACATACTTCCAGAGATTAAGATGCTCTATACCACTGAAATTCAAGTGGAGTGTGAAACAAAAAAACAATACCCTCCCAATCTCATCTCAGAATGAATCTCCAGAAACTGTGCAAGAATACGTGATGCACATTACTGGCATGGAAATAGCATCTGCACTTATCTGTCGTGTGCCCTGGTGATTTAAGACAGGATCTGTTCTATTCATGAGATCAGATCAGGTTAAATTCTGGTTAATGTTGTTCTTTGGTCATTAGCAAATGTGGCAGGTTGAAGGGAATGGCAAGCACATCTAAACATGCGACCTGAATAATAAAGAAAAAAAAGAATGTGTTAGGTAAATATTATGGACTTGCTGATCAGATGCCAGTAACTATGAGAAAGGTGAAGCAGTATGTTCTTAACACATAAATAATTACTTTCATGGTTAATTCATTATAATCATGGAATTAAACACTCAGTGGGATGATTGTGATCCTTGATGTTGTCCCAGTTTTTTCCCTCTAATCTTGTCAAATTGATTTCTGCTGTAAGGTAATGGTAAGGCTATAGCCGGCAATAGTGACTACCATGCATAAAGAGAAGCATAAAAAAAAAGTAGAGAGGAAATAAACCAGGTTCAAGATATCTCAGCTAGTCAGCCAGTCCTTTCAAGAGCACCAACATTTTTGGCAGACTTTTGAGTGAGCTGTTATTTCAATGGCAGGAGCTCTACATCTTCCCGAGGGAACTGAGCCTAGTGCTTAATCATCCATCCAGAACTCACCTGGCCCACTGTCTAACCTGCATTCCCCATGTGGCCGAAGCTCATTGCTTCTCACCTGATCCAAAGCATACAAAAAGGATGCTGACCTTTTCTTCTGTGCAGCCACCTTTCTATGGTGTTTCCATCTTTCAGTCATCTCTTTTTTAAATCAAAAATGCCACAGACTGAATAATGAGATGCAGGAAGCAATGCCAAGAAGAATTAAAATGAGTTTGGTATCTTTAGGGCTTTATTGACATGAAAAAAGAACAACAACAACAAAACACTCCAAAACATTTTCATCTCATTGACTTTCTTTTCTTGAACACAAATATTTGTAAATGCTTTATATTATTATTTGTAATAGCCATTTTCATAAATGTTTATTATATGAATACTTGAAAACTGGTTTCAAGCTTGCCTTTTAAAGAGAACTAAAATTGCATGTTCTGCTTCGCTGTCATTAAAAAGGTATTTACAGATAAATAGCATAATCAGGTGTGCAAGTCAATACATTAAGATTCAGTCAAGCTCAGTCTTCTTCCACAGAAATATTGATCTACTGCATTACTTAGATTTGTTTGCCTAAGGTAGACAAGAAGAATCAAAGTATAAAAGGGAACTGAGTGAAGGATGGATTTAAGTCATATGAGGAAAAGATTGTCCCTTGTAACATTTGCTAAAAACAAAAAAATCCGAAGCATGAAACAACTCCCTTTCTTCAGATCCTGTAGCAAGGAAAATAAAAATCTACCACCAGGAGAGTGCTGTATCATTCTTTGGAAAGTTGGATATTGCTTGGACTTGTTCATCCTCCTGAGGAACTTAAAGCCTGAAGACTTAAGAAATTAGTTTGTGAATCCTGTGAAGTCTGAGTCTTTAGACTTCAGACAAGACATTCCATTCTAAGAAATACGTTTCTGCAAATCCTTTTGGTATATGTACTCGCTGTTGTTGCTTTCTTTTCTTTAGGTAGAAATAACGTTCCAAAATCTGCTGTGGAATTACTGGATT
This sequence comes from Penelope pileata, assembly GCA_013396635.1. Lineage (NCBI taxonomy): Eukaryota > Metazoa > Chordata > Aves > Galliformes > Cracidae > Penelope > Penelope pileata. Next base: position 195,401 of record WBMW01005877.1, read on the forward strand.
GGACAGCCTGAGGAAAAAAGATCAGCATGTGTCATTCTAGAACATGTGGTATTGCTTGCAGAGAAAACTGGATCTCAGTACCTATTGAACCACAGGAAAAATTTCAGGGAGATTTGCTCTTAGCTAGCTCAACTTGGAGTGAACAAAGGTAAATCTATTTTTGTACTTTTCTCTGGAGTCTTTATGCTGTGACACTCCAAGGGCTTTCAAGAATTCAAAGTCAATAAAAATTCAAAATATTTTGTAAACGATGTGGGATATATTGAGAACCTACACCTGTTTTACTACAAAATGGGTAGTCATTACAGTAATGGCATGAATGTGTACAAAAAGGAGAGGGAAAAAAGTCAGAGTGAATATACTTTAAAAACTGTAGTTAATTTCTGGCCTATTGGTAGTCAAATTTTCAGTTGTAGCAGAGTTACACTCTGTGGGATTAATGGGTGGTGAAACACATACCAAACCCAACAGCTGTTTGCTTGGCTTCTGAATTGGGATTACCAATTTTCTAAAACTCATGTATGTAATCATATTAGTACTAAACTCAATTCTCACTGGCATCTCTGTGTTTAGTCAATCCCCAGATATCTTTTTTCACTAAGATAATCAGTTTTATTAGCTGTCATATAATATAGCAATATATGTCATAACTTATTTAATTGTGGAGTTTGCAACAACAACAAAAAGTTTTGTTAAGAGAGATTTCACTAACCTGAATGTAGCTTTCTTCATGGAAGCATACCAGTAGCAATCAACTTCTATGAGCTTCTGCTCACAATAAGAAATAGAATCTCCATCTTAGAGTAGCTAACAGCTAGCTGATGAGGCCATTTAAGTATGCAAGACAAAGTTAAAGGTTCTGATGGTGTCCAACAGAGGCAAGACTTACAGGGAGCTACCTAAAATCCTGTCTGATGATTTAACACAAGACTATTAGCTGTGTTCAATTAATTGGCTACATACCATGTGCTAGCTGTTATCCTACTTCTGATCACCACTTTTCTTTGGTACTTTTCTCCCTGGCTCCCAAGAGAACTGTTCTAGGTACCATTAATCAAATGTACAGCATACATTGAGCTCACAGCCTATGCAGAGTACAATCACTTGGAGTAGGACCTACATATTCTGAGCTGCACAGAAAGAATATCAGTAAATTAGAACACACTTTAGGCAGTAGATAAAATCATGAGACAGTGAAGGAGTCAGGGCCACCTGTTAACTTTATCTCTGCACAAAAATAATTTTTATTTTTGAAGTGTCAACAGTTTTCATAAGTGCAGTGCAAACCCCTCCTTTCCTCTCTAGCCGTAACTTTGCGCTGAAAGGACACTGAAACAGGAATTACGTTATTAAAGAATAATAGTAATAAAAAAAAGGATTAGCAATACCAAAGTGGTGCTTTTCAAAAGCACATTTATTTTCCCCAGAAATTTATAAACCTCCCACATATTGAGGATGGATCAATTGAAATCAATCCAAGTTTTAGCCACTCATCTTAAGCCAAAGGTTGCCTACTTCAGGAAAAAGAAAAATGTCAAAATGGAGATTCAGCTCTCTGAAAACAGCATCTAAATTTATTTTTCTGTTTTTTAGTTGCTACTCTGTCAGGACTGGTGGTTCTACAATTCAAAGGAAGGACAAGCAAGTCATGATCACCCCCACCAAGCACAAATTCAGAAGCAAGTTAATTCACTCAGCATGTTCTGATTGCAGATGAAAACAGTCTTAAAATTACAAGGACAAATAATCATTTTTGGGTACCTCAATTTTCAGGCTCTCTGTGAGCCTGATTTTTGCTATGGTGCTGTTGTCTCAGAAAGTTTATGAAGTTGTTTACAGAAAGATCACCAGTTGCTCTAGAAATTCTGTATTTTTAAAAAGCATCCTTTTTAGTAATTAAATGAACTAGTACTTTTGAGATCTGGCTTTTATTTAAGCTTCATTCTCAAATCCTTATATATGCCCAATCTACTATAATACCAATTTTAAGGGCTGTCTGCATAGAAATGTAGTTTTACTTATTTAGATGAATGACAGTATTTTCCTAGATTCTGAAGGGAAATTTATAGAAGTAGTGAGAGAAATTATACAGGACTTCTCTGTTTAAAAACAGATATATTTTAAAAGTCTTAAGTAAATATTCTCCACTTCATTCTATACTTTAACATTTTAACATTTTTCCCTACTCTGTATATTTCAACAGACAGATTGCCTCCTCTCTGTTAAGTTTCCCTTTATGGCTGTCACATTTGAAGTTGGCAGGGGATTACTCTGATGGTGGTTAAAACAAGAGCAAGGATCCTCTATTACCTTCTTCATGAAAACCACACGTTCCAGAGAATCCCACAATGCTGTTAATGAGTACTTTTATAGAAGCAATGCCACAGACTGCTAAGATGCAGACTTGTGCCTTCTGTAGTTTCTTCAGCAGCAAGAACAAGAGAGAGCTCAGTCCTTCAGTGACTTTTGTGTAGCAGCTACATGGTCCTCATACCTTCAGTCCTATGGCTGCTGGGGAGCCAAGTGACCTAAATAGAGCAAGAGATCTGAACTGCTTAGTCTCTGCTGGCAAAATTTAAAAGAGAAGCCATTCCACAGTAAGTTACACAGTAACTTAAGTTATACAGAGCATTCTAAAGAGAGCAACACCTAAGCGCCACAATATACACAATACTGCTAATATATATAATTTTATGCATACATATACACAAATATACACTGCTGGAACTACAGCTACACCATAAACACCAGGAGAAATGAATTAACCAATATCAGCTAAAAGAACAATACTTGACCAAAAGGCTTAATGTGCAATAAGTGTTGCAATATAATAAATAAGTGTTGCATGTTGCCTCCAGAGGACAAGTTAGTGCATAGCTTGTCTTCTTCTCAGAGAACCTCCTGGGAGTTGAGATGAAGCTTAGTCTGGGAGCTGAACCAGTATCTGAAGAAACTCAGGCCTCACCTTTTCAAAGCCCTAACAAGAAAGGTATCCTAACAGGATCCCATTGGCCTTCTTGGCCACCAGGGCACACTGCTGGCTCGTGGCCAACCTGTTATCCACCAGGACCCCCAGGTCCTTCTCCGCAGAGCTCCTCTCCAGCAGATCATCCCTCAACCTGTACTGATGCACATGTGGTTTTTCTTCCCCAAGTGCAAGACTCTACACTTGCTTTTGTTAAACCTCATCTGGTTCCTCTCTGCCCTACTCTTCAGTCTTTCCAGGTCTTGCTGAATGGTAGCACAGCCTTATGGTGTGTCAGCCACTCTTCTCAGCTTCATATCATCAGCAAACTTGCTGAGGGTGGACTCTATCCTTTTGTCCAGGTAACTGATAAAGATGTCAAACAAGACTGGATCCAGCACTGACTCCTGGGAAGCACCGCTACAGGCCTCCAACTAGGTTCTGCACCACTGATCACAACCCTACAATACCACTGAAAGTGGGCTCTGTTATCTAGCAAGAACAATAGTACATTGTGCTTTGAATAACACAGATCCTAAAGCACACAAGGAAGATGATACTGGAAAATTAAGCCTTCCAGTTTCCATAGGCAGCCTGCCTGAGATGAGGAACGAACACCAATTTCAGCAAACACCCTGTTTTTACTGGGATAGCCAAGAAAATAGCAATTCATCAGTTATCTCCGTGACACCCTAAAACTCCTCCCAGTATCTTTATTTGTCAGGGCCCTGTTAAATAAATGAAGGTTTTAGAGAGGACTGTGGAGAACAGGCTATAACTCACAAGCAGGTGCTTGCTGTTAGCATAATGCCTGCTTAGAGTTCGTGCAAGAAATAGATCAGCTGCAAATAATCTGGGTCTTTATTTTCAAATTGACTGTAACCCACCTGTGAAAATAACACTTTGTGGGTGCCTACAGGAGGAGGAGGAGTCATAAGGGAAATCCATTTGAAGCAAGTAAAATGACAGTGTTTAGTTGTGTCCATTGAATTCAAGCAGTAAAAAAGTCATACAAGTCTTACGTAAAGCAGTGAGAAGTGTTAACAAGCTCATGCTTTGGAAGATGGGAAATACACTGGAGCTTTTTACCGTGATCAAAGGATAATTATTTCTAATAAAAATAATGGGTGACAAATCTTGTAGTAAATGAAAAAATGATGCAAAGTTATAATTATAGTTTTTAATTGCTATAGTTTTTTTAATGTTCTTAAGACCTCGTATATAAACCGTCCTTAGAATAATTTTTCTGTAATCTTTCTAGGAGTTAGATGTGTGCACATCCCTTTGACTGGAATGGAAATGGTGTGGTGAAATCTGGTGCAGGTCTGAAAAGAGTATGCTCTGCTATGCAGACTTTTTCACTCACTTTACATGTTATTGAATAAATACATTTTGAATAGCCTTCAACACTTACAGCTTTTTTTTTTTTTTTTCTGATATGTGCCTGAGAAAATCATGTAGGGCTCTTCCTGAGATCTGATTGGCAAATACTGTGCACCAACATCACAAAATATATACATAGACATCATATAAAACTCTTTATCTCCTTCAGAAAACACTGACCCCTTCCCAGTTTCACTCTTGCATCCAAAAAGCACTGCCTCCAACTGACTGCATAAATCTCTATTTTAGCTGTAGTATTTTTTGAATAATTTTAAGATTACTTTTTGAAATACCAGTGAATATAATTAAATAAAAAAATAATTTTCAGACAGTCCCAGGATTGTTTACAGACCAGCTATCTCAGGACTTGTACTAAAAAATAAGATCAGTCAAGTAATGTTGAACAGAGGGCAGAGCTATGGACAAGGGCAGGAATCAGACCCTTGCCTTCACACTTCCTCACTGTCCAGGTGCTTTGTGATGCTACACATTGGACTTCAAGCTTCACAGCCTAACTTAGGATTGTGGGCTTTCTATAAAATCAATGAAGAAAACTGAGCGTCCCTAATGGCCTTCTGTAAGTTTAAAGTTACTGCAGTCAACACACCATGAACAATACAATACAAATTTAAAAATGCTGAGATTCACTTGACAAAATATTTTAATACGGATATTCTAGTTAATACAGCTATAAAAACCTGCTGCCAAGCTGTTTTCATTAAGAAGTAATGGAGAAAAAATCCTACTTTCTCTCATTTTTTTAAACTGCCCTCATCTTCTTCCATTAGCAAAACGATTCTCCTGCTCTCTTCCACTGAAAATGTTAAGAAAAGAGATGATAGCGAAAAATAATAGTGTGCCTCATTCACTTCGTAATTTTGCATCTCTAAAATTGTAAAATGTGGGTGGCTTTTGAGTGAAGCACAATATTTAACTTCTTGATTGTAAACTTCTCCATTTCTCATCCCACGGGAATAAGTATATTGAGAGTAATAATAAGGAAAAAAAGTCATTTTTATAAACTAAGCTAAGTTTTCGTTTCCATTTTTCAGTGGGAAAATGGGATTCTGTTTCGTGTTTTCTTAGTAAAAAATGTGCATCAAAATATATTTTAAAGTCATCTTACTCTTACCAAACAATCAGTAAAAGCAAATCTTTAGACTCAAATAGCAACCTGAGATACGAATTGAATGAAACAGGGAAGATCAAGGATGTTCTGATAGGAGCGCTTTCAGGACTTCATAAAAAACGTTAGACTCTTACATACATAATTACTTATTTTCGTTAAAAAAAAAGTGGATTTTGTCCTAATCTGGCCATCTGCATCTTATAAATATGGAATTGGTTTGATAGGGAGGTACCAGCATATTTGTTGATTCTAGGTTTTTGTTTCGTGATCATCTTCTGCTCACTTTGCTTATATTTCAAGTAACACAGTAGAAATATTTTATCAATAAATGTAGTTAACAGTACTCATAGTGATTAAAAAAAAGTTCTGACTTCATTAAATATATTTACATTAAATGGTAATGGTAGTACATCTGTAAAAATAAACAGTGGGTGTTACCTTTTTCAGAATAAGTTTTTGAAGTCTTTATGCTTTCCATTAAGATAATGCTGCGTTAAAATCAAAGCTTAGGTGCTTAAATAGTAATTAGTCACTGAATATTATGAAAATATCATGTTTCTGTCTGAATAAAACAATTTGTAAATGACTTTTGGGTCAATGGACAAGGTTCCCAAGTGTCCTGAACACATCTTCAATAACACTTTTACTTATAAGAAAATAAAGTTCTATGACTTTATAAAGGAAGGAAGAAGAAAGTGAGTGATTTTTTTTCTGATCATATCATGTAATTTAAAGAAAAGGGTTCAAGTCATGAGTTTCAGAATTAAGGTACATTCAAATCTAGTTCAAAGAGTCTTGAAGCTGTGAAGTCGTGTTCCCTGTTTTTGGCTTAGATTGATTTTACCAGGTAGAGAAATTTGATCTGTTATTCTAGGTCATGCCCCTTTTTATTTTATCTGTTCTGCCTTACAGAATAAGTGGTGGCAGGTATGCCCATATTCCATGTATTTGCTGGGTCTTGTTTGTTCGTTCATTCTGTCTATTTGTTTATCTCTCCTTTAAAATGCATCATTACATTTGGAGATAACTACATCTAGTATTTCTTCAGTGCATGGGTGTGCCATGATCTCCAGAAACGAGCTGTTTATGTACTGCAGTACAATATAAACTTCTCATGATTCAAACAAACAAGCTTCTGACAGACTCAGAACACCCTGTGTGTGGAAACAGAGCTATGTGGTTGTTGACAGCAAGAGAGACAACAGTACTTTGAGACATGTGATGGGTGATTTGGAAGGTTGGTCACGTTTTGAAACTGGGACGTGATGACACTCCCAGATGATAAGCCAAGTTGTGCATTTTGTTCATTTCATTGTAGATCTCATTAAAAAAATGATACAATTTCCACTACAAAAACCTTTGCAAGTGTATCACCTAGAGCTGTGCAGCTCTACAGAAATCCAGGAGTTTGAGGATTGTGACATGGTCAAGGCCAGTTTGCAAAGTGGAAAACAAATGGTATGAGCCTTAGATAAAAGCTGAGATAGTATTGCTTGCATTTTATCTAAATAACCTGATCAACTTGATAATTATTTTGAAAATTATTTTTATGTGTATAATTCTTGTAACAGTCCATCTGATCTCTACAGTTGCTACTGTTATACATGGGACAGTGTCAGAACTTAGCTACGAAGCGTGTAGCTGGTATTGCAGGCTGGTTTCAGCTCACACAATAATAAGAGCACGTTTTCAGTATGGCACCTGTTTTCATCATATGGCTACAAAACTTAGACTTTTTTTCCTGTAGAGACCATAATATAGTCATAGTAGACTATATTAAAATCAAAACTATTCTCAGAGAACTGAGGGAATTAAAGGAAAGGAGTGAGAAAATTGCAGTGGAGATAGGCTGGAATGATACATGTTATAAACCAGTAGAGTTATGTCTATATAATGTGAGGATTATCCTCATTGCTTCTATTAGTAGACTAATTTTCATGGGGCACTATTCCAAGTAATAGTCTTGTTGCAGAACAAACCTTTAACACTTTTTTGTTTTTATATATGGAAAACTACAAAATACAGTCAAACACTAATTGCAACTTTAAATTCCTCACAGAAAGGTTTGTTTTCTGGAAATTCCATCACTCAGGTAGCATGAATTGCATGGACTGCATGAGGTCCTTATGAGGTGACCTAATATGTATGAATACTTTTTTTCTTTTTTGTAATACTTTGCCTACTCCCTTAAAAAGACATTGTTGTAGATTTGTATTGTGCTGCTGGAAATACCAAAACATTGTGACATTTCAAAGCCAGATTTCTGGAATAAGGACTCTGAGAGATCTGTAATACATAACTTTCATTGTTGCTGGCCCTGGGGCTAACTTTAAAGAAACCTCGAATCACCTTTCTGCAATACAGAAGTAACATATTTGACATGATTAAAAAAAAAAGTAAATACAGGTAGCTTTAAGTGGATAGGGAAGACCTTTAAAGCCTCACCTTCCATTAGGAAAGCATCATTCTCCCAAGAGCAAATGAAAGAGTGCATTTCAGGGAAGTACAGCTTTCAGTGTCTGTCAAACAAATGTAAAACACAAACCATAACAGATGTGACTTCTGCCCTGATGATAGGAGGTGAGAAGAGAGCACTTATCCCACAGCTGTTACTCTGGAAGAGAAAATATTTTCTTTTCTTCTTACTCCAGATTTGTATTTGAAAGGAAGAGGAGTAAACAGAGAGGGCAAAAGGTCAATGAAAAGAAAGGTCAATGTTAGCTTCTAAATGCAGCTGTATGCAACAATAACAACAGTCTTAATCTTCTCCCTCTCTGTGCGAATACTAGGAATTGGGAAAATTTGTCGAGGGAAAACTCTGCGTAGGTCTGAGCTAGGTGACAGGAGCAGAGGAGGCACACTAGTTCTGGTCTCAGCTGTATATAATGTCCGTGTTAGACTAGAGTTAAATAATCTAAACCATGCTTACTTGCTGCTAAAATTAGAATGGGGACTTACAATTCAGGAAAGAGACTGAGGAATCACCATGAATTGTTCTCTGAAATGACCTCATCCATGTGCAGCAGCAGCCACCAGAAGACAACAAAATGCTGAGCGTTGTCAGGAAGGTCTGTGAGCCTGGGACAGAGAGTCTTTTTCCCACTTTTGTTTTGGCATTCATGTATTGAATATTTTAGGCACGTCTGAACTTCATATACCAAGAAGGCAGAGCTAGAAGCAGAGAAGGGCAACAAACACAAGGGGATGAAGCAGCCAATGTATATGAAGAGGTTGAACAGTTGGGAGTCTTCAACTTGGTGAGCAGTAGGTATGTGGGTGATTTAACTGAGGTTTACAAGATGATGAAAATAGTAGACTGGGTGACTGCAGGTGTTATTCACCCCAAATTACACCTTGAAACAGATAAATAAAATATGTTTTTATAGAGAAGTTGATGAGCTTTAGGAATTGTTGCCACAGAAGGCTGTGGAGGCAGAAGTATGAGTGGTTGTCAAAGGAAAAGTCAACAAATACATGAACAGATCTAAATGCCTGTATCCAGTATGGATTTTCTTGCTGTCTTTCACAGGTAGACCGTAAAAGTAGTGATGTACTTGTGTCTAACACAAGTAATTTCTTCAGGCACGTTCTTGAAATGTTAACCCATTTCAAAATCCTACTAATGTTTCATCTATTATTATTTTAATCTTTTAGCTAATTCAGATAGCAAAGGGCACACCTTTTCTTTGAACGATAGGCATGCCCTCCCAGATACATACTGGACTTAATTAGTCTATGCATACTTTATCTCGTATGTACACTCATTTCTATATGTACCAATACATTAATAATCACACACATTTTTAAAAGTAATTTTGGAGGTGATACAGTGGGCACAGCAGGAGAGTCTGTGTAATTCATGTCTGTCACAGTTGTCCCCAGAGTTTTTGTCTGGCCTTTAACGTCCTACTCATGCTTGTGTATTTGCCTCTGTGTAATTCCAAAGCTACAGAGCTGGATCTCTCTTGTAGACACTACAGAGCTCCCCCATGGGCTTTGACTCCTCAGAAAATGTGAGTATCAGAGGTATAACACTTAAAACGAGGCAATGGTTGCATTCGTTTTATATTGTGCTCTGCTTCAAGACAAAACCTGACTTGTACAATGTCACAATTGACAATGATACTACCTTAGTAAAATTTGTTCTTATTATCTTTTCTGAAAGTTATAGCCTATGTGATGTTATATAACTCTTCTGTGTGATAGAGAAGCAGGATATTCATATTCTCATTTTGCATGCAAATAGACTGCCACTAACAGCCTTGAGGCAACATCATATACCAGATTGCACAACAGGTGAGAGGATGGTCTGGGACTTCACTTTACCTATTCCCTATATTCTTTTCTGCCCATTGTGTGGTGTGTGATGATTTCACTGGCAATTATGATAAAATAAGGAATTACTCATGCTTAAGTAACACCCCTATCTGCTTTAGCCAGACTACAGTCATATCTTGTGTTTGTCCTCAGCAGTTATGCGATGTCTGTTTTAATTTCTTTTACAGTGAGTATATCTGCCTGAAAATTTCCATCTAGCTTGCCAGAGAAGCAAAAAGGACATTGTTCCCAGAGTACGTATTCTTCAGTTTGTTGGAAAAAGTTTCCCCTTGGCGTTAATGTGCCCATATACTCCACTACTTTTTAGCTTGATTGTATTCCATGCAAGTTCTTAAACTATACCCAAGACTGTGATGTCTGAACACCTCATACAGCTAATCACCCAAGGTTGATGGGTGCTATGTTGGCCAAATTTCCTCTCCATTCCCTCTCCTTACATCAAAGTGTGTTATACTAGTTTTTGGTGCACATATTCCTCAGCTACTAATCAGTTTTGAGATGTTGTGGGGAAAAGTAAAGTCAAAGAAATAAACTTTGCTGGAGATTGGATGATATCTCTGGTCATTCTTATATATAACAGGAATCAAGTTCAAAGTTTTGGACCCAGAGATGAAAACAGAGATGAAAACATGCATCCTGAGCTCATGAGCAACACCCTTAGGTTGAGAGAGTGCTCAGGAAGTACTGATGTCCAAAATTGTAGTAATTTAAAGCCCAGAAAGATGTGACGCTTCCTGATCTTATTATATTGAAATACAATTTGCACAAATGCTTGTCCTAAACACTGTTTTTTCTGTGATTTAACTCTGCAGCAGAATAGATGGATTGCTGCAACCAAAAGATAATCTCACATTGTGCTTTCTACCTGGAGAAGTGCATCTATGCACTACTGTTTGGGTAGTATTTCTCCAATTATGTTTTGGGTGCTATAGATTGCAAGTATTTGCAGACATACTATTTGTGGACATGTGATATAACTAATTAGGTACGACTTCACAGTGGTGAAACATCAGAGGAATTCAGCAACAAACTAAAGAAATCTACCAGCAACTCCTTGCTAGGTTGGCTTTTATTTTTGTTTTCTTATTTTGCAAAATGCTAGAGAACATAGTCTGCTTTCTTGAATACGCAGAAAAGACACTGCCATTTATGATGTCTGAAGAGCTGTGTCTTCCCGTATAGCTTCAATTGCTAGTACTGCTGTAGAAATGAAGTTGATGGAGCACATTATGGATTTTTCACTTGCCTAGAAGAGGAAAATCAATTTCCATCTAATAGAGCAGGAGGTCACTAAATACTGCCAGCTGCTCTGTGACACTGTAGACTTAAGCAGTAGTCCTGTGAGACAGATACAAGTAGGGAACAGGATCCTGGAGTGCATTAGTACACAGATAAATAGAGAGGAAAATAAGACACTGAAAAAAAATGAGCTGAGAAAAGAAAGTAAGCTTCAATTTCTTCAAAAATATCTGGACAGAAACACTGCACACAGAAGCTGGAGCAATTGCGTCCAAGTCAGACTTACTACATAATTTTCTTATGATGGAGAGCTTGAACTCACATGTATGCAGTAAATCTACCACAGGTGAGAGTTCAGGTCATTCAGCAAAAGACTGATGGGACAGCTTCAGCTCTGAGTGACGTACTCTTTTGCCATTGTGAGAAATTTTAAAATGAGATGGATGCAGCTCACTTCTGGAGACATGAATATGAATAGATAAATGAATAAATAAAAGCAATCCACACAATATCATAGAATTAAAATGAAGTGAGCTGTGCCATTATCCGTGTTTGACCTGGTCTTTTTCCCATCGAGGGGAATGAGGAAGGGAGCTGGCAGGACAGGAGTAACCTACACATTTCTCTGAACAAAAGCTGAATATCATGTCAGTCTGTGATAAAATAACCAATTGATATTTGTGTAAAAATTATGGGGCTTTTTGTTTTGTTTAGTTTTGTCTTCGTATGAGAACATGGCTGGATGTCCTTGTTTGTAAACTGCTGGTGATAAATTCATTATAAGGAAGACGCACAAAGCTCAATTTAGCTGTGTTGTCACCTGGTACCGGACATTGTTCAAAGCTAACAGTTTGCTGCAAGTAGATACGTGGGCTATGTCCTACGCTATAATAGGAAAGAGGAAGGACTGAAGCAACATGATGAGACTACTAGTACGGATTTCCTGACCTGTGGTCATGACTGAGTGCTCAGTAGCTGTAAAAGGAGAGACCCAAAGGGAAGCCGTGCTGGGTCATACTGATTGTTATTTGAACTAATGCAGAAATACTGACTTAGGAAATGTTTCTGTGTAATGCATATTATCTGAAAGAGAAGGATTGCATTGGGAATTCCAGGAAGATGAAGGAAGACACTGAGGAGAAGATGAAGGACTTTTATTTGCAGGTGTAGGACAACTAGCCAGTGAGAGAGCAGTTAAGGATATCCACAGAGTCAAAAACAAGTAACTGGAAGACTATGTGACTATGATGCATACTTTTACTTTGCATAAAACCAGCTGAACACTAAAACCAGAAACAAAGAAAAAGCCATTGCTCTTATTTCCCATTTATTTTCCAAATACTCACAATTAACAAAGTACAGATTTCTGTACTCTACAGCAAGATAGGTAAGAAAGAAACAAATCTTTAAGTGATGGATGCTGTGGTGCCTGCTCAATTCAAACACCTTCTTATTTTACAAATAGTTCAGTTGACTTCAGCAAGGATACTACTCCTAGTCAATGATGTCAGAGTAAAGCCTTCAGTAGATCATCCATGGATAAAATCAAGTGACAGTGCTGTCATTCTAGCTGAGGTCCAATTAGAACAAGTTACAATTGTACTAGAAAGAGTTTATTTAGTACTAGCACTTTCACCAGTGTATTGTCATAGAAAGAAACACCTTGCAAAAGAGAGGCAGTAAACGAAAGGGAAATGTTCTTCAAGAAACAGACCTTTGTTCTGCTTTCTACATATAAGTATCACAGAATAGCAAAAGAATCAAAATTTTTGGAAAGAACTTCCTTAATTTAATTGCATTTGCTCCAGCACTTCAGAGAATTTATGAGAGTGAGACATATATATCTACTAAACATCTATTCCATCTTGAATTACACTCTCTTGGGTCAAATTTCTGGAGTTTTACTGCACGGGCAATGAAGCAAAGAATGGATCCAAATTGGTTTTAAATTAATCAAACTCACAGTTAAAAAGCAGAGCATCATCACTTAGGTTAAATGTCAGTTGTTCATCTTCAAACTTACGTATTTTTTTTAACTTACCATAATTGACCTTTTCTAGTATAACACCCGGTTAAAACCAGGAGAAAATGACAATATGATAAGAGAAGGACAATTTCAGTTATAACAAAGTCATTATATAAAAGATGAGATATGAAGATATTAATTAATCTCTTCTCAATATTTTCCACAGAAGGGCAATTACACTTTTGAATTCATGCTACTTGTAATGTATGTGATCTCACAGCTGAATTATAGGTGAGCAAAGAAGATAGGAAAATGAATTTAAAAAGAGTGAGAAAGGCTTCATTCAAAGCTGCAAAAGTCATGGAAAATCTGTTATGGATTTCTGTGAGCTTTATATCAGGCCATTAACAAACTAGTGAGAATTTATTCAGGTTTAAATAACTGAATAAAATAGCTAGTCCTTTGGTTATCACATTCACTTTCAACTTCCCTCTTTGGTCCTCTTTCTCTAGTCACAGACTGCCCTTTGTACAAATAGTGCAAACCTTCTTTAGGAAGAAGAATGAAAGCATCCTGTTGCAGGGCATCCCTGAGCAAGTTTACCAGCTCCTTACTTGCCAGTCATGCCCATGCCTGACATTAAGCAAGGGCTGCTGCAGTCTGGCCCCACTTGCTATGTCACTGAATACAATTAACATCTGGCAGCAGGTGCATTTTTATTCCAGTTTATGAGAAAATTATTTTTTCAATACAGTTGTGAATGTTTAAGACAAAATAATAACCTGGCTGGATTGAGTGCACTAGGGCATGTTGGAAAGTAAGCTGTGTTTGCTGGCAGCTGAGAAGTGCACACATGGGCAAGGTTTGTTCCAAGAAGGAATTGTCCCCTTAATTTCTGGTGGATGAACAATGTCAATGAAGTCAACAAGTCTATCCACAAACACACACACTGACAGTTTGGGACCAGCCTGCTCAGTATATGAGCTGTAGAAACAGGGCTTTGGCCTGGTACAATTAAGCCAAATGACAAAGCTCTCATTAACTTTACAGGGACAAAGCACTAATAAATGAAAGATGCTAGATCGCCACAGTGCATAAAGTATTGAAAAGAAATCTTATTTCCAACAACTTTGTTGTCTGCTTGGGACCATACAAGTCATTCTGGGATGGATCTTACATTCCTAGCACAGATAAAACTCCCATTGGCTTAACTAGTATTTATGCTGAAAATAGAATTGAGTAAACCAAGGTTTGGGCTGTATCATTAATAATATTGTAATGTAATATAGGACCATGCTTTCCCAGGCATGTGTTTTAATTGACATAGTGCATGCCAATCTTTCAGTCACATCTGCTACTTAACAGATCTTCCTAGATCATTCATCATTTATTCCTGAATTTTCAATGATTTAATGAAATCCTTTGAACCGGATAATGACATTAGCACTACAAATAAACTGAGTGATTTCATTATAGTTTACATATTTTATTTTGGCTTTCATTGTTATAACAACCAAACAACTCTGTACATGTGGGAAACAAAACCAGTTTTATCTGGAAGTCTATTTAGTGTCTTATGAAACTAAAAAGAATCTGTGCTTAATAATGTGTGGACTGAAAATGAAAGCATGTAAGTCTTCTTAGGGGGTGAAATTACATGTTGTTTCAGCAAAGAATTACAGATTAAAAAACCTCTGTTTAGAAAAAGCAGACCACAGAAATCTCCTCTCTTAACACAACATTTACAAGGCAAGCTGTATAACGCAGAACCTACACCAAAGTCCATTAATCACGGGAACCTGAATGATGATTTCAATGGGTGTTGACTCAATGCTATTAACAATATTTAACAAGTTCACAAGAAGTACTCACTCTAACAGAGCTGGATTTAATCCCCGCCCCTCATCAGCCACATAGCCCATAGCAACATAATATTTTTCCTCCCACCTATTGAAGGGTCCTCTGTAAACTCATGCATTCACAAGGAGAGCAGGATAGGAGAGGTTTGGGTATGGGAACATTCTTAGATGTGGTACTGTCTCCAGATTGTCTTCAAAAAAATTATCAAGTACATTTATTTCCTTTGGCTTTCTTTAATAAGGAAGATTTGGGCAGCATTTAGCTACAGATACAGTGACATGCATTTAGGCTGCCAGACAGCTTAGTATGCAAGATGTTGTGTAGGGAAAGTCCTGAGAGGACGCAGCTGTAAGCCCCTGGCAGACTGGCACCTCCATTAGGTATCCCTAAATACACTTAGATGTAAATGCTTAAGAGAGATGACACCAGATTGGAAACCTGAGGGGAAGAATGTGAGGAAAGAAGAAAAGAGTTGGCAGTTCTTCCAGATCAGCTCATTTTCATTGTACTCAACAGAGGCACGGCTTAATTCTCCATCAAATTCCTTCTTTCTCTACTGCAACCATCAGAAATTACTTCAGTCATGACAGAAAGGATTTGGAAATAGACAAAATGCAAAAGAATAAAGGAAAACAACAAAATGTTCATACACATACTTGAAAATGGATTTATTATTCTCTACATGAATGGAAAAGACAGGAAAAACCTGGAACAGACATTCAAGAGTAAAATCAAGAAATAAAGAAATATGTGCACATACAAGTTAACTGCCAGGGCCAGGAAGGATAAAAATGAAAGTAAAGCCTTCTCATCACCTGACTGGAACCAACAGCAGGATGATGGGGATTTTTGCTTTCTTTTGATGACTGTGTCACAAATAAATGCAAATGGAATTTCATTAGCCCAGTGTCCCTAAAACAAGTGAAACAGTAGAAAGTCACTCATACTTCTCCCTTTAAAATTAAGTTAGAAAGTAGAAAAAAGGATAAGATGAATATGGCACAGAGCTTCATACACACCTTGATGATCAGAAAACATCAAAATAGGAATCCTATCACAATAGGAAACATTTATGATTCTCTGATCCTATTACTGAGTAGACTTAAAATATAGACAAATGAATTTCAGTGATAAAGATCTGAAACTCTACCCTGCAGTGAGTCCACTGCAAAAGAATAAAGCCAGGAAAGGTTATCTGAGTGGACAGAGATTATTATTGTCTTCAGTGATATGCCCTACTATGTTACCCAAGTTCCCTTTGGGTAATTTCACTTTGACCTGAAAAGATCATGTTTATGATACTCTTAGCAGAAAGACTTTTTTACAATTATTTTTAGGCTGATGTTTGTCCAGACTTTCAACATTTATTTTGCTTCTCAAAAGTTAATTGTATTTCTGAAATTAAGAATATTTTAGAAGTTCACTTTGAAAATATCAAAATGAAATGCTGAATTTTATTATTTTTTCCATGTTTCTTGGAATTTGAAATATTCACATACAATTTTGATCAGCCCATACTTGCAGTTTTCAGTGCACAGTACATTTCACCAATGACTTTTTAAAAGGAAAAAAAAAAAAAACAGAGAAAAAGAGAAAACTATTTGCTTTGATGAGATTGGTGCAGGAAAGAAAATCACATCTGACTTCAGTTCTCCATTGGACCAGAAATAAAAAGCAAAAATGGGCTGGTAGTGAATGATGTTGAGAAAGATTGATGGAAATGAGAAGGGCTGGAGATGACTTTAGGAAGCTCACAATCCCTCAGTTCAGCTACTCATTCAAAGAAAATGTACTCTCCACTGGCCTGGGGACCAGCTACCATGTAATACAAGCGATAATTTAAAGTAACATCACTATTGTGGACAAAAAGAAGTTGAATGTCAGTGGGTCAATACATGCTTTATACAGAAATCCACAGAATAAAAAATTAGATCGCCTTTAATTCACAGCTGCTGGCCTGTAGAAATTCTACTTAAAGCTGAACAGTAAAGCATTATAGGTAATGGAGTTGATTATGGTCCAGTACTTATCTCTCTCACACAGAGCTGTTTGGACTTTAATGTTTGCAAAGTGCTTTGAGACAGCAGCAAGGAAAGTATTATTTTGTTGTGTAGAGGTATAGGGTTTTTGGCTTCTTGGGAAACTTGAAGTGATCATTTCCTGACTTAGTACAGTGGAGTTCATTTAGAGCAATAACAGGAGAGAAACTACTCCCCACACAGCAATTCAAAATATTTTAAAGAAGCCTAGAAAATTGCTTTCAGATGGCAGTGCAGTAAAGTAAAAAGGCAGATTTTTCTTCAAGAATACTTTTCTTTAAATTGCCATCTAAAAAAAAATGAAATCATGAAATGACAGCTCCTGTGCATGAGGTTTGTCAATGGATTTCACAACACAGATCGAAAAGCCTGTGGAAATCAGTCTGTGGAAATCCCAATCTATTGGGATGTGAAAGATTTATGTTTTTTACTCTCCTCAGTCATCCTGTAGCACTGAGGATGTCACTTAATTTTTATTTACTTTAGGATTCTGTAAATAAGAATAGTATTAGTTAGCTTTACTCAATATTTTGGGATCAGCTAATGCCAAATGACAAAGTTTATATAGATTGTGGTATATAGACAAAAGTTATAAAGATTGTAGCTCAATATGAAGAAGACAGTTTCCCAATAAATTTCTTTCAGAAAAGCAGATGTAGATACAATAGCATTTTGAGATATAAAAATGTACCATTTACTATGCCTAATATTTCTCTTGTTTTCACAGGTTATGATGGACTGACTCTGAGAGGTAATTTTTCTTTTAGTAAATATTACAGGATATGAAATTGCCATGCATCTTTATTGTGATATGCAAACCAGAGAAACGTGTAAATGTAATATTAGTGGAAGTAGAAATTATATATTCAGTAGATGGTGCACAAACTAATACGAACTGTGAAGGAGTACATTTTTTATCTTTTTTCATTCCTTTCTCCTTTCCAAGATCTCTAATGCACAACTTTCACTGCAAAGAATAAGAAGGTAAGCAGTTGTGAAATTCAAAACATAGTAGAATAAACATCTCCAAAATTGAGCATGGGAATATTATCAGTATTTGAACCTGAATCTTCACCATTCACTTGTGTTGAGAAATCCCAACAAAGCGGGGATATGTACTGGATATATGATACAGAAGACATGCAAGGTCTAAAAAATATCCTTTGGTCATAATAATTGAAAGAAAAGAAAAACATTTGAAATAATTGTATGCTATTAAAACTCATCAGTAATTAACAAATCCATAGTAAACAAACTATTTCATTTCACCAAAGACTTTTACTGAGACCTAGTTTACTCATAGCTTTGGAAAATTTGGTTTGAGCAAATTCAATGAAAATAATTTGTTTCAAAACAAAATTGCTTGCCACAAAATATGCAATTACATTTGAATTTGAACAAAATAACTGTTTTTCCAATTAGAATGTTTTCAGGAATCTATTACAATTTTTCTAAACATTCTAGTTAACCATCAATCTCATTTTCAAGAATACCAAAAAGTTTCAACCAAAATTTCACCACAGTGAGATTTCGTGTCAAAAGAAGAGTTCAAAGGAAAATGCATGTTATGGTGGACAACAATCAGGCCAACAGTACTCTCAGTTGAAATTGCTGAGAGGAGATGCCTGAAAATCAATGCCTAAAGCCAATGCTTGAGCAACCTCTCCTTTTGATTTCATATAATAGTAATTCATTACTTATAAATTTTTCTTGCTAGCCACTCTTCTAATCAGCTTTTCCACCTTACATTCTTCAGACTTGCCACTGTTGTCTTGTATCATAACCTAACATCCTCTTTCTTCTTAACCTTCCAGCATCTAGAAGTTTCTCTGTAAAGCACGTGGCCCATTGTAGTGCCGTAGAACAACAAACATGAGACAGCACTCAACACCTTATGAAAGCTGGCACCAGCTTTCTGAAATGGATGCAAATGTACTAGGAGTAGCAGCACTCTGTCCAGGCAGCACTGTTGGCACCATCACAACATACTCTAGGTCAAACATTACAGTGTGACCTTGCACCTTACATACATGCAAAAACTGCATTGATCATGTACATTTCCAATATGTCATCTAAATAGCATTTAAAAACCTAAAGCAGATAGCAGTTATTTTTATATGGCATGTCAAACAGGAACAGACATATCAAATATCAAATTAAAATGTCTTAACATTTTCTGTTAAGTATAATAATCAACTCTATGACTGACAACATGATAAGAAACAAGAATAAGGAGATGTACGAGTTTCTTCTTTTAGTCTCTTTGTCCTATAACACTTTCCTATTTCAAGTCATTGCATTCATAATACTTATACTGAATATCTGTGATGAATCTGAATTAAACAGCAGAATATGTGTATTGTAATTACATAACTGCAATAAATTCCTCTGAGAGTATTTTTTTCCTCAAAATAATAGAAGTTATTATTAAGGTTTTTCCCTTTCCTAAAGAGAATGATCTTCATGATTTTATGGAATTTTTCTTCTTTTTCCCTACTCGTCTCAAAATTCTGAAGAAATAAATCTAGAGGCTAACATAACTTAAGTGTCAGTAAAAGAATTATGCCTGACTTTAAAGATGTCCCGATGGCCTATCTGTTGGTATTGGCTTTCTGACTCATGAGTGCTGTAGGGTGTAGAATCTGTTCTGATAGGCAGATGGATATATTAATTTGATGTATTGACACAGTACTGATAAACCCATCAAACCCAAAGTTTAATAGTGTCTTGTACTTTGTGCCTGCCTTCCTAGTCCATCATGTACCTGATTAACAAAAAAAAGATCAGACCTTTAATCAGTCAATAGGTTTGTCGTAATGATTGCCAGTAATAATATCGTAATAGTCTTACTGGTAGAAAGAATTCCATTCACAAGCACCCTGCATTCTCTAAGGATGTTCTTTGGTATTATTCCTAGCTAGTATCCACAGAAGTGTACATTTTGTTCTATTTAAGTGTTCACTTTTGCCTTGAAGGGCTATTTTGTTCTAAAAAAGCCACTTCAAAACTTTACAGAACTGCAAATGAAATGAATTCTGAGATACAACCCGTGACCAAACCAACTAGTGGAAAGTTTTAATCACAGAGATTTAGCTGGATCTCAAGTGATGCTACCAGAAAATCAATAAATCTAATGGACATGATTCATTTTTAATAGTAACATAAAAAAGTTCTGAGGTAAAATTCATTCTATTGCAAGTTACTTATACAACGTGCAATGAACCACTCTTATCTTCACTAACTTCTTGACATTTATGGTATGAGAGTGAGATGAAGAGAATGAACATCATGTAAAAGGAATCAGCTGTAATGGGCAATGTGTGCAGGCAATCAACTTCTGTATTGGTTGCAGCACCACCAGAGTCACTTTCTAATTTAGTAGATAAGCAATCACCAAATGTAGTTAGGTGATATTAAGCCATTTGGAGCCAAGAGCACAAACTGCAAGCATTTACACGTTTCTGAAATAAAATCTCCTTTCCACAGAAAGCAGGGTGAAAATTGCTGTTGACTTCATCGAGGGCAGCATTTCTATTTATAGATGTTAGTGCCGGAGAGAACCGTTTATGATCACTTGGTTTGAAGCTCATGAAGACAGAGCATAAAATTTCTTTGAATGAGTTCTACATCCTGCCTAATAGCAATGCAGTTCGGTGACACCATGTCTCAAAGGAAGTGAGGCAACTTAGATTCAAAGAAGTTGAGGACTGGGAAACTGTTACATGCCTGAAAATCCATTCCAACAGTGAAAAATGTGCAAAAATTTTTATTTTAAGTTTGTTTTATTTCACTTTATCTGGCTTCCAGCTTATCTGTTAAATCAAAATGCTGTCTGGAATAAGAGGCATTCTCTCCTCAGATATATCTATAAACTGTGATCAAATCACCTCTTAACCTTCTCTTTGCTAACTTGAGCTCTTTACATCTCAGCATGTTCTCTAGGCCTCACAGCCCTCCTTGCAGAGCTGTATTAGTTTCACAGTGGCATCTGGCTTTAGGCAAGCCTTCAGACTATTACATTTATTTATTTATGAAGAGCTGTCCTTTGTTCTGGTTCAGTGCTGTTGCAGAAGCAGATATGGGTATCAGTCTGGGGAATAACTGGAGGGGCACTGACACTTCTGTTAAGGACTTTTTATTTGACAAATGCTGCAAGCTTGACAGAGTTTTCAGAAGGTTTCTAAACTCTTGGTTTAAGCAGATGCCAAGCCATGCACCAGCATGCTTGCTTGTTGTGGCTTAGTCCCAGCAGATGTCATGCAGAGCACCTCGCCTCTGAGTTTACAAAAGACCACTCTCACACATAGGATGCTATCACAGAGTGTACTCTCAGAACAAATTGTGTATGCAACATATGACCTCTCACTGAAACACATCTCAGACATAACATACTGTTTTTTATTTCCTCCTCTGCTCAGCAGATGGATGAAAGATGATTTTAATATATAATTCTACATAAATCTAATAATTGAATAATTATTTATTATTATACATTTTTTTAGAAGCCTAAGAGGCATATCTTATTTTACATCTTTTTCGTTATTTCTTGAACCTGTCACGGTAACATCAGTTAATAGATAAATGTACAATTCTTATTCGGCATCTCAAGAACTTTATCCAAATTTATATCAACGCTTGTTGTTGTAGTATCCTGGGTATTTATTTTGTTATAGGTCATGTCTTAAAAACAATATATCTGTGAAGGAGGGCAGAGATTGTGCTAAAGAGAGTACTGAGAAAATGACTACAGCTGGCTTAGCCAATTTTAACAGCAACTTGATTATTAAAAAATCAAACACATTACTTTTACAATATTTGTGTGAAAACGAAAAATACTTTTTCCAGCATTTAACAACACGAATATGCAAGACTGGCACAAGATTTCATCATCTTAGTTGTGCTTCATTGTTCCCTGAGATGCATTTTATAGTTTCAGTAAAGTTGCATTAATAAAGTTTTGTGACGGCCAGATTTATATTACTATTCAGTTGTTCTCAATTATAGTTGTCTCCTGTAGCATCATTTTGACTAGGCCATTATTGTGTAAAGTCAAAGGATCAGTTAAATAGAAACTGAGGAGAGTTAGACTTTTATACTTCTAAAAATCAAAATCATTTGCCTTTTTATCTGGACACAATCAGAAAGAAAAGTAATGAATTCACATGCTAGAAATTGTACTGAGAAATTGTTCAAAGAACTTCTGTCTTCAATATCGTTTCATATCTTATTACAGATTTTATTTTACCTCTTGTTCATTATTTCTTAAACCTGTCAGAGCCATGCCAGTTAATAGCTAAATGTACAATTCTTATTTGCTTTCTCAAGCACTTTACTCAAATTTATATCAATACATTATTCTAGTACCCTGGATATTTATATTGTTACAGCTTTAATGCTTGTTTATTTTCCTATTTAAAAATAAGCAAGCCCAATTTATGGGCAATAGAGCAAACCTCTGCATTAGAAACAATGTACGTGCATCAAACAGACTTCTGAGGCCTTTAGATGAAGGTCTTGCTTGCACTTCTGCACAGCTGTAGCACCTTAATATGGTCAGCTAGATAGTAATTAGCAGTTGCGTATTCCTTTCCAAAACCCACCACATCTATCATATTTGCCAACATCTCTGCTGAGGATAGTGTTAGATTAGGACTTCAATACTCCCGGGGTGGCCATCTTTTAATCATGCAGGTGGCAGGAAACTCTGTCTCACCTTACAGATATGTGATGCCTGACTTCAATGGAGCTGCCTCAATTTACAATAGTCTCAGAAGTGGCAATATAACTAAAACCTGCTGCTCCCTCTTGCTAATAGCTCCACTAAAGCCAGACACTGCATGTTTGCAGGGAAAGACATCAGCTGTGTGTCTATAACTGCCTGTGTTTTTTTTTTCACTTCATTCTGCTCAATATCTGAATTTTAAATCAGATAGTTTAGTTCCTTCTTGATTAACACAGCTCGGTTTGAAAGTTAGATAGGCCTGAGCCAGACAGCTGGAATACAAAGTATACATTATGGCTCCAGGAGGTTCCAGCTGAAATACTTTGCAGAGCCTGCGAAGATTGTTGTATTTTCAGCCAAAATCCTCCTAAGATTTACAGGCACACTTAGCTTTACTTTTCCAACGGGGTAGGTTTAGACCCTTAGTGTGAAGAACATCGCAGGACTATGCAGACTCTAAAAAAATGAATGAAGATGCAGTGAGTCTCTTCCCTTCCAATAATTCCTGCAAATGAGAAATGTCTCATTCTCCCTCTTTGCCATTATGATCTCCCAGGAACGTGGTGTTATTTATTACTATTATTAATTTTTTTAGATTTTTTAATTTTTTTTTTCTGAGACAGCAGCAATTTTACCGGGCTAGCGCTATACCAAATGACATTTTAGTGATTCCTGTTGCAACTGTCTACAAGGCTCTGAGAATCTCAAAACGGATTTGGCTGATCAAGACCTCTGCCATGGGCTTGACACAAAGATATCTCTAAGCTGTTTTCTACAAGTGTGCCCTTATCTGAGTAGTCAGTTTTCCACAGTATTATGTCTGCACTCAGAGCTAAATCTGTACAAAAAGTGCTTTGCGGTGTTTGGAATAAAGCAATCATTAAGCTCCTTGTTGGAGATTAGAGAAGGAGGCAATGCTGACTTTAGCCTCTGTTCTGGGAGAGCCATTAGGGTTCAATTTTTTCCACTTCTCCTACCATCTTTATTACCTGCTAATTCTCTCCCACAAGGCATGAGCGTAGAGCAGGTAACAACAACAGTAAGCTCTCAAGAAGGTTGCTGATGCCACCATAAGAGCCAGTGACAAAAATCCCAATAGCTCTTTTAATGTGCTGGGCACAGCTCATAAAAAAGGGCAAAAAGCAACTTGATTGTCTCCGAGCTCCTCAGGAGAAGAACTGTGACAGCTGGAATCACAGTTATCTCTGCTCCCTGTTACTGCCAGCGGGTAGTCATTTGCTGTGAAATTGGCAATATCCAAAGTTCAGTCAAATGCAAAGTAAACAGACTGAAACAACGGAGATAAATATTTGCTTTCTAATCCCTTTCAGTGATACAAGACTTCAGCAACACTTGTAATGGGTTGAAAAACAATTCAGGATAATAAAACACCCTCCCCTCAAAACAGAACAAAAATCCTAAACTCTGAAACTTCCTCATCACCAGCCAGCTTTGAGGACATCAGGGGACATTTCTTGTGACTATTCATAACTTTATGAAAAGAGTGCAGCTGTTAACTTTGCACTGACTTTGTTAACTGACGTTAACCTGCTGTCTTGTGTTACAGACGGGTCAGAAACACATCCTGGAAAGGAGGAAATGGAAGTAGGCTGCTTGTTCATGACAGCCTCATTATAGCGAAGCTCCCTCTGGCAGATGAGCTGATAGGAAGATAGAAAGCTGAACAGACTTTTAATTTTTTATTGCATGGTCTCACTCCTTGGGTCCACAGTTTGGCTCTGAAGGAAGAGATTTCTCACAGTGAGGTTCACACTTCAGCCTTTTCTCACAGAAGTGGAAGATTTGCCCTCCAAACCTCTCCCACACTCATTTTACAGTGGCAAGCCAGGACTTTCAGGTTTGTAAGTGAAATTTACATGACAGTAAATTTTGATTTTACGATTAGTCTAACACAAGCGCTTTCTAGATGTCAAAACTGGAAGGGAGGGCAAATTTCATGCACTTGAGCCAAGTAAGAGGAGATAAGAAGTTTTCCATGTTTTATGCTGGCATGCAAAAACTGCCATGCACTGCAGCATAGTCTGCAACACATGGCTTCTCCATACAGCCCATGGCAAATGCTCATTTAAGCGTCTGAATGATTCATGCTGTGCGCTGCAGCTAATATGTATGTGTGCAGTAACATCTGGCAAGTTGCTGAAACTAAAACTGCTGACTGCTTATTAAAGTATCTTTCATTGATTTTGTTTAAAGTATAAAGAGCTGCTTTTGATTATCTGGCAAATCCACATTCTAACACTTTAACTTTTCAATATAAGTTTGCAACTCTCAGGGCTACACAGTTTAAATGAAATTGGGATTTATTAGAGAGTAAAACTCTCTTGGAAAGGAAAGATGAAATATTCCTTTGCCTCTGACTTTTTCTAATACCATAATTTTATATTCTGGCTTCATTTAGGGTTGAATCCTCACCCAGTTGAATAGAGTTGTCCTTCTGATATTTGGATGAATCCATCTCAGGTATCATTATATCTTTCTTAATGGAGTTATATGAGTTATGTGTTTGTCCTTCAATAAACAAGTGGATTCTGGTACTCAGCTTTGTATTAATGCATTCAAAAAGGAGCATCTCATTTGTAGACTGGCAATTTGCAAATATATATATATATATTTGGTCTCAAGAATATCCGAAAGACATTGGATCACTTTTTCCTGTAAAGTTCTGCACACTGAAAATGCCTGCGTATTTTTGTCTTCTCTTCAAATATGTCAAATCTGAGAAGAAAGCCAAGGAAAGTGTTTTGCTACTGAAATCAGCTTGAGATTTTTTTTCCATAAAAAAGAAAGCCCAATTTAAAAAAAAATACAGCCAAAACTGAAGTCAAATGCTTTCCAACCAGATGTAGTGAATACTTCTCCAATTATCTTTCAATTTGAACTTGAGGTTATAGAGCATACAGGTTTCTGACTGTTAAAAAAAAAGAAGCTATTCTCTTTCATAAGGTTGCTTAAGATATTTTATTAAAAGAAATGTGTCAGACTGAAAAATCGAGCTGAAAGTTAGTAACAAAAGTTAGCTATAGATCCACCCCTCTAATTAGGTTTATTCTGTGTCTAGAGATCTAAATTTTTGCACAGTTTTTACACTTGTTAAACACCTCTTTATCCACACAGTATTTCCAACCTGAGTGTGTTGTGTGAACTGTGTGCTTGGGAGCATCAAAGTAAGAAATTTACTAAAGAAAAATCCAGTATGGAGCCTCTAGACTGTGATATGAGCTCCAAAACTTAACTAAGAGATCCTTTCAGCCCATGAGGACAGCTCTTAAACTTTGCAGTCTTTCTTCTGTAGACACTGCAGACAACAGAGTGCACTGCTGTTCTAGGTGGTCAGCAAAGCTGGTAAGATACCACTAATTTTTCTTTAAAACACACACATGGTAGGTTCATGATTTTGCTTTAAGAGCAAAGTCACAGATACATTTTAATACTTCCAAAATCAGTCCTCAAAAGAATAATTTTATTTTGAATACAAATTTTTTAATCTACTTTTCGAATTAGGCAGAGCAACAGGTATCTGTGACATTTCATCCGCTACTTGCTAGAATGACACTGTGAAACAAGACAAGAAAAAGAGTAGAGATTCTGCTCACCAGGAGTAAGCATAGAGCTCTCCCATAAAACATCTGTGTCTCAGGCCTCTG
Organism: Penelope pileata; assembly: GCA_013396635.1. NCBI lineage: Eukaryota > Metazoa > Chordata > Aves > Galliformes > Cracidae > Penelope > Penelope pileata. The sequence continues at coordinate 221,707 of WBMW01005877.1, forward strand.
CAGCTTTGACATAAACTTCCAGGAGATTTACCAACATGTATAACAGATCTACCTCTCTCCAGCGATCTCCCTGGAACCTGGCAGACACAGCAGAAACACACTGAGGATCAAAGAATAAGATGCTCTGGCTTTTCACCATGTGGGATTGCAGAGGTTTACAAAAAGGGAGCAGCTTTCTTGCTCTGAACACTGAAACAGCCAAAAAAGAGTCGCTGGCTTTGTCAGGCAAGGAACCAAACACCAGTGAATTTCCATCTGCTGTTACCTGTCTGACAAGGTGACTCAGGCTAAAAAGCATACTTTGGGAAGATGGATTTGCTGTTTTTCTTAGGAATTTTCAACTGTCACCCTTGGGCACTGCATAAACTTACACAAATGGTTTCCAGACAGTACCCTTAGAGCAGAATATCTATCATGCTAATAGTCCATAACCCAGCTTTAACCCAGTCAGACACAAAATCTTTCTGGATAAGAAAATAAAATCTTTACCACAGAATTTAACTATGGTGTATGGAAAGCATTTCAGCTCCCAATGTATGTACATTGCATACGAAAACTTTGCGCACATGCTGAACATCTTTATTTTTCTAAGGGATGTATTCATTTAGCTAGGATGGAAAAAAGATCTTAGGCAACTACATAAAGGTGGTCTAGTTAAAAACTGTGTCTTCATAATGATGTTTCAAACTAAATAGATAAAAAATGGACTGAAGCACTTCATATTTGAAAGCAAATCATAAATGTGTGTACATTCCCTCAGATGTCTTCAAAAAAAAGTACATGTATAATGATTGTGTGACTGAATGTTAAAAAAGAAATACTATTAGCCATAAAAGATGTTCACAAGAAAATATTCTACAGGAATAGTATAATGAGTAAGACTTGTTTTTATACTTCAGAAACACACACAGTAGCAACTGGAAATATAAGTAGATCTAGTGTCTTCTGTGTTCTGTATGAACTTGAAAAGTAGAATGAGCCTACCAAACCTTCCTTGATTTTTCCAGCCCATTAAGTACCAGCTACAGCACAGAGTCACTGATGACTGCAATGATTCACTTTAGGTGACAGATAGCAGCGATACTGCTGAATGGCTTTTACAGTGCCTTCAGGTAAAGCCTTTGTGCCTTAAAATAAAGGCAGTTGCATTAAAGTGGCATCAAAACATTCTGCATTCCTCACTGCACACCTGCCTTGCCAAGCCTTGTTTCTGGAGAGCTGCATGGATTGCAGAATGCTCTCAGACACAAGCTGCTGCATTTATTGACTCCTGAAACTTATTTTCAAGCATTCTTTTGCCTTCTAACCTGCTTGAACTCTACAAAATCTGTTGTCTCTGAAGGGCTTCTTGTGGGCACTGCTGCTTTCATGGAAATGTGAAATTGCAATCAGGCTGCTCTCAGGTCTCCCCAGAGCCTTCTCTTCTCCAGGCTGAACAGCCTCAGCTCTCTCAGCCTGTCCTTGTAGGAGAGGTGTTCTGTCCCTTGGGTCATTTTTGTGGTCCTCCTCTGGATATGCTCCAACACATCCATGTCTCTCCTGTGCTGAGGACTCCACATCTGGACGCAGTGCTCCAGGTGAGGCCTCACCAGCGCAGAGCAGAGGGGCAGGATCACCTCCCTCGACCTGCTGGCCACGCTGCTTTTGATGTAGCCCAGGATACGGTTGGCTTTCTGGGCTGTGAGAGCACACTGCTGGCTCATGTCCAGCTTGCCATCCACCAGCACCCTCAAGTCCTTTTCAGCAGGGCTGTGCTCAATCCTATCATCCCCCAGCTTGTATTGATAGTGGGGGGTACCACAACCCAAAAAGGTGGAAAACCTCAGTTTATTTTTTCCAGCCTTTTTTAGATTTCAGTCTACATAGGTGACATGCTTACCTCAGTGCACATGCATACGCACATTGGAAGGTATTCCTTGGACGAGGTCTTTCAAATAAGGCTTTACAAACCTAGGGCCTGTATGGATATGGACATTGTAATCTCTGGCCACTTTTACCCACACTAATCTTGTTCTAAAGCCATGTTGGCTGAAATTTCACTTCTTTAACACCACTTAACGAAAAAATGAGAGTCAGTATTCACATTCCTTAGTACCTCTGGAAAGGAAAGAAAAGAGAACAGATGCAATCCTATTTTTCATGGTGTAAACCTAGCATAGCAATTTCCTGGTGAACAATTGCTCTCCATTCATATCCATGTACAAAGGGTTAGAATCTTTTTTCTGTTAAAGAGAACTTCTATTGCTCAAAGAAAGCAATCCTCTGTGAAAAGAATAAACATCTACCTATTGCTACTTTAAGCAGTGTTTGTTCTAAAAAGAAGAAATTGATACTTGCTAGAATTTAATATGCTGGTTTTTTTTTTTTGTTTTTTTTTCGATGATAGCTTTAATTTGTTCCCCAATGTCATACTTTTCCTCTCTTCCATTCTCTTCAGGATGATAAGTTTTTATCCTTGCACCTCCTAGAAATAAGCGGATGCAGCAAATGTTCCTTAAATAGAGCCTCTGAATTATTCCTACATGACCAGCATTAAAGCTCTCCAGAATGAGCAGTTTTCTTCTGGAAATCTGCCAAGGTCAGGAGAAAACAGGAATTATTTTAAGCCTGACACAGTTCTTCGGTGATAAATATAATCTCAAGGATTTAGATTTTTGCTCATCAACATGAATTTTTCACCTAAGACTGTGTTTTCATGGGGTTTCCCCAGCCCACTCCCCCTTTCTTGGAAACAAAAAAGTTCACCTACTATGCTGTTTTTTTTTAGAAAAGAAAAAGAAAAAGAAAGAGAAAAAGAAAGAGAAAAAGAAAAAGAAAAGAAAAAGAAAAAGAGACAAAAACATAGTTAAAAGGAAGTAGGAGAAAAGTAGAAGAAAATCAGAAGCAACATCTAAGGGAAAGCACATAGCAAATGGGATGGAGGGTCCAAGAATTTCTTCAAGACTTACCTTACACATTTCTTTGTGCTTGGCGTAGCTCCCCAGTAAGTTTTCAAGGGACTATTTAACAGAAAGGATCCTGGGTGACATGTTCAAAGACTACTAACCAACATAGACATTGAAGTAATATTTACAAAACTAGCTCTTAGGGATCTCTGCTTTACCAAAGGTCAATGGAATATAAGGGATTAAGTCAGAGCCAAAATAGAACTTAAATGCCCATTATTTGGTGTCTAGCAAAGCTTTACCTATTGCTCAGAGACTGAAGAAAGAAAACAGAACTGGCATAACTGTTTTTTGTTCCTCGTACCATCCCATTTCTCACTGCAATACTTGTACGTATTAAATCATCCTTTTGATAGGAGAAGACAGCACAGAGAGACTGATAAAGAACAAAGCTCTGATCAATTTCTGCTGAAAATAAACTGTAACCACCATAGTGAAGAAATGCAATAACAGAGCAGCTGTCCTATTTTTCAGTTCATGACACCCCTGAAGCATAAACTCACAAGGCAGGGCATCAGTTCTCCCAGTAATATTCCTGAGTCAGGCAGGCAGACATTCCAATTTAAGATGGTTACACCTGAAATCCTTTTTGCTTAGCAGTTGTTCACCTATCTTTTAGCTAAAGAGCTATCAATTCCTGTAATAAGTCATGAGGAACTTCCTATAGTTTGAACAGAGATTTTCTTGGCCTGAATCAAAAACTCCTTTAGATATCTTCAGCAACACTGTAGGAGGATTACAGTGGGCAGATGACCATACCATAGGTGAATAAAATCAGACATAGAGAACAATGTCAAGACAAGGAGAGACATGGACCTGCTGGAGCACATCCAGAGGATGGCCACAAAAATGATCCAGGGGATGGAACACCTCCCCTATGAAGACAGGCTGAGAGAGCTGGGGCTCTTCAGCCTGGAGAAGAGAAGGCTCCAAGGTGACCTGATAGCTGCCTATCAGTATCTAAAGGGAAGCTATAAGAAAGAGGGGGACAGGCTCTTTAGCAGGGTCTGTGGGGATAGGACAAGGGGGAATGGCTTTAAACTGAAAGAGAGGAAATTTAGGTTAGATTTAAGGAAAAAGTTTTTTACAGTAAGGGTGGTGAAGCACTGGAACAGGTTGCCCAGAGAGGAGGTAGAAGGCCCGTCCCTGGAGACATTCAAGGTCAGGCTGGACCAAGCTCTGAGCACCCTGAGCTAGCTGTAGATGTCCCTGTACATTGCAGGGGAGTTGGACTAGCTGACCTTTAAAGGTCCCTTCCAGCTCTAAGGATGATATGATTCTATGATTCTAAGACCTCCAGAACAAGTTCTGAGGTCAGTGATGTGTATCTGCAGGTTATCACACCCTCCTTTGAAGAGCTGGCTAATGAACTACAAGGAAGCATAACTACTGGAACCATGGACAGCAGCTCTCTCATCAAATGCTGACCCATGAAATCAGCTGCCCTCAGTTTGGCCTAGTAAGTACTGCTACCAGATTGAAACAAAATAGACCCAGATTTTTTTTCCTGTTTTCCTCATCCAAGACAGCTTGTCTATTTCTTAACTTTTATTTATTTATTTTTTCCTTGCTGAATTTTTTTGTTGACAGAATGGATGGTTTGCTCAAGCATGCAACTTAGCAGAGAAGGGCTCTGCCCTGGTTTGCCCTTGGTAAGAAGACTGAAAGGTAAACTGATTCTACATAGGTTTGCTGTGTGCATATGCTTGGTGTCAGGGGAGCAGAGACATGGTCCTGCCAGTCAGCACTGCCCCTGATAAAGCAGTGTGGAGGTCCTGCAGCATGACTACAGTGTCCATGAGAACTAATTTGGGATTTCATGCTACAGAGCAAGCATATACATTCCTTAGTGTCTGGAAGGAAATAATGCATAGCCTTCCAAAAACATTTTTATAGAGGGAGGTTTCTGCTTCTGTGAACTAGAAAGAAAGAGATCACAGAGGGACAGATCATGTCTACGCTTACCTATTACTTTCACTACTCACACTGTGTGGTATATAAACCAAATATCTTTCTGTCTTCCTGTTTAGTGGTGAAACCCAACAGTACCCATGGTAATTAGGTTGATAAACTTCTAATGACTTTTTCCTATTTTGTTTGTTTTACTTACGGAGCTAACATCTATATCCTTTTGAAATAGTAGACAGCATTTCAAAAATCTTACTGAACCTTTCCAAACAACAGATTCATTTTTCAGAAATCTTTTGTTCAATAAAATAACTGAGAAGGTTATATGCAGAGGATATAGTGTTGTAGAGAAGTTGTACTGACTACTCTGTAGTTAAGTACTTTTTATTTCAACTCAGTATGCACAGTTTCTTGTCAAAATATATAAAGATCACACAACTGAGATGACTGACTTTTGGGGAAAGGTTCTATAAACAGCTCCATATTGAAAAATAAACCATACTGTGCTCTTTGTAGGAATGTATGATGTATCAACACCAAAAAGTTGACCCAATTTCTGTCTGGGCAATTAATTTCTCCAAGGTATATATATAAAAAAAACATCTTCTAATCCTGTTTATGATTTTTGCATCCATAATATTACTATATACTGCAACACTGTTTCCACTTAGCTAGGAAAGCTGGCTGTTATTTTATGTATGAGCACATATACAAGAAGTTAATTAAAACTTTAAATTTGTTCCAGATTTGGCAGTTATGAAACACAGAAATGAAATAATTATCTATGAATAATTAAACTTTTCTTATTTTCAAGCCATTCTAATTCTTCCTTTATTTCTTCTAGATTCTAAGAATAAGATCTAAGCTCCAATTCTGGTGTAACTTCAGGTACATACCAGGGTATGTTATCCAGTTTCTGAAATTCTGAGATGTCTAAATCAATGGAAAGGAAATATCCTGCAAACTATGTCCTATATTTTTATTTCAGTAATGCAGAATTCTTACAAAATTTTATACAAGTGCTTTGGTTTTTGCACCACCATGTCTTGCTTTACTGTTCTGTATTTTACAACTACTGAAAACATAGTTCAAAAAATTAACTCAAATTACCTGCTACAAGAAACATTTTAGTTCCCATTTTAAATCAGGTTATGCAGTGAGGAAAGAATGCCATTAAATTTAGTGTCTGTGCTGCATTGAAGATAAATCTCTGTATCGAGTTGAAGAAATTTTGAAAAGATCAGCACCTGTGATATGATTGAATTCCGCTGTTTTTTCAACCAGTTTCATTACTTCATAGCCCAGTATACATAATGACAGACTACTGGCTGGCACAACACTTCTGCATAGTTGAGCCAGAAATCATTCTGAATTGCATTTAGCCTGGACTTTGCCACACACAAGAAACAAAATTACTTCTATAAAAATATTTCCTGTATCGTCTACCATCAATTTTTTGTCTTGTCAAGTTACTTCATTTCCGTGCAGTACTTGTTTTGAACCCACAAGTGCAGGTGTTGGACTAAAAGCTGGCCCTCTGAAGACCTATACTTTGTTTTGCTGCTAATTCACTTGTGTGTCCTTTGGTGGGTTCATCAATATACTTTTGTTTCAGTTTACTCATCTCTAAAATTGCTGTGATAAATAGATGCTGTGTTTTATTGAGCTGTATTTCAAGATACATTGATGCAATAATCAATAATTTACCAACTCATAATAAATCCTAATGTTCAGTCACTGATACAAGAAGTCATCTGGATCACTCAGTGCAGTCGTTGTTACAACCATATAGGCACCTTTGTTCAAATTTTGTTCAAGGGCCAGAAGTATCTGGAGAGATGTTTGCAAGTTAGGAAGCCTGATATACGTGCATTTCATGAAATCATGAGTTAAAATCTTAATGACTTCAAATAAACCTTTTATCTTTTCAAGTGCCAATCAGGATATATTCATTTGCAAATACAGTCTAATTGTTTAACCTTATTCTAGACCTTTGGGACCCAATTATCCTGCTGCTTGTAGGAGTGAAACCTAATTACCATTTTTTTGTAAAATAAGATTAGGCAATTCTTGTAATTTATGTCAGGGATTTAATTTTTTAAACAGATCTTTAGCTAGCATGGTTCTACTGAGCCAATAGTATGCTGATTCACACATACACATCTTGAGGTCTTTGCCGGTATTTTTCCCTATAATTAACATTTGATAGGGGCTGCTTTATTATTACTGACCTGATTTTCAAAATAATGAGCCCATTTAGTTTTCACAGCTAGTAATGGATTTCACCAAACTATGTTGATACAACCCAGTATATGGTTACTGCATAACACTGTACTGATCACCCAAGTTAGCGCTAGCCAAAATGGCTTGAGCACAGGAAAACACCTAGAAAGCTGTATCACAGATTTCTGTACAGGCAAATAACTGGAGAGTCTGAGTGCATTATTCCCCATGAAGTTTCATGTTTCCTTAGCATGACTTTTTCTGGTGCTTTTCTACCTCCTTCTCTTGAAATGAAGGAAGATGAAACTATCCCATGGCTCAGACATGCTTTGTCCTTGGGAAAGCACACAAATATAGAAAGCGCTACCGACTCAGTGTTCCCAATATTTCATTAATCCTAATCTCAGTCCATTTTACAATTTGCTTATGAATCTTCCTGAAACACCAAAGGCTCATGGAAAATCAACTTCATATCCTCTCTTTGCTCTGAGACATAATCAACTGTACCTATGACACTTCTTGCAGATGTCTAAGATTTTCTGCCAAGACCTTAGTGATAGAGAATGCAAAGCCTCTTTAGCCACTTCACAATCAGAGATTGCCCCTTCTTTGCACCAGCCCTTCCATGCTACCGTGTGCCTGCTGTAACCCTCCACATAATGGGCTGCTCATCATAGAATCATTATCATGCTTATCATTATCATTATCATTATCATAGAATGTCTTGGATTGGAAGGGACCTTAATGTTCATTTAGTTCCACCCTCCCTGCCGTGGGCAGGGACATCTTCCACTTGATGAGGTTTCTCAAAGCCCCATCCAACCTGGCCTTGAGCACCTCCAGGGAAGAGGCATTCACAGCTTCACCAGGTAACACGTTCTAGAGCCTCACCGTTCTCATCATGAAGAATTTCTTCCCAATATCTAATCTAAAACTATCCTCTTTTAGTCTAAAACCATTACCCTCCGTCCTTTCACAACATTCCTTGAGTCCCTCCCCATATTTCCTGTAGGACCACTTGAAAGTTGGAAACTTGAAGGTTGCTGTAAGTCTCCCTGAAGCCTTCTTTTGCCTAGGCTAAATAATCCCAACTTTCTCAGTCTTTCTTCAAAGGAGAGGTGCTCCAGCCCTCTGATCATCTTCACGGCCCTTCATGGTCCCTTATGCTCAAGCATCTCTTACTAGGTGCAGAAAGTCTCTGTAAGCAGGATATACCTCACATAATGGGATAGATAAAGTTCTTTGGTTGATGCACACAGTTACTAAACAGAGTATTAGTATCCTCACCATATATATTGAATCTATGTCAGCCAGGTAGTTATTGGTCAGGCATGAGAGTATTAAGTTCTATTGCTTCTTGGAACAGTTGTTGTTTTCCAATCTCTATCTTTTTCTCAAATTTTTATGTCATTAGTTTTCTTCTGAGTTTTTGAGTTGCTAGCCACTACCATCTCAGCAATTTCACTTGCATATTGAAATTTCTTATCCTACATGATTTTAACTTATGTACTTTCACAGTTTAAGAACTATTTTAGTAAAACAGAACCAAAGTCACCCAGACATCCTACAGAAAGCTAGACCTTAGGTCACATGTAGCTATTAGTTACAATACATTTCCTCTCTGCTCTCCATCCTGTTTCTTTTGCTCTTTTCCTGTAGGTCCCATTTTCTATCCTCTTGTCATCCTAGTAACTGCCTTACCAATGCTAAGTAAAAGAGAAGGGATTTCCCAGATATTCAGGACATTCCTGCTTATGGATCAATTATCACTCCCGTCTTCTTCATAGGAAGTATCTGATATTGTTACTACATGTTGAAATTTGGGACATTTCTGAAAAGCTGCCACTGAATTAGTGTTCTGCCTCTTGTAGCAAACAAAATTCTTCTTATGTAAACATAAACTTTACAACTGTCCACACTGAATTTTTTTTTTTTCTTTTTTAACCATTTTTGCTGTTATGGTAAGCTCCAAATTCTTGCCCTGCTCTCCAAAGTTTTTGCAGCCCTTTAATTTGTGCCATGTGCAAACTAAATACACTTTCTCAGTACTCTGCCATCTCTAACGAAAATATTGAACAGCTCCTTGTCCATGACAGTCCCCATAAAGCCACAATTGATACAATCTTCCATTCTGGTATATCATTGATTCCTATACTTCAGCTATATTTATTTATGGAGACATGCACCCTTCTTAGAGAAGCTCCAGGAAAACAATGTCTTGTAAATATGTTTTTGAGACTATTGCTTATTACAGTGTCAAAAGCCTCAACACAGTCAACATATATATGATTTCATCTGTTGACACCCTATGCAACATCCCTGCTAACATTTCATAGATAACAGGCTGTTTTGACATGATTTGGTATACACAGCAATATCCTGACCATTGTGACACTTGTCTTTTCCAAATTCTTATGTGTAGATTAATTGACTGTTTTAGAATTTTCCTAGAAACAAAAGTTAAGCTGATTTTTCTACAGTTCGCTGTTCTAATTTATTCTTAAGAATATGCATTATATCTGCCTTTTTCAGTCCCTTGATATCACATCCTTAAAGACAGAAGTTAAACTTTCTCTGATTGTTTCAGCTAGTTATCTAACTATACTACAGTGCTTTCACAAATGCCAAAACCTGCCCTACATAACACTCCATGTATAAAATCCCTTATCCGTAGCACCCACTCCCTCATTCCAGAACATATGCTCTGAATACATATTCCCTCTTTATTTCAAGCCATGTATTAGCAGTTTCAGTAAAGCTCCTAATTAAATCAGAGTTGTCTCATCTTGAGCAATGTACAGTAAGCCAAAAAACCTCACTGTGGCAGTTAATACATTTAACATAGCTCCTAAGATATTACTTCTATGGATTTTCTTCAATTTTCTGCATACAAAGTCATTTCTTTGAATTCAGATCTCGATTCAAGGCTAACTAAAGTCACCAAGTAACTTCAGTGAATATGGGATCCAGATTCTTACATAACATTCTAATACCAGTTAAATACCAGCTAAAGACCAGGAAACACTGAACTTGTAAGTGAGCCTGTTCTGATATGAGAATTTTCAAATACTCTCAGTGTCAGGTTTCTATAAAACTGGCAAAAAAATAATAATAAAAAAAACCATTTTGCAGATAGGAAAACAGAATTGGACTTTGGGAGGTAGAAATTCAGATAAGTTTGTTTCCTTCTTCCCTAAAGTCCTTCTAAAAAGGTCACTGTGATAAAAATAGAGCTGCTTTCTTTTACAGGGATTTTGCTTGAGAGCTCAATTTATTCAGAAATCAAGACAGATTGATGCTGTTCCCTGGGAATGCAGATAGGCATATTTTAGACAATAAACCAGGAGCCCTTATCTGCTGAATTTTGTCTTTTCAATGTATCTATCCTATGCTAATTTTAGGTCTGCATCCTCTATATCCTGCCATGTTTTATTTTTCCTCCCATTCAGCTCTGATTTCCCATTACGGCATGTCCTTTTAGCACATATTTTGTACTTATGACGCATCTGTTCTCATTTTGCTCCTGCAAGTGCCTGAACGATAGCTAAATGCGTCTGTAAGGACAAGTGCTGAACAGGTGCAAAACAAGACCACAGCTAATGAAAGGAGAGGAAGAAATCAGAGAATAATTTTTGCTCTGTCAGGATTTGCTTAATATATGTGTAGCTATTATACAGGCAATACAAACATCTCATTTTTACAGTTCTTAATCTTTTTTCTTTTCTTTAAAGGATCTCTTGGAGTTAACAGTGTAAGATGAATTGGTAGAAGATATTCATTCTCTACTGCTGATTTGACAGAGATTTCATAGCATATCTTGAGGAATTTATAGGGGAGACCACTTTTTTTGTGTTAGTCAAAGAGAACATGCAAAGAGTATGAATGTGCATATATTACTTAAATAAACTATGTTTATTTTTTCAATATCCAAAGTAGTTTTGCCTGTTACTCTTGAGAAAAAATCTTGTGCAGAGATATTTATTTCACACATGCCATAAATGAATATGTTCTTTCTCATTCTAATCTCACTGATACAGACTGGATAATCTCCAATGCTACATTCCATGTATATTCCCTGCATGTTTTTTCAGCAAAATAAAAAGACACTTGATCATTTAAAATGTCTTTGCAGTCAGCCCTGAGGACAGCAGGATCTTCAGGACTGCATCTACGAAATCTTAGTAAATTTGTTTGAGAATGGACCAAAAAACCCCTCTTTTTTGTCTGGTAGCCAAATGGTAGGTGAGAGGGAAGAGTGGGAGTCAGTTCAGATAGACATAATCTGGCTATTTATTGCTGAGAAGAAGCACCTGAAAAAAAAATACACCTTGAACAGAAGAAAATTTCTGATTCAAAATACTCACTTTTAAATATATGCACTCCTTGCAGGAAGCACAGATGACTATGAGATCAGCTCAAAAAATACAGAAAAAGACTAATGCTTTTCTGCCCCATAATCCTGTTAGATACTTGATCTGTGTAAGATAGAGACAATTCTCTTCTCTGCCTGAGATAAATTCATATCACCGATCTCATGGGAGCATGCCCCCTATTGTGATATGTAGCATGTGCTATCCGGTCTTCCCAGTCCTAAGAGTAGCCCACCAAGATTTGTTAAGGCTGCTCTGTGGCTGCTGCTGCCTGGCTTTCTTCTGCTGTTGGATCATCCAGCAGCTCTCATGACAGAGCTTCTCTACTGCAAGATGTGTTGCAGATCTGTTTGATCTGCTCCTGAAAGGCTGGCCACCCTGCATGGAAGGTTTTCTGCAAAGAAGTCAACATTTGCAATTATGCTTGGGGCAATTAGAGAAGAAACTGTTTGCTTCGTATTATAATATAAAATTAAAGCAAAATACCCAGAGGCAGTTAAGAAAAGACGCAGAAGTAGATTTTCTTTCCCCTCTCATCCGAAATCATAACAGTCCCTTCCGACATGAAATAATTCTAATATCTGGTGAAACCAGAGTAGGTCTGGGGCTTCTTTAAACTCTGCTGGAAACTGTAGCCTGAGGAGAAAAGCTGCTCCCAGCTCCTCCCTGCTTCTCTTCTCCTGCTTTGTTCATGAAACTGCTCCCACAGGGAAATGATCCGCCTCAGGGATTGCTATTCCAGAGTCATCACACCGAGCTACATGAGAGCAGACCTAGGCTGCGTATTTTAAACAGGGCTTGCTTAGAAGGCTTCCATGTACTCCAAGCTCTTGTGCCCTTTGTGTTAATGTATGAAAGAAAGTAGGGGGAAAAAAAGAAAGTACATGTAATAATGCTTCTGAAAAGACAGATATTTTTATTAAGACCCTATCCTGAGTTAAGTAGCTCCTTTTTTTGACAGCAGTCACACTGCTGCTCTCTGAAGGGCAAGAAGCTGAACTTCCAGGGAGCCAATTAGGAAATGCTTCTGAAGGAAGGCTAGTGACAGCACCAGTCTGAGAGATTAACTACAATAAAGGATCCTCAAAACAGTGGCCGCCAAGTATGTATTTTCAGCATCACTGTGATCTTTCTTTTGCATTACTTAAAAACTGCCTTTACAAAAAGAAAAGCAGTAGAATGACTCCAGATTTTTCAACTTACTTCTTTGTCAGGTTCCAGAGCTTCACATGCGAAGAATTCCACAGCAAACATCATTTGCCAATGAAGCTTTACTTCTTCAGAGAAAAATAGGTTTTCTTGATAATAAACATTCCTCATATTATTGTGTATGAGAAGACAAAGCAAGCCTGAAGTGTGTTTTATGCTTTGTATGTATGCAATCTTTTGCTTTTCAGAGTCACCAAGGGTTGATGTTTCTCTTGGGTCATTGCTGAATACCAAACTGTGCAGACATACAAAATTTTGGCTTATCTGATAATAATTAAGTAGGAACTAAACAGTGACAGTAAGAATTAACTACAGTGATACAAATTTTCTTTGATTCTTTAGTGTTAAGGAAAATGTTAGTGAAAAAAGAATAATAATCAGCTTCCCCTGGTCACACACGTGATCTCACAAAATAATACCCAAACTTCACGAAGTAGAAGGGATTTGATATTAATTTGCATATTATAAAGACAAAGATGATCCTACTAGAAACAATGGTGACATTCTTGCTCCAGTTGAAGCGGGCTGTAATCTTTCTGCTCTCTTTAGGACATGGGGGAAAAAGAGCATATAAAAATTATAATCATATTTTGAGAAATCAGGCATAATAGTTTTCATCCATAAATCTGATCTGAATTAAGAAGAACATAAGACTGAATGGCTCATGATTTCTCATGTTAGAAAATGAATGTACACTGATGTTTTTAACAAGATTTTTGTTCATGATCAGTAATATCTGTCTGTCAATGCACTTACGTGCATTCACTGCCTCCTCACACACTTTGTTGCAGTTCTTGCACAAGGGTGAACTTCACCTAGCAGCTTCACTGGATAATGTCATTAGAATTCTTTAATCAGCACAGCTCTCTCCTTATATACTCATTAAAAATATGCTGCAGCATCTGGTCATGCAAGCTCTGACCCTGAGGTGTTGTGTTTGGAGCAGAGAGGCATCAGTAGCCCTCCACACTACAATAAAGATGACTGCTACAGCAAGACTTAATGCTAAAAAGAGTGGCGCAATTTTTATAAAAGTAAATATTTACTTACTCTTTTTTATCAAGCGATAACACTCCTGAGTGTTCACAGAAGTCCAGTGTTACTCAGACCTAGTTAATTTAGACTTACTCCTGATTAATGTGCTGTTCTGTATTCAGTGGTGAAACATGATGTTCTCCCATTTGGACAAACTAAATCAGATATTATTATACATTTTTCCACACTTTTCTTTTGCTTATTATTCTATCTTATTTTGCAGCAGTATGCACATTTCAAAGTATGCTTCTTTGTAATCTTCTGGCTAGAAATTAAAATGATTACACATCTTTTATATGATACGCTCTGAGGGACAGAGAAATTAAGATAAAATTTTCAATTTTCATACCTATTTTTATCACAGCTCTTTCAGATATGCTGACTTTCCCAGTATTTTATCAAGTCAGCAGTTCTTCAGGAAGACTATCACCTTCAAAAAAATAAGAGGGATTATTAATTTGTGTGTGTACTTAAAATGTTACATCCACTAGACACATTACTTTCCCATTCCTGTTTAAACACTTTTCTTTTGTTGAGATTTTATATGGGAGTCACAGTTGGAATGTCCTCTTGGAAACTGCTTTCTCATCTACAAGGCATGATGTGGTCATTTGGTTTCTGACCACTCCTTAGCTCCTCCTAAGATTAATATAATCTCTAACTTCTGATAAGTTCTATTTTAAATTTATTTATTTTTGTGTCTGCTATGTCAGATCACCTCAACAAAGTAAATATATATATATATATCCTCAAACCATATATAATCAAAACAGTTTCATTAGGAATCGTTGTGTTCTAAAAATAAATGTCACACAATGATTTCTGAATATATAGACAGATAGAAAGATACACATCCATCAGCCATCTGAAATGCAGGCTTTCTTTAATGTATATGATCTTGCAACTGTTATAAAAACACATAAAGGAGAATTTCTTCTCCACTGCGTTTCAATGTTTTCCCCTTTTCAGAGTGAGATTTCTTCACAGATCTTGTTTAATGTAAAACCTGTCAACACTCATTGCTGTTGAAATGTACAGTACATTATTATCCTACCCCCATGTGATATTACCATAGTTAGGATTATTTTGATGTGTAGAATCTGCAGGGAGCAGTTTAGCCCTTGTTTCTGCTGCTTCCATGATGTAGTACAGGAAAGGGTTACGTGAGATGAAGAATACAAGGATATTTTGCTGACAGAACTTAATATTTCACCTATATACCTGAATTATATACAGGTTATGGCCATGACAATATGAAACACTAGATTACAAATTTCTTTTCATGTCATGCTTTGTATAAGTCATGAGTTTTTCTGTGGTCAATATTTAAAAAATGGTGAGGTACATACATTTTCCTTATAGTCAATGCAAATTTTTTCTTCAATATCATTCTTTCATTACTACTTTTGAAGTCAGTAGAACAGCAGTGTATGTCAGCAGATTGCTTCCAAGTTTGCTCATAACTTTTGCAGTAGTTCTGAATGAGCTTTCAAGGAATTTACAGCAAATACGAACAATTTTATAGAGCAGAAAGAATATGAGGTTTATGTGAAGTTCAGTGGCTAAATGCAGTAACGGAAAATGATCTTCAGAATCATGAAGCACAGAAGAATCTCTGTGCACATTATACAATGGTTGTTTAAAGGTGCTTTAAACAATGCTGAACCTCATCCTTCAGTATGTTTTTACTTACCAATCGGTATTTTAGACTTTGTGTAAAAAAACTTTTTTCTTATACACAACCCAAATCTCCCCTCTTTCAGCTTCAAACTATTTCCCCTTGTCCTATCACCACAGACACTGCTAAATAATCTGTTTCCTCCTTTCTTATAGCCTCCCTTTAGATCCTGAAAGAATGCTCTCAGGTTTCCCTGGAGCCTTCTCTTCTCCAATGGAAGAAAAATGGGAGGGTCTAAGACATCGTAGCTAAAGTAAAATACATTGATTAGTACTTTGCACATTCCCAGTAATATGAACCCATTTAAAGAGCTGCACTACCATGGCTGACCCCCACATATGCAGACAGCAGCTTGTTGTAGAGGAAGAGGATGCCAAGTTGATGGCATGGGACTGGGGAAGGACATTGCTGGCAACAGAGTGTCCATGACATGATGTGAGCTGGAACCAATGGCTGAGCTTGGAGCAGCTGTTAGTGAGGGAGTAGGCCCTAAGTGGGCTCCTTGCAGCTGGCTCCCACCCGCCTCCATCCTGGCCATCAGGTTCAAGCTTCACGGCTGCCCCCAAGCATGGCTGACTGGGCGATGACTTCCAGGCCACCCCCATTCGGAGCACCTCTGGCAGGCTGCAGAGACCTTGGGGCATGCAGGCCCATGCTGAAGTACATGCAACAATCTTCTTGAAAGCACATCTGCTTCTTAATAACAATCTATAGCACTTTTGCGACACACTCATCATCGCAGGATACCTTTTAGTCAGGGTTGAAGGGCTGTGACATTTCGAGCAGGAATGTGCTGGTCCTGGGTTGCCCATAAAGGAACAATAAATCATGTCTGCAAGGACAGTAATTACAAGGCATAGTTTCCATATCTGTAGGCTGCAAAGACTGAAGGTGACTAAGAAAAACAAGTTCCCCCAATTTATTACTTCCATGATTTTACCTTGGACCTTCTATGATGATTGTCTACTTAGTGGTCCACCACCCCGCTGACAAATCTGTATTCACAAATCAAAAAATACACTGCTATATGCCTGGTTTAGACAAGTATGGAGTATGAAAATACTATCCTATAGTCTCTGGCATATAGCTTATAGGTTTTGCTATAAATTATAGCCAAAAAGATCACCCTGCTGCAATACTAAAGGAAAATACTAAGACAAAAATGAATAATGTAATTCAAATATTTTTATCAGAAGCAAAGACTAGAATATACTTTTTTTTTCCCTGCAGGAGATACGTTGTTACCGAGAACTTCTTCTGCGTAGTTATAAATGCAGCATGGTTTGGTCAGTCTATCTTTTTTCCCATTCTTTTTCATGAAAATTACAGAAAAAAATCCTTGCTACTCATTTTGCAGTGTTTGAAATATGACATGGCACACAGGAAACTTTATTAAAAAATAACAAAGTTGCAGCCAGACTTCAGAAGATAGAAATTTCCATGTTGTCTTTGTGCATACAGATAGTTTTGATAAGGAATTCAAAATTAAAAAATGAGATATTTTTAAAAAAATAAAAGGTGTTGGTAGAATCATCATTGATTTTAAACCCAGATAATTAATACTTGGCTCTTTAATCTGTCCAAGCTGTAAAGAGTAAGATTGCTTTTTAAAAGGACTGGATGCTCAGGACTTTTGAAAATACGTGACTACTTAGGTGATGAAATGTGGGTTTAGAAGCCTATGATTAACCATTTAGGTTTAAAAATCTTGGCTTATGATTAAAGCATCCTAAATCTTTCTTCACTAAGCACACATGGTAAGTCCTTAAGATGGATGCATTAAGCAAGTTTGCATCACTTGCTCCTGCACCAGCTGAAGCCCTGGGAAGTGGGAGGTGAAAATTATTTTTGGACAGTGTTGTTTGCTCCTCACATAGAGAGAGGGTGACTGAAAAACCAGTCAACAGAAAAAAATCTGACAAAAGCAGGATGAGAAATAGAACAGAAGGGACAGAGGGGAGAATAAATTCAGAGACCGTGGGGAAAATCAGGAAGGGGAAGATACAGAGTGAAAATCTGCTGAACAAGAAATGCATTAACTATGCTGCTGCTTGGTAGCTGTGTGTGTGCAGAGCTTTCGTCAGTAATAGAGGGCACAGACTTCCATTTCAAGACTCAGAAGTCTTTCCATTAACTTCAATGAGCTTTGGATTAAGCACTTAGGGGGAAAAAAAGGTTATGCTTAAACTGAATGCCTTTTTTTGAAGAAAGGAGCTTAAATTATGGAAGAAAGTTGTAGTAAACTTAGAAAACTCGCAGAGCTCACAAGCCCTCTGAATCCCCTGTATTTACACTGCCTCCTTTAGACCTTGTGCTTGGAAAAGGAGAAAAGTAGCTTATCTGTGAATTTAAATGAGTTAGGCAATGGCTCAGGCTGCAGAATGTAACGCAAGATGTATTACAAACAAGCCAGCAAAGCAGTTTATTATACCAAAGCATGCAGAGAATTAAAAAAATGCGAGGGAATCCCTGATTGCTATTGTGCTTTGGGATTAATGGAGTTCAGAATAAAGCCACTGTATTTGCACAGTCTGGCTTCTGCATTTGAACATTCGGAATACATTGTAGTTATAATTTCTGCTGAAAACACAACAATTAATAAATAAAATTTTGAAGATGACAAAAAACTAATAAACATTTTTATGAATATTTTTTCCTTTCTTTCTGTGCCTGTTGTTACTGTTTTCCTCTGCCACTCTTTTAATGTGGGTGTTCTGGGTGCTTCTGGGACTTCCAGCCACACATCACAACCGTGTCCCTTGGGCTCATGCCCTGAACGCATCCCATTTCCAAAGGAGTCTTACAGCATAACAGCATTATCGTTTTATTTACTCAACACCAACAAGCCTTCCCAATCCCTTCCTTAATCACACCCTCCTCCAGAGCTGTCATTTAATGGCTACTTGTACAGGTGCCTGGGTCGTGGCTGGGCACTGCATAGCTGCTGTGTGCTGAAGGGCTGCTGTGTGAGGTGAGGTCAGGGCTGCCCTGTGCTGGACACAGCTGATTCCAGCTGGCTCCAAGGGCCCCACAACAGGGCATGGTTAGGTGCAGCAGCCACCCTGGGGCACCTCAAGGAGAGCCTGGAGGGGCCCCAGATGGAGCAGGGCACCATGCGAGGAAGGTGTGACAGAGAGGGGCTGTCAGGGACTGTTCTCCACCCTATTTTGCAGACGTCTGTGCTGCTCAGGGCAAGTGGAAGTGTTCGAGTTCTTGTTTCTCACCATCATGCTCTTTTTATGTTTGGTAATAAATTAAATTAATTTTCCCCAAGTTAAGTCTGCTTTGCCTGAGATAGTAATTGGTAAGTGAACTCCCTGTCTTTGTCTTGACCCATGAGCTTTCTCACATTATTTTTGCATCATGTCCACCACACGGCTTGATTTTACAATTAAACATATAAGCAACATGCCAAAAAAAAGTAAAGGCAAACACATTGCAGAAGGACTTCTGAGTCCTATTTTAGTGGCAGACAAAGTGCAGGACATACATAGATTTTAAAACGAAAGCAAGTACAGATTACAATGGCCATTAGCAAAAGCCACATGCCATGGGCTTCTGCATTGTGTCATGCTGTCATGTAGCTAGCTGCCTTTGTAGATCAAGGTCGAATTTGATATTAAAGAGAACTGTGTTTTTCTCTTCCTATGAGTCTCTTTTAAGCTTGAGTATTCTTTAGATTTGTAGCAATACATTCAGGCATTGCAGTTCCTCCTTCCCGCATCTGATGACCTCTGTACAGTTTTATTTTTCTAGTCATAAATTATCTACTGAATCTTACAATATGTTCCCATGAGCTTACTGATGTCCAGCATTCATAATATTTCCTTCATTCAGAGAACAGAGTGTTTTGTTGCTTCTGAGCTCCAGAGTCCCCAAGAACCAGTTTTTGACACTCTAGTTCTTTGTTCCCTCATTTTTCCTGGGGATTTTCCACTAACCACTTCAACCTCCAAACAGTGAGTGAGGGGATGACTTTTCCCCTTAAGTAGCAGCTACTCCATTGTTCCAAAGTCCTCTTATTTACCTAGAAAATTATTCTGGTTACTAAGTCTGAAATAGTCTTCAGTTGGAATATACATGACCAGGAGCCCTCCTACCAAAAGTCAGATTTCCTACTTGCTGAAGCTTATTGAGACATGGAAATAGCATTAAACAAAACCAGAATTAACATTAGTTTCTCAAGAAATGTAACTGTGTCAAAACAGTTTCAGAAAATACCAGTGTTCTTTTATGGTCCCATATTTATAGCTGTCAGATAGACATGTTCTTTTTTGAAATTAGTCTATAACAGTGAAGCTAAAGTTATGCTATAACATAGGAAAAAATAACCCTTAAAATTAGATTTTGCTTAGCAAATACATTGGCTGTTAACAGTTTCTTCTTCTGTTTAAAAATCATGCAGTTAGTTCACAGCTGCTCCTACTATCTTTAGAATGTTATTGCTCATCAGTAGGGATGTGGACATACTTAAATGGAACAGACAAAGTAAATGACCTTGAATATTTGTCGTCTCCGACAGATCAGTAGTAAAAAATTTTAATAACATTAGTGACAAAAAAATCCCTAAGTTATGAAACTAATTACATTGACTAATTTTTCTTACTCTATCTTCTGTCATGATCTAAATAATTACAAATCAAACACTGACTTTCAAAATATTTGCATTAAATGGCAGGTGAATAGAAAATAGAAAAGTTTAGTATTCCACTAAGCTTTGGTTATTCCTAATGATCCAGTTTTGCCAGGTTTGCTATAGCGCTTTATTGGAAATGATCAAAACCTATAGTTAATAAGGAAAATTGCTTCAAACATTCCCCCCAAGAATTCTCAAATACTAAAAATGTCAGTGTAGAAGTGGTTAAATATTTCATTCTGCACCTTTTTGTTCTGCATGGAAAATTTCCATATGCGTGCATTAAAACATTTAATTGAATGTATTAAGAAGAACTCTGTTTCAAGAACATTCAATCTTGGATTTAATTTTTTATTATGACTTATATTGCTTCACTGAAATTCAGAAAGAGGTTGACTGTTAGCTGATGCATTGACATTCATGAGTCTCTTATGATGGTACACAATAGAAATTCTGCACTGCATGTGAGTAGTATGGGCCTGACCTGACTGAAGAAAACAGATGGCTTGAACTGTTGTTTTTACCAGGAGATGTATTACAGTGAGAAAATATAAGTTAACATTCAGCTGAACAAAATACTATTTCAATTTTGGGGATAGGTTGCTGTGTTTTGTTGTTGTTGTTGTTGCTGTTTTTGTTTTAAAGGAGTACTTACCCCAACAGAAATTTTAAGCAGAACACTTGCCAATGTGACTGACACCCATCTACAAGAAGGGTCGAAAAGATGGCTGTGAGTCAGGGACCTTATGGGGAAATACAGGCCTGTCGGCCTGACCTTGGTATCAGGGAAGGTTATGGAGTAGATAATCTTGAGTGTGATCACATGGCATGTGAGGGACAGCCAGGGGATCAGACCTAACCAGCATGAGTTCATCAAAGGCAGGTCCTGTTTAACCAACCTGATATCCTTCTATGACCAGGTGGCCTGCCTAGTGAATGAGGGAAAACTGTGGACATAGTTTGCCTAGACGTTAGTAAAGCCTTTAACACTGTCTCCCACATCCCACAGCATTCTCCTGGAAAGGCTGGCAGCTCATAGCTTAGACAGGTGTACTCTTCATTGGGTAAAAGAATGGCTAAATATCTGAGCCTAGAGATTGATTGTGAATGGAGTTAAATCCAGCTGGCGACCTGTCATATGTGGTGTTCTGCAGGGGTCAGTACTGGGGCTTGTCCTGTTTAATATCTTAATTGATGATGTGGATAAGGGGATTGAGTGCACCCTCAGTAAGTCTGCAGATGACACCAAGATGGGAGGAAGTGTTGACTTGCCTGAGGGTAGGAAGGCCTGTAGAGCCTTGGATAGAAGGATCTGGACAGGTGGGGCCAATTGTGTGTGGTTCAACAAGGCCAAGTACCAGGTCCTGCACTTCAGTCACAACAACCCAATGCAATGCTACAGGCTTGGGGTAAAGTGGCTGGAAAGCTGTGCAAAGGAAAAGGATCTAAGGGTGCTAGTTGACAGCAGGCTAAACATGCTCTGGCAGTGTGCACAGGTGGCCAAGAAGGCCAACAGCATCCTGGCCTGCATCAGAAATAGTGTGGCCAGCAGGACTGGGGAGGTGATTGTCTGTCTGAACTTAGCTCTGGTGAGGCTGCATCTCGAGTACTATGTTCAGTTTTGGGCCTCTCACAACAAGAAAGACATTGAGGCCCTGAAGCATGTCCAGAAGAGGGCAACAAAGCTGATGAGGGGTCTGGAGCACAAGTCTTACGGGGAGTGGCTGAGGGAACTGGGATTGTTGAGTTTCAAGAAGAGGAGGCTCGGAGGAGACATTATTGCTCTCTCCAACTACTTGAAAGGAGGTTGTGATGAAGTGGGAGTCAGCCTCTTCTCTCAGGTAGCTAGCAATAAGATGACAGGGAATGGCCTCAAGTTGCTGTAGGTGAGGTTCAGGCTGGCTATTAGGAAAAATTTCTTCTCTGAAAGAGTAGTCAAGCATTGGAAAAAGGTGCCCAGGGAAGTCGTGGAGTCAGCATCCCTGGAGATGTTCAAGAAACATGTTGAGGCAACGCTTAGGGACAGAGTTTAGTGGGGATGTGCTGACAGCTGGTCTTAATGATCATAGAGGTCTTTTCCAACATAAATTATTCCATGATTCTAAGCACCTCTTATTTGTGACCATTCCTGTTTCTCATGATGTAAGAATTACAGCTAATATTTAATATTGTATTGAGAGGCCTTAATGGAACCTTTCTCATTCCTCAGTTTCGCCCAAAAGCTCTTTCAGTGTTACATCACTAGTATCACAGACAGATCAGTATTTATATATATATATAAATTAGTTGCAAAGACATCCTGCATCTGTACTGACTGTTCATAAAGAAATCAGTAACATATGAGTCCTCAAAGAGAATCAATACTATCAGGTGCATATGTACTGCATGGACCTGGAGTACTGGTCCTGCCAAATCACCTACCACATCATGTGGGACGGAAATTTCTGTCAGGACAAGAAAAATGCACTTTCAACTTCCTATTCTTGCCCATCACATGGCTCAGTTTTTATTGTTACCTCTCAAGCTGAAATATAAAGCAAATCTTGACAAGTCTTTTTCAAAAATTGTAATAATCTGAATGGTGGTTGCACCCCACATAGCTGTTTAGTTTTTCTCAGATAAACACTACTTGGCTTTTTCTGTTTTATGGAACTTAATACAGACATAGCCCCATGCTGCTCTTCTCTCTGAGCAACAGCAAGGATTATTACTGAAACCTCTGAGCTGCAAGGTACAAGACATAATAGTGGACATAATTGAAAGCTTGTACTTTCAGATCTAAATCTGATTTAGGTAAAGAGGCAAGACAATTTACAGGTAATATAATGTCCTATACACATCCTCTATGGCATTTGTTCTCTATATCTGACAATGACCTCTGAAACACTTTGAACTGGCTGTATGGAATTTTGTCCTTCATTTTTACAGCTGCTATATTTTTATATCATATGTGATTCATCTTCATCATAAAAACTACTGTAACATTAAAATTTTCATTCAAAATCATGCTTGCTTCTTTCATGGTAACCCCCACTATCAATACAAGCTGGGGGATGATAGGATTGAGCACAGCCCTGCTGAAAATGACTTGAGGGTGCTGGTGGATGGCAAGCTGGACATGAGCCAGCAGTGTGCTCTCACAGCCCAGAAAGCCAATCGTATCCTGGGCTACATCAAAAGCAGCGTGGCCAGCAGGTCGAGGGAGGTGACCCTGCCCCTCTGTTCTGCACTGGTGAGACCTCACCTGGAGCACTGCGTCCAGATGTGGAGTCCTCAGCACAGGAGAGACATGGACATGTTGGAGCACATCCAGAGGAGGGCCACAAAAATGACCCAAGGGACAGAACACCTCTCCTACAAGGACAGGCTGAGAGAGCTGAGGCTGTTCAGCCCGGAGAAGAAAAGGCTTCAGGGAGACCTGAGAGCACCCTGTCAGCATCTAAAGGGGGACTACAAGAAAGAAGGGGATAGGCTCTTTAGCAAGGTCTGTGGTGATAGGACAAGGGGAAATGGTTTAGAACTAAAAGAGGGGAGATTTAGACTGGATATAAGGAGAAAGTTTTTTGCAGCAAAGGTGATGAAGTTCTGACACAGGTTGCCCAGAGATGTGGTGGAAGCCCCATCCCTGGAGACATCCAAGGTCAGGCTGAATGGGGCTATGAGAAACCTGATCTAGCTGTAGGTGTCCCTGTTCATTGCAGGGGAGTTGGACTAGCTGACTTTTAAAGGTCTCTTCCAGTTCAAACAACTCTATGACTCTATGATTCTTGTAAAATAATAGGTTCTCACTCTAGAAAGAAGTGTCAAAGGCCACCATGATGCCGAGCTTTATGAGCTTAATTACCTTGGTCTAAATGCTACAATCCTTTTAATCTACTTCCTCGTTTCTTCAAATTTTTTTCTTCTATTCATCATCAAAAAATATTACATTTCTCATCAGTTTTAAACGTTTCAAAAATCTGTTTGGATTTCTGTTCTGTTCTGCCTCAATAATCTCCTGTAATTACCACTTTCTCTACCAAGAATCTTGAGTATAACTATTTGATGCTGGTATACCACACGGAAAAAGCATATCTCCAAACAGAAACTGTAACTAAAAAAACCCTTTCTTTTCAATCAGGAGGAAAACTGATTAATGGGAAGAGAATAGTGTTTTGCCTAAAGCAACTCACTCTCATTTTCTTAAAATACTTTTCTATAGCTGATTTCAAAGAACATACCAAGAGAAGAATATACACATTCTTACAGACAATGCAGTGTAGTTGCTGTAATTAATAGAACGATTTGGTATTACTAAAAAGAGAACAACAATATGATCAAAATTTTAGAGAAATGTACTATCCTACTGATAATTTGAATAGGAAATACATTTGTACTTGATATTTAAAATTTCCTCTTTCATTTTGCATTCATCCTACTCTAGTATAGTTGTAAATTCCACTCATAAAAAAGCTAAAGGAAAAAAAAGAAGAGAGAAAAATCAGATCTAATTAACTTGTAAGCCTTAGGGGGGAAATGATTTTAGTCTGTGACATGATAACTAGAGTAGTGCTTGCAAACTCAGTAAACATGATCTTGTGTATTTTTTATTGCAGATAAATGATGACTCTGATATTTTTCCACATATATAATAAAATACTTGCATTAATTCATGTTATCATACATTACTGGCAACAGAAGAAAAGCTTAATCTTGTAAGAAATGGGCACACATTACTCAAAACATGTCTGCAAGCTTTAATCTAATTTGAATACTATCTTTGTTAATAGTCCCTTGGGGCACACAATTTCAAGCTATCCATTCTGTGATAAAATGAGTAGTGCTAGGCTTTGAATCATGTTCTCTGATTTTCTGCTTGCAGCCTATAGATGAAAATGCCTTGGAGATGAGTTTACGTAAGGTAAATATTTGAGAACACAATCGTGTGCTAAGTTCAAGAAATTAAATATGAAGGACACATCCCACATATCGCTCTGCCCACAGGAGCATCTTCAAAGCATATATATCCTTTTGCAACAAACAATTCTAGCACTATACCTATGGAAAAATGCAGACATCAAAATTATTTACTCTGATGTAAAGCTTCCCAGTAAGCCACTTCTGAAGATAGCCCACCCAACTTTCAGATTCAAACTCAAGCAGAGTAAGAAACTTGGATTTTCAAAGAAAATTGCAGGAAAACACCAAGAATCACAGAAGCATAGTGTAGAAAGTACATCAGGTGTTTCTCTTGTTCAGTGTTTCTCTAAGACAGAATCATCTCTGCTGCTGTCGTTCCTCACAAATGTTTTTCAAATTTTTTCTTAAAGATTTTCTCTGACCACATCCTTCCTAGGCAATCTCTATCAATGATAATAGCAAAGAATCTTTGCTATCACACACTGCATAACATCCACTAGAAACTAGAAACTTTACTACATTTAAACTCATTACTTTGTGATCTACTGTGACCTCTGGATTGCTTCCAATTAGTGCACGTCCCTTTTCTGAAACACAATTCTCAAAATTCATTCTCTATTTCAGCTGAAGCCATATGAGAGATAAGGAAAGCAAAGTAAAATTTATGGTGTTCTCTCCTTCATACTTCCTGATAAGATGCTTGCATTTTAAACAACAGCATGAAACTCCTTTAGTTTATGACTTTCCACAACCCTTTCAGACTCGGTTTTGAGAAGTCATCTAGTTAATTGTCTTCCATTGTACTTTTATAACTGTATTGTTCCTGCTCAGATGTTGTACATTGCATTTACCCATATCATTCTTTCAGATCATATCTTTATGTCATTTGCAAATTTAGTGAGTTTGTTTTCCATTCCGACATTCAGGTCTTCAACAAAGCTATTGAAAAGGAGATAAGCAGTGGGAGAAGTTGTGTAACTCCACTTAACATATTGTTAATGAATTCAACTGGTTTTGCATCCTCCTTATAAGAATGTTATCATAACTGTGTTTCTTGTACGACTTAAAGGGAATTTATTCAAGAGTATTAAAAGTATTATTAAAGTTAGGATAAATGGCCTAACTCTCCATCCAGCCTGTCATCCTGTCTAGAAGGAAATTTGATTAGGTTGACAAAATATGTTCCATCTGCATGTCACTGCTTCCTTATTTTCCAGATAGATACTAGCAGTTTATTTGATCATGTCTTCCAGAGTATTTTGGGCACCTATCATGTTAATCGTATTAGTCACTTGATTACAGCTGTCTTGTTTAGTGAAGATTGCTAGGAAAAAAGGCATCAAACACCTTAATATTCAAATTCACCTAGAGTTTCACTCTCTATTAAGTAGACTAATACTCAGTCTTCCTTTTTACTACTAATTGAAGAAATCTAAGAACAATTTTAAAGTATGAAATTATTACAGTAAGTCAATAATATAATTCTTTTTTTCAGTGTCCTTCCTGGACAGCTGCACCTCATTCTATGCCCTATTTGTCTGTTTATTTTGTTTGTTTGATGTGGTTACATGTTCCTTCTGCTCTTTTATTTTCATCTTTAGTAAGTTACCTAGCATCCTCAGTCTTTATAGTTCTTTCTTGTGAGTGGAGCCAATCAGGGTTTTACACTTTAACCAAGTTAATCTGTAATAATTCCTACTTCTCTGCTTTCATTTAATTTGTGACCTTAGTGTTTCTTTTTCATTTAGGCACTACTTTATCTCTTGAGCCTTTGTTTTCGGGAGATTGCTGTAATTACTAGTTCCCTCTATACATTGAAGTCTACCTACTTTTCATGTAACTCCGTCCATCTCTCAGGGTTGTAATAGACACAGTTCTGTAGTCATTCATACACAGTTTGTTTCATGACTTCTATGTTACCTATTTATGAATTTCATTCATTGATTAGAGTGAAAGCCATTCTCATGGCTAATCTGTGCCTAATACATTCTAATTTATTTGTTCACAGAAAACCTGCCTTGCCTAGCCTTTCTGTTTTTGTATATACACACCTACAGAGACAATACTTCTTTTCCTCTTTGCCAATTTTCAGAGAATTTTACAGGTCTTTCAGTCTTGACTAGATTTCAGATCAAATACATGTATAATTTATAGAGAGAAGAAAGCACGTCCACTCTTTGCCTATCTGTACAAGTTGTACTCTTGTCATGTCAGTTTTCCAGTTATTGTCTTGCCAAATCCCTTCTTTATTCCCTGCATGCTGTGCATTAGCATACAAAATTGTATGTAAATAATCTGACCCTTTATTTCCTTTCTGTCTTTCTTGGGATCTTATTCTGAATACTGCTAACCCCATCCCACTGCGGCAATGTTGAGATCCTTTTCAAATTTCTTTGTATATTCCTACCTATAAACTTTCATCAGTCATCCTGTCTCTTCCCTTGTATCTCTGGTTAAAGCTCTCCTTATTAGATAAGTAGGTCCCCTTACAGAAAATAGACTCCTTTCCATGCTCAGGGGTATTTGTTCATCTCAGTCACCAAGAAAGTCAAAACTGTCCTGGCATATGCATAACTCTCCAAAATATGTAGGTTCCTAGTAGTACTTGATCTTCAGCTAGGAAAATGAACAGGCACATCATACAAGTCTCCTGCCTTCCCAGACTGATATCCATGTTTGTTCCTGAAAGTACAGACATGAACCAAATATAAGAGCTCCTGAGGTTGTGATCACTGTGAGAGACGAACTTTATCCACTTTACAGTAATCTGTAAGAGCTAGGTTCCTTGAAGGGAGCACACTCTAGGATGTCAGCTCCAGTAGAGAGATGAGGCCTTTAGGAGGGAATTAGCAGCCTCTGTAGTTTTCTTTTCCGTAGACATTTCTCTTAGGAATGGAGGCTGTGAGTCTTAGCAGGTGTGTCTTCTCTTCTTCCAATGAAGTTTGACCACTACATGCTGTTAGGACACTGTGCTGTTCTTGACCTCGATAGTGAAACTGCATCAGTATCCAGCTGAGACGAGCAACCACCTTCTTCCTAGCTGAATGGCCAGTTCTTTCATTGCCATGCTATGGTCCCTGATCTGCTTAGCTTCCATGGTTTTTGCTCATAGCTATGGTGATACAAATGGTCTCTGCATTTTGACAAACAGGAGATAACAAAAGTGAATGAATGGCACAGCTGTGTTTTTTTCTTTCCCTAGAATTTTAATAACTCCACAAAGACAAAAGCTCCAACAGTGAAAGAACAAGCTACCCTTCTCTATATCCCTCTCTGCTCCCCTTCCCCTCCCCCCCAAAAAACCAATTTTTTTTCATGTTTACTCTAATTGCTATTGAAAAGCAAACAACCAGCCTGGCAGCTATCTCATCTCATCCAGGAGATAAAATAGCAGTTTTAGGAACGGTCAGCTGTTCTCCATTTTAGCCCAGTTTTTGGCCTTTAAGGTGCTGCAATGCTGACACAGCAAAAAAAAAGGCAGCAGGTGGAGGAAACATCTGCCAGTTTGAGAGGACAAATGCTTTGAGAAACTGAGGTGCAGATTCATAAAGGTACTTTGTACCTTATTTGCTGTTGATGGGAATTAACATTTTTGAGGATCTGGCTTTCGTGACTCAAACTCCAAAGGATATTGGGCTTAGTGGCAGGCAGAATTAGGTTGCTGAAACTTCGAACTCTAGTGGACTGAGTCAAACTCGGACATTTGGAAAAAATGGGAAAGATTAAAAAGTAGAGCCAAATTCCCTAATTGAAATATAAGTTGGTAATAATAATAATTCAAAACTTCATATTTGCGTGCCCTTGTTAATTTTTCCGTGAAGCTTTAAATCCCAGGTTTGTGGATCTTGAAATTTTCTGTATACTTACAGGTTTAAGTTGAAGAAACTAGAATATCAGAACCCTATCCAGCTCGGGCTGTCAGTGCACAAACGGTAAAAAAATAATTCCAGCAGAATCTGTCTGTCTTCTAAATAATGCAAAATACCAGATGTATGTTTTGCAATATTCTTCATCAGCTGTGAGATTGATTTTGCCTTTCAGTATTTTTCTACCATGATCTCTTCCTCTCAGAAATAGCCACATATCAGTGCATATGCAGAATAAATCACTATAGATGTCTTCTGAAAATGCAAGAAAACATGAATTCCCAAGATGAAAGCACTCACACCAACTACATTGAACAATATTTGAAAAGCCTCAAAATCTCTTTCACATTCTTTCACAGTTGCTTTGTGGTACCACAGGTAAATTACTAGAGCTGGACTGAGCGAATTGCTATATAAAAGAAAATCTAACCTTGTCCTGCAGTCTAATGATTTTCTGAGGTTTGAAACACCTTTGTTTGTTTTTAATAATTCTTCATCTGTTCTGTATTGAACATGTAGCTTATATCTGATGTTTAAAGAAGTTATGTAAAATTGCTTTTGTATTATTATGACATTTTAAGCCCAATATTTGTGACATGTGCAAACTTGTCCAAAGTTTGTGTGGTCATTTTGAGTAAGCATAGCAATATGTATGTAGAAAAGAAAGTTAACTTTTCATATTTGTTGCAGCAGTGGTTAGTATGCTGCATGTATGGTTGGTATGTAAAAAAGATAATCTAAGAAGAGATTTTTGCTATCAGAAATACTGTCTTCCTCTCTTTCATTTGATTAGACATAGAAATTTTATACTGCATCCATTTTTCAATGGAAGCATGTGCGCCATATTTTAAAGAAGAGCTTTTGAAGAGCTGTAGCTAAAAAATAAGACATTATCAAGTTGGAGCTTCACCTTAAGGAACAGACTTGGTATAGATTGTCTTTTCCATCAGTCTTCAGAGTGTAGGAATTAGGAGTACTATTTCCCTGCTAGAATGACAAGATTATAGCAAACTCAATTCGATTATACATTTATTAAGACATACTTCAAAACAGTTGCATTACATCATGGATTCACAATGAAAAGATGGCATACGCTATTGTGCTTGCCATTTATTATATATTCAAGACAACTGTGAATGGAAACTAACTACTTAGTGTATGTGATCTTGGCATTTACATGACTTCACACTTAAAAGCTGAACAGTATCATCTTCAAAACGCAGTCTGTAGATTTAAAAGTGCTACAACTGAGCTAATTTGAATCATGTCTTTCCCAGAAAAGAATTTTCTATGCTCTTGAGGGGGGAAATTAAATTTCTAGTCACTCTTTCATTTGCATTTCCTTACTCCAACAGTTTCCTTAATTGGATTATTTCTGAACCAAAAAAGACCAACATTTTATTTAAACAATAGAAATTAGATTTATCAAGGAAATGTCTGTTTTAGAAAGCCCACAGTAGCAAATTTAAAAAAAAAAAAAAACAACTTTCAATTTTATCTTCTTGCGTGTATTGTCTCCAGATATGAGACACCTCGCCTATTTAGTGGATTTTGCTTCAAAAGGTATTTAGATTGTAGTAAGTTTAGTTTGGAGCAGGATGTCCCAAAACATTCAGCTCTTCTTCTGAGTTAGTGCCCTTCCAAGCATGTGGTTGGTACATAGGTGGCCAGAAAAACCATATCAGGAGATTTGGATGCATCGGCCTCCAACTACTTTCGTCTATCCCATTTGGTCTGCTTATCAAAAAAAAAACCCAGAAACCAAAAAACTACAGTTCTGAGCACTAAATCAGCTCAAAGCATAGATAATCTTAACAGCTGGCTTTTCTTCCCCACATTATCACTGGTGTCTGATATGACATTAAGTCTTTTGGCTCATGTCATTGTCTTGTACAGACATGGACAGCAATCTCAACAGAACTAGCTGGTTAGCTATTTCTGTTGTTTTTGTTTTAATTTGGTTCCTTAATTTGGTAGAATGAGCAAGTGATTTATTTTAAACCACAAACTTTTCAAAATTAAAACATTTTTAGAAAATGTGAGTTCAGAAAAAAGAAAAAATGGAAGAACCACGTGTTACAATGGCTGTGGAAAACCATTCCACAGTAATGTCTGGCTAATCTGATTACACCCACCTGAGAGAGGATGGTAAGACACTGGAACAAGTTGCCCAGAGAAGTTGTGGATGCCGCCTCCCTGGAAGTATTCAAGGCCAGGCTGGATGGGGCTTTGGGCAACCTGGTCTAGTGGGAGGTGTCCTTGCCCATGGCAGGGGGGCTGCAACAAGATGATCTCTAAGGTCCCTTCCAATCCAAACCATTCCGTGATTCTATAATCTGATCTTAAAATCCCTCAGTGGTGGAAATTCTATAAACTGTTTATCTATTCTACTCTAAACAGTGGTATTACCATCACTTTTGTTTTGTTTTTAGTCCTAGCTTAAGTCTTATCTGCTTTATACTTGTTCTTTCACCCCAAATGAGCACTGAGAACAGTCTGTTTCCTTTGCTTTACTGCAGCTGTCAAACAGCTGAAGACCGTTACCAAATAAGCTCTTTTCTAGGCTTTTCTACTAGAACAAAAAGCTGTAAGATAATAACTAAGTTTTAGCTCTTAGGTTTTCAAATTCTGAAGACTATCATCATTTAAATACTATAAGAATAAGAAGCTTGATTTCTTCCCTTTGTTCATTAATTCCACACGTTAAAATGCATCCATATCTAGTTAGACTGTGAGCTTGCAGAATGTCCAGGGGATATACTGAAGAGGTTTAACTGAAGCATTTCTGAAACCAGCATCTCCATGTCATTCTAAACGCATTTAGACTTTATATAAAAAAGAATTTGAGAAAGGAGTGCCTCACTGGCTGTAATGATACTAGCTTCATTCCTTCAATGACCAGTTAGTTCTCTGGTGACATGGTAAGGATTTGCTAACAGAGAAGTCATGGTAGCAGTGAGCATACAGGTGGGAAGTCTTCTCACAAGGGTAAGCGTGCATACCAGTGTAGCATACATGTACTGTGTGGGATGTGCTGTCCAGCTGCTGCTGCTCCCACTTAGTTCTCAGCAAGACAGAAGCTAAAAAGTTAGGTCTTCATTACTGTATTTGAGCATTTAGGGTTGTATGCTCAAAGTTACTCAAATTACTTGAGTGTTCATTGATGAAAATAATGAAAATAAAGGGGCATCACTCTCTTAAATGCTTTTTTAATAGCACTGTTAAATTCATTCTTCTGCATTTTCAGAATGGTGGAAATCAAATATCCCCACCAATGTTGTATTTTAAAAGTAGTTTATTGATTGTGACTAAGTCTGAGCCCAGTTTTATGTTCATATCTTGAAAACTGTTTCATTTGCAGCTTTGTCTAAAGCTTCCTATGGAAAAGCTATTTTATTTTGTCTCAGGGCACGGTAAGAGGTCTATGTAAAATAATATAGGAATTATTATTTTAAAGAAACAGCAATAATATGTTTTTATACCAGCACAGATGAGTTTAGAATACTTCATTACTATGCAATATCATTCCTGCATACTTTTGTAAATACTGCTTAAAATATTCTTGATGTTAATCAAAACACTTGTCTTGTTCATAGCTCTCTGGGGAATGAAATTTTAGCAGGAAGGCTTCATGATTGAAAAGTTTTAAATTTTCACCATACCTCTTCTCATTCCCCTTTAATTTTCATCTTTCTTCCTGTTCTTCACTGCATGCACACATGCACATGTGCACACACAAGAGTTTGTGATGTAAAGACAGAACTACCAGCAGACTGGATTAGACAAGTCCATATGCCATTTTTAAAAACAAGGCTCATCTATGGTTGCAAAACAAATACTTGTGTTTTACTCAAGCAAAATATGGATACAAGGCATGACAGACCC
This sequence comes from Penelope pileata, assembly GCA_013396635.1. Classification (NCBI taxonomy): domain Eukaryota; kingdom Metazoa; phylum Chordata; class Aves; order Galliformes; family Cracidae; genus Penelope; species Penelope pileata. The sequence continues at coordinate 254,361 of WBMW01005877.1, forward strand.
AGCGAAACAATTAAGGAGACACATATGGCACTTAAAGAATGGAGCAGTCTGATGTTCAGCTCGTGTTCCAGAAAGAATTGAAATATAACATATTAGATCAGCTTATTCAAATACTGCTTATGGAAATTAGCAATTTGACATTATTTTCAGAGAGATACAGTGGCTGCCAACCACAGTACAATGAAGATTTGCGTAAACCCCTAGGGAAGTAACATAGTGTCACAATTACAAAAGGGCATGTAGATAACATTAATTCCTGCTCATGGAAAGAAGACATTAATGATGAATTCCTAAATCTCTTTAAAAAAAAAAAGAAAGAAAGAAAGAAAAGACAAAAATCTGGATTTTTTTACTCTATTTGATTAGAATTATCTTTAGCCTTTGATTTTATTAAAACATACATGCTTTTTATAAGAAAGTGTTCACTTTCCTTTGCCTATCTTTTGTTATCTTTGCACCCTACAGGGCTGTAATCTAACTAGTGATTGCTTGTAGAATTATTTTACAGCATTGCTCAGCAAAACAGAATGTACAGCTAAAATAACCTAAGGTGTGATAGAAAATCCTAACTTGCTCAGTGCAAGGTGTTATTGACTTAATACGGTGTCCTACTATATTTCTGGTGGGTTTTTGTTTATTTTTGGTTTTTATTCAGTGTCAGTAATGCCTCACAAACCTTAAGACACTTCTCTACTTTCACAAAATGGGCATATCTCTTGGTCAGAAGATCAGCATACTCATTAAATTGAGAAAAAAATAATTTCTGATTACTCCCACATTTAGTTTTTCCTTTTAAACTGTATCTTTCCCCAGCCACCATTCCTGTGTCATATAGCACAAAAGTCAATGCTAGAATAAAACATTTCAAGTGAAAGGAAAATTTTATTTACAGGAAATATTTGCAACATTGTTTGGAATTCCAGTATTTGTGTAGGATGGAAATTTTCTGTCTAATTGTAAAACCTCTAATTTACCATTCAGAGGGAGCATGGAAGTAACGGTATCTCATAGCTAGAAGTCCAAAGAACAATGTATTCAAAATCTAAGTGTACTGAAATGTATGCAGTATCTTTCTTAATCTCTTTTTACAGATCTGTTTACCCTACTATTATTTGAAAGAAAAAACACCACTATTCAGCCTTCTGTATTTACAGTGAACTTCTATAAGAGGCATTGCTTCCTTTTCTTTCCACTTATCCACAATGAAAAGTGACAATAATCAGATCTATTTTATTCCAAAAAGTAGTTACTTAGCAACTGTGAACCTGATTCTAAACTTCAGGATGTGCGTACATTTTAGCCAATTTCCCCAGCTGTTCAGCATTATGTTTTTATTTTCTGAGAGAAAACTGGGATTGCAAAAGTATTCCCTGTTGAAATAAATTCAATTCATCCACATCCTTCTGCCAAAATACAACAGAAATCTCTTACACGGCTATTGTGTGCTCAACTGCCCTATACAGAACAATATCGATAGTATATCATTTTAAATGTGAGCCTAATAGCAAAAAAAAGGCCCACTGCAGTCTCTATTTAACTGGAAGAAGCTGTTGAGGTTGAGAGGTGGAGTGTCGATTAGACAATGAATATGAAGTTTTACAAATCTTCTAGTGACAGTAATATACCCTTGATTCTGCCACCCTTCCCACACTGTTGTTCTTTGTAGCGTATGGAGTCCAACTAAAAGCAATAGGAAGACACTGCGGCAAATATTTCTCAGTGTGCTTAAGTGTAGCAGAACTGGAACTTCAATAAATAGCAATGAATAATGGAAAAAGTTTTTCAATGAAAAAAATCTCACCTCTCACCTTTTCCTCCATGCAAGTCTCACTGGTATAGATTTCTTGCTCAATGTAAAAGAATGTAGCTGCATGTCTGACACCTGTAAAATAGCTGGCAAGGCTAACGAGGCCCCTCCACGCATAACAGATATTCATATGTGCATAACTATATATATACATTCAAATCAGTACACACAGCCAAATTAAAGCCCTTAAAATGCTTATGCAGACAACTCCAAGATGGTGCAGCTATGAAATGTATAAACTTCATAGACACGTATAAATGAGCAATAACCATCCAATGGCCATGTCAGTTACAGTCCTAATAATGAGACAGAAAAAAATCTCAGGAAAAAAAATGGTCTTAGGAGCTTTTCATTGCAAGTTAAGTGATTACTTAACCACTATTTTTTGACTATGCTATTTCAAATTGCCCAATTATCAAAAGACTGTAGAATATTTTATAACCATCAAACTAATAGTACAAATATTTAAATATTATTCCAAATAAGATATAGTCATTGAAAAAAATATATATTTCAGGCAGAAAAATAATATATTTTACATAATTTAACCTTGTTGCTTACAGAAGTTACTACAAGGTTTGAGCTGTTTTTATTTGGTTTGTATAAACTATTGATTTTTGCTAGAGGTTAGAGCAAAGGTTTTGGATTTTCTGCTCTATTTTTGTCAGTGTCAAGGTTATATGGTCTTGACCACATCAATTTATTTACCGTTCTTCAGCTTTGTCACCTGTAAAATATGTCCATCAAACATCTCAAAGGAGACAGTGTAACTTCACTGTAGTTTTTAAAACTTACCCATGTAAAATATTGTTTTTAAACATTTTACATTTAAGCGCGTGCTAAATCTTTTAATAAAGTCAGATGGATCTATCAGAACTTTTATATTTACTAACATAGAAGAAGGCATAAGATTTCATTTAGTTACTCTTTGTGCTCCCTGACTTAAACTTCACTACAAAATTTCTTCAAGATTGTGTTATGATAAGGAATCTGTCTTTTCCTGCATTGCTTTAGGTCTGTTAATCTACTTTTTGTTATTGTTTTAACCTACTTTTGTTGTTGTTTTAACACCCAGATGTTTTGTTTGTTTGCTCTAACATATTTTTTTTACTGGCTTAAAGGGCTATTAGGTATTTTGTTATTATTTACCCTGTTACTCATCTGCATGCCCTATATCTTTTGTATGTAAGGTATTCTATTTGATGAAATCCCTGGAGATAATCCTAATATAACAAAAAATAAAACAAAATGCTTGATGATGGGACTACCGCAAGAGTTAGAGCAGACTGATATTAGATTGGTTGAAGTTGTTATCACATTCCATACTGGTTTCCATTATGCCCATGCTACCTATCAGGGTCAAAATAGACATGTTTATCTGATTGATTTGGTTGTGTTATTTTGTTTATGGTTTGTGTTTTTGTTTTTTTAAAAACATTGAGATTGGAATTATTTTGTTCATTCTTTCACTTGTGAATTGAGATGCCTTTGGTACCATGGATAAAACAGCAAGTGTGATAAAATCTGTGTCGAGCCTTTCAGAATAATGAGTGGACTGGGGTTTTTCCAAGGAATCTAACTGTGCTTAGCATCGAGAGAACCTTAAGATTAATGAACATGAAACACCTTTTAAAAAGTGACTTATCTTTAAATATGGAAGGAATCTAGATTGAACAGTGAGATATCTTCAGTATTGGTCATGTAGTAAAAGAGAGAAATTCTACTTAATATTGATTTATAAAGAAATGTGCTTTTTAAAATTGCACAGTTTTTTTTTTTTTTAATAAGATCTGGGATAAAATGAGTAAGATAACAACACAGAGATCATATGTGCATTCATTGTGCAATGTTTCACGATCTGTCTAATGAATATATCACATGGACATCTATATGTGTACATCTATATGTGTGTATACACCTGTGTCTGCACTCCTGTATGTCTATTAGTCACTTGATCTGGAGAATGAAAACAGCTGAAGTTTTAAAACTTCAGCTTAGTTCCTCACTTGTGGAAAGATGCTCTTTCTTTAATGCAAAATGGATATTACGCAAAGAAGCTAATGCTAGTGCCAGTTTCCTGTAGAATCTAAAAGCCCATCAATGTGTGAAAATGATTGTTTATGTCTGTGGAGCTAACAACATGAAATATGCAAAATTCATTATCCATGCTTTTAAACTATTGTGGGCAACTTACATATTTGTTCAAAAGCAAGAAGAAGATTTGGTACAGGTTTGGTAGGCATTCTTTGCAACACATTCCAGAAACATTCCATCTTGCAAAATGATCAAAGTCCTAACCCCCCTGAATTGCTTTCAGGCAGAAGAATCAGGCCTTGTTCTCTATGATAAAATCTCTTTTTAACAAGTGTCTGAAATGTAGACAAGGTCAGCAGGTAGCACAGCATGATTCTGCAACGTAGACAATGAAACTTTATAAGTTCTGTACTTAGGAGAATAAATTTTCAGGAAGAATTGGAGAGGAAGGCAGTAAAAAAAAATCTGTAAAGTAAGTGATAAATTCAAAAAAGGATTTAATTTATATTTTCCATTGCCTGCCAGATACAAGGCTGTCTTCTGCTGTCAATATAAACATGAAATATGTAACACCCACATATATAAACTCTCCTCCACCAGAAGAATATCTCTAATCTTCCTCCCATCCTCCCTCTGCCCATCACTACTGCCTCTCTACAGCTTAAGTCTACCTCTATCTCTTGCCACCATCTCCTCAAATTTACTAGCTTCAGACTGTCAAACTGCCACATGTGCAAACTATAACTCATTGATTTTCTGTGTGATATTTGTTGTAGTGGTAGTACAGATGGGAAGGATGAAAAGCAGAAGGGTTTACAAAACTTGTGTTAACCGACATGAATTAATAAAGTCAGTAACCACTACCACCTTTTTAGCTTGGATGACCTTGGCTCCACCCAAAGAGGAGTACTTCCTGCTGGTAGCAATGCTGTATCATGACTTTTGGTCAACACGGGTTTAACAGAAGCAATGAGTGATCAGACATGATGGGTTGGTTTTGTCTGCATCTGTGCTGGACCCAGTCCTTATTTACATGTTTCAGATACCTGCCCTCAAACCATTCCCTAATTTCTCTCTCACGGATGCAAAAATGAAGAAATCATGGAGATGTATTTCCTGTAAAAAGAGAAAAACAGACATAGGAAATTCAAAACTTTTGCAAAATAGATACTCATGTGCCAAAAGCACAGTGAACTAATGTGCCAGTTGGCAAGATGCAAACCATCTGAAGGCACTTAGTAAGGTGAGACTTTCACAGGAACTTGTTCAGCTGTCAGGTTCACAGAGCTGCTGAAAGCAATGATAGCTGCAGCTCACATTTCACAGGTGGGAGTTCTTTCTTTTCTATTTTCTGATGTAATGAGTACATTGGATTCTCCATAGAAACATAAGGATGAAGATGTTCTCAGTTTACTTTTAATTTAATGTCTTTCCTCTAAATCAAAGATTTCGATGCAAAAATCTATCATTCAAGGACACTGTGAATTAGCTATGCTCTTTGGAGTTGAGTGGGTTAGCAAAACCAGAAGTGGATATACTTCCTTATACTAATTACCTCATCTACGAAAAATATGAAGCCAGTGATTTTTTTCATAAAATAACTCACCCAACTGTAATTCACCAAAAGCTGCTAATAGCCCCAAGATTCTTCATTTGATTAAATTGCTTTGTGAAAATTGTAATAGGAGAATCTGGGATGGTTAAAGAAAAGAGAGGTAAGCTACTTGTAAGCTGGGGAGACTTTGGGAACTCATTATTCATGCAGCACAGAATGTTTATGAGGAATGTACATGAGATCGCATGAATTTTGCGAATCAAGAAACAAAACTGCTTCAGACACTTCCTTTGCAATCCCAGGCAAAGTGTCATAGACTTTTACAACAGACATACTCAAAGGTTTCACACAAGTCCAGCTACACAGCACACCTTTCCAGGAAGCAGCCTAGCTCTGCGAGATGTTCTCTCTCCAGCGCTGGCCTTTATATGAGCTCAGGGTGGCTCTGCCCTGGGTCCACCCCTCCCGGTCACATGGGGAGCACAGGAACAAACAATTTTCCTGCGCTCCCTGGGCCAGCCACACCAGGTGCTCAATCACCAGTACAAGCCCTGACTTAACAATTCTCCTACAGTATGAAAAGGTACAGATTTTAGGTGAAAGCATATGGGAAAACAGTGTTACAGAAAAAGCATTATGTGGTTAAGGAAACAGCAACCAAAATCAAACTAATAATAACAATAACAATAAAATCTAGGAAATGTATTCAAATAAAAAAATGGGAAGAAAGGAAGGGAAGAAAGGAGGGAATACTAGGCACACTATCACGCCAGTTAAACTGTGTCCTCTCTGACATCATCAGAGAGGACATCAAAAAACAAAGGAAAACTGAACACTGACAATTGTCCTTATTGGTAACCTTGACAAACATCCCTGCCTTCTAAAATTTCAACACACCTAATGCGATACCTTCCCTTCTAACCAGTTTCTTGCCCATCCTTTATTTTCTCAGCTATTGAACTCGCTTTATTTTCATGTCTCGCATTACTTTTTTGCTGCAACTTTCTTAGCTTCAAGCTTTTTGCTCTAACTACCTTTGAGATTCAGTCAGTTAAGCACAGCTATTTTCAATAATTTCAATATATATTCACTATCAGACTTCTGTTTTAACTTGCACTCGTAGTAAGAAGGTAATAATAGAATGGGTGAACTGTTTGTTTGCTCAGCCAAAATCCAGCTTCTTCATTGCTATGATAAGTTACTCATTTTCCATTCTGATAGATCAGCCACTTAGAAATGGAATTATTTTTTAAAAGAAACAAAGAACTGGGTTCCCTGCCATTGCTGTATAAAACAATCTCCTCTGAAAAGTCTGCCAAATGTACTCCAAGGTCAACTTGTACGAGCATGATTTGGAAATGTACTGCAGGACATTAAATTTCCTTTACAAATTCTTCTCCATGGACAATCAACTTTCACAGACACAAGAGAGAAGAAAGGGCAAAAAAGAGAGAGGGGGAATGGGAGAAAGGGAAAAAGGGAGAGGGAAAATGAGAGATAGAGGAGGAAGAAGAATTAGCAATCAAAAAGGTTGATTTTAGCCACAATTTTAGCCTCAGAATCTTCAGTAAGTGGATATGAAGAGATTCATTTTATACTGTCTGCAAGATATTCCTGTTTCCTTCTCAGTATACAATTTTTTATTTTTTATTTTTTGTTTTAGGAAAGAGTGTCTCTGTCCTATTTCTTCTTAAACCTTGGAGCGTTCAGTAATTCTGTTACTTGGGATGGTTTGAACCAAATGAGTGAGAACAAAGAAAGCTTTATTATGTTTATTTTCATACAATTTCAGATTCTGTTTATGGTTACATTATGTCAGAACTACAGTACACTGATATACCCATACAATATATTCACAATGAGTTACTAAAATAACGAATAACTGCCTATGCAACAGAAAGTTACTGATTTACACTCTTTTTTCTAAACTTTCTTTGAATACATACACCTTAATGGAAAAAACCAAAAGGTTGACGTCAACAAGCAATCTTCAATTATTACAAAGCATTCACTAGCTGGCTTATTTATTCTAAATGTGCGAATAATATTCTACCAGTAAAGCCAGTCAGTAAATGGAAATAGAATGCCAACCCACTGGGGCTAGATTCTGACTCTGCTACTCCCACTGAGTAAATATCCTTTATCCAGTGAATTTCTTTGTGGAAATTAATATGAATATCCACAAAACCAGCCATTTACTTAAGTGGAGTAGTTCCATTAATTAAAAATCATTTCTGTGTTGTTACTATTAGCTGTTTTGCATTACTATGTATTACTTTACATTGCTGTTATTATAAACACTAATTTTATTTCTGTCGTCACTTGTTGGAATATTTTGAATTGAGAGGGAGAGATTTTTCCTGAGTAATATTTCTATTTTCCATTGAGCTCTAATTATTCACTGCATATCTGAGCACCCAAGTGATAGATCTATTTTGAATTATGCTAGAAAATAGGCAAAAAAAATCTAGCAAGAGAGCTTACAGAAAAAGGTTTTGACTTGGCAAACCATTTAAGTATACGCCTCATTTAAAATATGTAATTAGGCCTCTGGAAGCCCTAGATTTATTGTAGGAACAGAGTCTGAAAAGCAACTGCAGCTTTAAATTTCTATTCTGTGCCTCATAGGCTTGTGGTATCCTGTCGCCTGGCATGCATTAGAAAAACATCAAAATATCACGGCAGATCTTTATGGCCTGTGTCTGAGCTGATGAATACCAGTATTCAGCATGCTTTTGGTACAGTCCAAAAGCAGAATGAAAAGACAGCATAATTTAAGAGAACCTCTTATGGTAAAGATATTATGTTTTATATGGCTGAAGTACCCCTTGAAACTGCTGGAGGCATTGGAGAGCTTTTGGTAGGTGTGAAACACAGTCTTATATGATATATTCCATGCTGACAAGATGGAAAGGAACTGATATTTGTATAAAAGTACTAAAAACATATATCTTTAACTACTGATTTTCTGAAATTATATCTAAAGGCAGTTAGAATTCAGTAGGTATTGATTGAAGAGACCTTGTTTATGTGGCTAGAATAATTTTCCTGGGAACACAGACCACTTGTAGAGACTAAGATGAACCATTCATAAACCTACCAAAGCTGCCCCCTCGGCATTAAAGTGTATGCAGCCTATCTCACTGTTTTTCACAGTACAATCACCACATGTTTGAAATCAATGATTCTTTACCCCTGTTCAGGGCAAGTTCTAGTTCACAAGTATCCATCCTTTTGGCTTGCCTGGGCCACACTGAGTGAAGAGGAATTGCCTTGGGCCACATATAAAATATATAATATAATTAATGTATATGAGTAACGAAACTTCTTTTATTTTTTATTTCTTTATTAAGACGTAGAAGAAGAGGGCAACAAAGACATAAAACTATCAGGATAGACACTTATGCTCTAGTTCACAGATTCAGTGCACTGCTGCTACTTATACACATACCTTGGCCTTGTGGTTCACAGCAGCAGGGGGCTGGACAGTCATCTCATGGGTATCCAGTGGATTAGTGGAGTTAGTGGTACAAAATCGAAGTTAGGAGCTCCACCTCAAGTAAGGTGCTCAGCACTTGCTTCTCCCTCTCCTCCCTCATTTCCTCTCCTGAAGGCACAGCCAGGGCCTCCCTCCCTGCTCCTCGTTAGGACAGGAGTGTAATGTGAAGAGACAAATCAGCTCACTGTTAATATCACATTCTAGCACCCTCTTTAGGGAACCTCAAGTGCAATCTTGTAGGCAGATTATTGAAGCCTGATGTTGGAAAGGTTTTTGGCATGGATGAGTTTTCACTCCAGTGAGTGTTGGAGAGTTTCAAATTGTTCCTGTGCAAAGGAACAGATGAATTGGTGAGCAGCTTGTAACTCTTACGGCTTTAGTTTTCCCTTGGCTGTCCGTGAATTCAGGAAAACAGCTGCTAGATTCCTGACAAGTGGTTCACATAGCTGATATAATTTAGTTTATCTGCCAAAAAACTCTACTTTTCTATTTAATTGAATCACAGACTGAGGGTTTTAAAGCGTCTATCAACTGCAATGGGTAGGATGAGTGCTGTAAAATCATTTTTCAAGACTCTGTACAACTTCCCTCGCTGGTCTATTAGCATACTGAAACAGATTTTCAAATAGTTTTAAAAACTTCTGCTAGGCTATTTTCCCTCTCCCCTGTCTTGCAAAAAGATTTGATACAAATGGACTGTTCTCAAAGATGAATAAAGTAAAGACAGTTTGCTTTTGGAGTCACCTGAATTCCTTTCAGGAAAGTATACTGCAGATTTCTTCTTTCCATTTTATAATTATAGGATCACAGAAATAGCTTGGTCACTTTTTTTTTTTTTTTAATCTAAAAACACAAGTTATTAGAACTGGCTCCACCTTATCCTTCTCAATAGTCATTAATGGTAAACAGTCTTTGATTGCTCTCCTTTGCTACATGTGATACCATTTGTTCTCTGAAATTTCTCTCTTCTTTTGGCTTTGAGATATAAATTCCTGTTATTCATAACCAATCTGCATTTGTGTGCTCTTTTGTTTTCCCATAGATTTATATTTGCTTCTGATGATTTCCTCCTCAGTATTTTTGCTTTGTCTTCAACACTGGGACAGGAGTGTGTAGCAAGCATACATGTAATGCATCTATGTAAAAAGCCTTAGAAACCTTAGCGCCGTCCTCAGCAAGTTTCTGCATTGTGGTATGCCATAAGCCTGATGTTAATAGAAAAGTATGGCTGTGGCATTGGCAAGGAACATTTAACAAGTGTAAATATTCCTGTGTTACCTCTGGAGTATTTTATGTTCCCATTTGAAAAACAACTACTGTAAAGCACAGTTTTTTCCCCACTGCCTTATCCTGGTGGACACCACTTGGGTTACCCTCAGAAAAAAACAGAAACAGTGTGTGAGGAGCTAAATCCATCTTTAGGTTTTCCAGCTTCCTCACAGCAGTTCTGACACATCTGTAGAGAATGGTGGTGCATTCACAACTGGTGTTTCTGCAAAGCTCTACGAAAAGCACTGGTGTGTTCTTCATGATTAACAGTTCAACAGGGCTTCTGGTAATTTTCTTCATTTTTTTTTTCCCTTCCCCCCAGTTTAACAGCTGTCTAGGAACATCTAGCAACATCTCTCTTACGTCATTTTGCTGAAGGCACTGAATGATTTGAAACAAAGCTTCCTGCTGAGAAGTTTATTGACAGCTATAGGAAACTCAAGCTTCTCTTTTTCTTTTTCTTTCTTTTTTTTTTTTTTTTTGAAATAAATATAATTAATTCAGGTCACTGATGAGCTTCTTATAATAATCTCAGCCTTCTGGGAACTGTAGAGAGAATGATTAAGAAATGGTTTGGATTAAAATGTTAGTCACTGTTTGGTTATTTATCCAATCTCCCAATGAAATACTAGGAATTACTTCAAGGAAATGGGACTTCTGGATACAGAAATCCTTAAGGCAGCAGAAATGAGCATGAGGTTAAACCTGATCTAACTTATTTCAAGTACAGCCACGTGAGAAAATAGCAGTCAGCTTCTCTCTGTATCCAATTCCAAAGTGGCTGGCTAGTCCATGTAAACAAACCTGCAAAAGAAATCTTGTCCAAGTTACTCACCAGACCTTGGAAAAACTGAAGAGGACATGTTCAAAAATATAAGCAATGGCACAAAAGGCAAGGCAGTTAATTTATCCAAAAGTTTTGGACAGATTTTCAAGATAAACCTGGCTTCCACACTGCTAAGAAGGAATGCATGCCCATCTAAATCAGAGCTGCTGAATAGTAAGGAAAAGTACCACATTTGGCCCCCAGGGATCTCCTCCTCCCTGCTCCTCACATCAGCATCCCTGTAAATGTTGTATTCTTTCAGGATTTCTTTTTTCTTGGAAGATCACTTGGAGTATGCACCCTAGGGAGCAAGCTTGTTTGCACTTCTGATTTGGGAAAAAAAATCTATGTCTTTAGTATTGATTTGGTTTTTCACTGTTCAGACTTAGAAATGTGTTTTCCTGCCTGGGAAAAAATACTTGTATTTCTATCAGTCGTCTTATGATAAGAAACTTCCCTAAGGACCAATGGAACTCTGCAAACCACCCCTATCTGCAGAGTAAAACCTCTTTCCAAGCTATTCCGCTCATTTCAGATGTTTGTTTTTAAAATAGCTACTTTGCTACAGGGAAAGAAGAAAATTGCCACAGGAACAAGTTGTGCCAACAGTAAACTTTTATTGTAGTGCAACGGTTTCCATTAATAGGTTAAAATAAAAAAGAAGAAGAGAGTCAGAACCAATCTGAGAGTCATTAAAACCCAGGCATCACCATAGTTCCATTCAAGACATTAATTTTAAAAAGGGGGTCATTCAAAATATATTGAATTATTTACCTTGTTAAAGCAAGCAGTAGCTACGTGAGAGTAATACAAGGAGACATGTAATGCACATCTCCAAAACAGAGTATAATTTACTTGGAAAACTCTGTATAGAAACATGACTATATTTATGTGTCAGTGAGTAAAATGTGACTAAAAAAAGGTTTTCACATTATTTTAAGCATTAAATATAGGGGCTTTCTTCTCCTGAGTGATTCATTTAGGTAAGGATTATGGTTGCCCTACACTGCTATCAACAGAATCTGAACTCTGATTCAAATCAGCCTATCTAAAATAGACATGTTCCAGGTCAGAAGAATTAATTAAGGAATTCAAATTAAATTAAATGAACCTTACTAAGATGTCTAGTCTTGGACAGAAGGCTTTTTTCTGATGGTTTCCTATGTAGTCATCAGAAAAGAACAGTATTCCTCAGAGGAAGAGAGTTCAGACCAAGCTGAGCTCGCCTACCTACAAAGGCAGGGAGAAAAGGCTGTCAGGCACTGGCAGTGAATGGATTGACCATATAATGATAGTTTATTCTTTGTGTAACCTTCTCATCGAAATGAATTATTTTCAGAATGAAATACATATTTCAAATCTTCCAAAACATATTCTGTTGTACTACATAAATATCTCTGGAGGAGTCTCTGTGAGATCAGAAGACTGTGAGTACAGGAAATCAGACCTGACTAAGGGAGGTAGTATGTTCTTCAATTCCAAATGCAAGAGATTTTTATTTATCATTCCTTTGTGACTGCATGTGTCCTGTCCTTACAAACTAAGGTGCCAGGATCTCTGGTGGCATCAGAGGAAGATGAGTCATGTCTGCAGAGAGGGTTTGCTCTGTATTCCAGTTTTATCAAAGGATGCAAAATGATAAAATTGTATTACACTGAAAGGTCAATTCTTTCTCCTTCAGGAAGGAAATGTGGGATCTGATTAGAAGGTTAGAGTCACTTGTGATAAAGGAAAAGAAATACACAATTGGCTGATGTATTCACTTAAAAAAAATATGAAAGGTTAAATGACGCATTGCTCAGCAACTGATAGACATTAAAGTTATCATAAATAAAACAATACGGTAGCGGGTTTGACCAGTCAAGAGTAGAAATATTGGCAAAATTCATTGACTGTGGCATTTACACACTCCTTTTTCATCCATCCGTACTCCTGATGCGAGTTAGATACATATCAAACCTAATTCAATTATCCAAAGGGCTCACCATACAGGGAACAAGGAGCCTAACAGACATGTATGAAGTATTAATTCAGTTGATGAGAAATGGCTGGAAAAAAAACCTGTTTCATCTCTTCTAGCCCTAGCAGTCATAATTCTTTATTCAACATTGCTTCAAGATCATTAATGTAAAGCTCTGGCCGTTAGCCAGCTGAAATGAGATCTTAGGATACTTCACTAATAACGTCCTCTTTACAGCCTCTAAACATACCTGAAAAGTGCCTATCAGAAATACTTCATATTCCATCAGTGCAGCAGAGAATCATGTTAGTTTTGTGGCCATTAAACATGTGAACATGGCTAAGTATGAAGAGCGACGTGTGGGGTGAGGGTTGGAGGGAGCAGATGGCAGAGGATTTTCACACTACCATAGTAGTAGACATAATGGGTTAAAATTTGAGTCTTACAAGAAGGTGCAGATACTCATTTAGTCCTCGGTGCTTGTTTTGTGGAAAGCTATGGGACAGCAGTGCTGAAAACTCTGAACTTCCTCTAGTATTGGAAATACAATGCATTTAATTGCAATAAAATGAACAGTTGTTACCTACTACAAGCTGTTACATATTCCTTCAGCTTCTTTGGAAGAGGAACGCTGATTTACACCAGCAAAGGTCCTAATGCAGAATCAGTTATATGCATACTACAGACTGCTGTGCACTCCCTCTGGACAGAGAAATGATATGAAACATGTTTTATATCTAGCTCAAGGGTTTAGAACACACTTTCAGTTCAAAAGTTCAGTGCTCAAGCATTATTGGATTACCTGTGCATTCAGGCTGATTTGTGGGGGAAAAAAAAAGGTGAGCAGGAAGTATGAAAAAAAAAAGGGCAAAAATGTCATGAAGATTTGAGGCAAGGTAAACAGGCACAGGGAAACTGTTCCTATTGTTTAGTGCCTGTTTGTGCTAAAGAACAAAATCCTTTTTCTTTTCCTTCTCCATCTCACTGGAAAACTCCTACATGCAAGTAAAATGTAAAGAGGACTGCTGTTTCAGTTAGAGGGCACTTTTTCATTACAATTTATCATGCATGCTGATCACCAACATCAGTAGAGAGGAAAATCTCCATGAAGAACCCTCTTGCCTCCAAGAGATTAAGAAACACAAATCACACCATTTATTGTTGCAACCCTCAGGACCTAAACAGCAGAACAAGTGTTTGTCCATGGGTACAGAAAGACATCATACTTCATCACAGTGGATTTTGCAGCAACAAAAACATCTACTGAATTAACCTTCTCTGTGCAGATCTGGTGTCCTCTACTCTTTTCCAAGGTATCTCTTATGGTCGGATGTGGGACATCAGGTAAGCTGCTCCGGTGTCAGTCTTACCTTCTAACACCTCAGAATGGCAATGGGGAACATCAATTGTAACATGGTATGGGAGAAAACCTACAACAGATATAAAAGTTAGATTCTTAATATTTCACTGTTTCTCACTTACGCAAGAATGAGGCAGTAGCCAAGGAAGTGACCAGTGAGGAGGTTTTCATTGCTTTCTTATGCCAATCAAGAGAATGGCTGTTTGACACAAAGCTTCTTGAAAACATTTGCAGGAGGGGAGATTCACTTTATTTCCCATTGTTTGTCAGGGCAAAGGTGCCATTCTTAGCGTAAAATCCAATTAACGTTCCTCCCCTCCTGGTGCATGGTCAAACAGCTAGGAAATTAAGACAAAAAGTTAAAAATGGTAATCATTGTAGAAAGAATCTCTTAGAAAAAATGGAAAGTATCCATCCTTGTGACAGTTCATTATGAGACTTACTACCACTTAGCTGCTGTAAAAATTTTCAGTTTCATACAAAACAGTAAGATAAATTATAAGCAAAACTAGAATCCAGAAAAAGAATGCACATTGAATTGCAACGTCTTTAACAGTAGATTTTATGCCAGAAAATAAGACAGTTTCCATTTAACTATACTTTCAAATGCAAATACCAGCGTCCTTAGAATGAAGCAGATGTTGGGCTTTTTTTCTCTCTCTCTCTCTCTCTTTTTTTTTTTTTTTTCCCAGTTTTTTGAGCGGTTGTTTGTCTCTGAAGTCTCTGAATCTTCGTGTTCTGGGGAAATATTTGAGTGCCTTAGTGAATGAACTGCAGTTGTAGTTAGGTTTGTAGCGCATTACCAGGCAGGCTAATTTTAGCTCCATGTTTGGAGCAATTAATGAGAAGTAGTAGAGTGTTACTGTGATTATTCCAGATCAGGGTCAAGTTAGGGGAGTTTTATTTATTGTTCTGGGAGAAGATTTTGCTACACTTGGCTGTAAATTGTTCCAACAGTGAATAGAGGACAGATGCTCCTACACATAAATTGTAAGTTACTTTGACAACTAGATGGAAAATAAAAGCCTCTGGAGTGAAAATCCTAGTTTATCAATCCAACAGTAAAGGTAGCTACAGCTGCCTTGGTTTGAGGTGTCACTGGAGAAAACAATACACAGACAAGAAAACATCCTGCTCTCCTCCAGATCTAGGCTTTGTCTCACTCACCCCACAGTACCTATTCATATATCATCTATATATATTTATACATTCCAAGATACTATGATTTTGTTTTCTCTCCTCCCTCACTCCACAGCACATATGTGTGTGTGCAGAAACAGACTGTGCCCCCACCAGCCTGAACTTCCCATTAGAAGGGGTTGGGGTCTTGCCAAAGAAACACAGCACACAACAGTGCAGTTGCACAGCTCCATTCAGGGGCTAAATCTGCCCCTGAATGGAAACAATTTTGTTGTGTTCATTAAAACTGAGATTCAGCCTTTGATGTTAGATTAATAAAATTGCATTTTCCCACCCTTTATTTTAATCATTTAGAGAAATAACATAGGAAAACAAATTGGCTTGATTTCCTCCTCGCCAAATTCTTTCCTGAAATAAATTGGCACAGCTTCACATGAACCAATGATTCTTTGTCTGCTTGAACCATCGCAGAAATTGGATCAGTAGGTTTTATGAGATTTCAAAGGAAAGTTAAAATTATTTATGATGATGAAGACATACATAATAAAAAATCAAAACACCGATTTATGCATAAGGGAAAAACTATATTGTAAAATGATGTTTAGAAATATAAAATGTCATGCAAAATCCTGTTAGAGGAAAAGAAAGGACACATTATTCAACTGTGTTTATAGATACTGAAAACTGGCCAATGTACGTTTTATGACTTTTTTAATACAGTGCATAAACTATATTTAGATTATCTGTCATAATCCAAAGCTAAATGAACATGAAATAAAATAAAATAGCTTGTACTTTCTCACTTTGCTATTCAGACTGGTTGTTTGTTCCTGATTGTTAAATAAGAAAATCCCGATCTTCAGTAGCCATTTGGCAGAGTCTGTTTTACTTCTGTAAGGTAACAACATTGGCTTGAGACAGGGGACAGTGGTCGAACCCCAGATTTGGAACAGACTTTATTCTAGGCTCTGTATGCTGGGCCTGAAATCTGAATCACATTTAGATCTCAGTCATTCAAGGAAACACATTTCCTTTGCAGAATAACACACCGAACAGTGTGCTACTGTGTCTTTTTGTAATACGTCCAGAAGTTACGCAGTGGAGACGAATCTGCAAATACCAGGTTTGCATTACCAGGTAAATGACTGACTCATCTGTTTGTTGCACCCAGTTTGTAAACCAGCATTTTGATACTCCAGAAGTAGCAGATAATAAATGTTTGATAAGACAAGCATTAATGCTAAACTGTTTAAAAAAAACTGGGGGCAACCTTCTGAGGGCTTCTGTACAGAAACCCTATTTTTAGGAACTGGTGGACAAAGGACTTGAACTGAAAATCTACTTTTAATCTCAATTCAGAGCAGTTATTTCAACTAACCTTGATACACTGAAGGAGGGGTTTTTTTTATTTATTTTGTTTGATTATCTAAACATAATTTTCTCTTCTTCTCTGTAATGTTTTGTAGCTGGTGCTTTGTGAGATATCCTTGAAACTAACTGTACCATTTTTACTTATACACTGCAAATGTATGATTGACAGCCTCCCTGGAAAGATAGGACTTCATGAGAGATAAAAATGCAATGCAACATAAATAAAATAAAAAAGTCAAGAGTGCATTTTCATCTCATTGTGCCTAGGATAAGCTTGAACATACAGAGCAAGGACTCTGCATCCTTCATTTATGCAACAGCCCAACTTCAGACTGATTAGTCACAATGCCTAGAAAGAATGGTGAACCCTGAGGCCAAAACTGACTTTTATGCTTCCTCTGAGCCCTAGCTGCCACCATAGGAGAAACTGATGGGCACCATGCTGAGGTACCACCTGGGGAAGGAAATCTTATAACCCAAAAGAAAACCCATGCTCATTTCTTTGATGCAGGCATTTTCTCTGTGTCCGGGCTCTTGGAAATGCCACTCACAGTTTCCAAGGAGGACAACTTTTCTGCTCAGATTGTGTGGGCAGCAGGACATTGGATCAGAGGCAGTCTGATTTTCTTCATTGTATCAGAAAGTGGAACAGACAGCTCTTGGTTTAACATTAGAGTGACAAAAAATGTTAGCGTGCTTAATGCCTATTTTGCACAGTGAGACTGTGCAAATTTGTGAGACTGTGAGACTGTGTTTATTTGTTGTTTTTTTTTTCTATTTCATCACAGTACTGACTGGCATGATACAAAAGGCAGAATTAGAAAGGAAAAACAAACAAACAGCAACAAAAACCTCAAAATAACCCTCAAAACTAGAGTGGATCAATGTCACTGAAAAAAAAAATTGAGCTTTTCACAGAGTTTAACTAAATTGGGATCATTTTTAACATTGTTTGTGTACACTGCCACTCTTTATTCCTATATACTCCACAATTTCTTAAACTAATTATATCAACTTGTATAAAAGACAACACACAATTGTGGCTTTGAGGGCACTGTGTGGTAAAAAAATTCATTGTGTTTTAATAACAGCATTTTCAACCAACATTGTCGGAAATTTACCCTCCTTTTCCTGCCTGTCTCATTGTTCAGACTCACCCTGAGGTGACATTTGCCTGGTTTTGTAACTTTGGAAAAGATGGGTGCCTTACCTCTTCGCTGCAGTTGGTACAGTGCCTCCTGCCACTGCCCTGTCTGTGCTTGAGGCATAAATACCTAAAGTTCTATACTGAACTGTTGCATTATGTAGCACTGTATGTTCTTTAAGGAATCATTTACGGAGTTTTCCAGATCAAAACCTGCTGTAGCTGTGGCATCAGATGATTTGTGTCCCAATCCAAATGTTCATTTCATTGCTAGCTGACCTGCTAGCATGACAACCCCCCGTTATGCCTTGTTTGCAACTTTATTACAACTTGGAGCTGGATCTGAAGATTTCCTACCTGGATTTCTACATGGAGGTCTTCTAAAACACAGAGAGTACTTGACAGCTCTCTTGCTTTTCATGAGAACTCCTAGCCCTACATTATTGACCACAAAATGTTTAATTTTTGTGATCTTGACATTATGGTACAATATCAATGCTTATTGTGGTGTTGTTAAACTTCATTTGAATAATATATTCATTCTGAAGATCCATATATACCTCATCTCTTTCTCTTCCCCACAGTGGTGATGTCCAAGATTTTTTATGTCAGTCTTCTTAAGAACTGTTTCTGGATCACAACATACCTTAAATTTGACCCAGGTTTTATTGCACTGGCCCAATATTGCCCTATCATGCTACCTCTTAAATCTAACTAAAACCACTGTTATTATTTATTTTTTCCCCTAATATTATTTCATGTTGCCACTATTGTTTGCTTCTCTTATATTGCAGAATTATTCCTGGTGCTGAATTCTGCGGTGTTGGTAGCTCTCATGCATGCTGAAATTTTGCCTCCCATGCATGATTCCCTCACCAAACTTGTATCTTGCAGATGTAATCTCATTCAGACAGTTCCATCTTTTGTACTGGATGTGGTGGTGATGGTGTTTCTTGGTTTCTTTGGGTTCAGATTTGGTCATCTGAAGATGGCTGCATTGCTCCATTGCATTGTGGTGTAGGAGGGTTCAGCCACATATGTGCCCCAGGGAAGCTGAAAGTGGTGCTCTTGTCTTCTCCCTCATTGATAAAGATGAAAACAAAAATGTGTCCTCTGCTTACAAGGCTCAGTGTAATATCTTTTTGCGTAGGGGCTGTATGAGCTTCTTAGACAAATGTTTCCTCATTTTTCTAAGTCTCTCATATGAATGCTACACTTCCTGGGGTACCATTTGTGCCTGGGCAGGTGCTGTACTGTGCTCTCCATTGTCCTCCTCACTTGGTTCCCAAGTGTCTCCACCTCACATCCTCAGCAGGATCTGCCACTCAGCTTTCCCTGACCTGGTCCCGTGTGCCTTTTTCCTCTGAATGTGCTAAGTCTTTGGTGATCCTGCTCTGGCCTCTCCATCTGCTGGGCTTTCCTGGCCTCAGCATGCCCAGCACCCTCCTGCACACACTTCCATCCTGCTTTATACCCAGCCACATGTTCCTTCAGCTGCAAAATCTCATCCTCTCAGTTCATAATAACCTCATTCTCCTCTGAGAGAGCAGTTGCTAGCTGCCACACAAATAGCTGTGCACTAATAGTGAATTTTCTGACAGTTTTCTTTAGTTTTGGCTAATTCAGTGCAGTTTCCCCTGGTCATTACATACCAATCCTAGCTGGTCTTCATTCCAAGAACTTGAGCAATGGATTTTCACAGCTACTTTGTACCATGCTTGGAACTAGCAGGAAGTCAGGGTTGACCCTTTATTACTCCTGCATAACACTTCTATCCATTGCAATTCTGCTAAAGTACCAGAAGCATCTGTAATGTGTAAGCTATGCGTATCTACTTTTTTCCAAGTTACTGATCCAATAGCCAGCAAATTCACTACTCATACCTTGATTGAGTTAGTCTAGAAAAGTAGGGCCAAGCATAGAATATCCACCTAGTCTTTAATTCTCAATGAAATAAAAAATCCCAACAGGATAGACAGTTATGCTGGAAATAAAACAGAAATGCCTAAAGTTGCCAGCTGTCATTCTGACAAGCAATAATTTCTCCATTCCTTGACACTGGCTTATTTCTTTTGGTCACAGAAATCATTTTTGTTTTCTCTAATTGCTCATGTCTGTTTATGCTGCTGTAGCATCTGTTTGATTATTGCATTTAGGAATCAAACGTGAAATATTAGCTGTGGCAGACTCCATACTTACTCATGCATTTTGTTGACTAAGCCTGCAAAGACAAAATAAAAGGTATTTTGAAAGATAGAGAGAATGGTATTTTCCCATCATTTGTTTATTTATTTATATTAGGAAAATTGCCTGCTGCTTCTGCTAGAAAATGCATCATTGTGATAACCTTAAAAGGTGAATTCTTTCATTGCTGTGAATATGAACATGAAGGACAGTTTTTTAAAATTTTCTCAGGGACCTGGAGCTCCTATATTTGTTTGTTTATTTATTTATTCAGTATCCTTAGCTTCATCAGGAATCCAGTACTGAAGGCATCTGTATGGCTAGCAACAGAAGAGAGCATTGCTTCAGTACTGAAGCTTGGTTTGGCAGGAAGTTGTCAATTCCATTTCTTATTAGCTGAGAATTAAAGTAATTTTCATAGAGAATAAAAACTATTTGGATGTTATATTACATCAAATTCCAATTTTTGATAGTATTTAATAAAACAGAATTATAGTGAATGGATACGGATTGAAGCCCAGACTTCTCCATATGGAAATGTGCACAAGCTATTCTACAGCCCTCAGGACTGGGATGTGATTTGGGAATCCTGTTCGTCTTTGTACTCTGCTTGATCCAAGCAAAGGAGTTTGACCTTGGATCTTCATTTAGCACCTGAAGTATCCCAAAATAAAACATGATTGTTCTCTCACAGAATTTAATATGATATAATACTATTATCAAAATTAGGGAGAAATATAGGATAGGTGCTTTATTGTGTGGATACATTAAGCAGTATCAGGTAAGATTTTGGAAAAAAAAACCAGGAACCTTATCCTCTTTTTAAAGATGATGCAAAGGTTCCAATATCATTAAAGGGTGTTGCCACTTGGACTTTAACATTTCTAAGGCATTTTATTTCATATTTTTTACTCCTTATATGACACACAAATCCAAAATGTTATTATTATGGAAAGCTTTTGCCTCCTAATAGTTATTTGATGTCCTACCCTTTTCAGTCTCTCCTTGTAAGGCAGTTGCTCCATTCTCTTGATCATTACTATCTTGTTTCCTTGTGTCTTTGTAGTACTTAAGAGCTGGCACCTCAAGGTGCACCTCTGTTGACAGAACAGTGCCAAAATGATGGCCCTTTTCTTTTTTTCTCCTAAGGATGCTCAAAAATCTGATGGTTGTTTTCGTTGCCCTTGCACAGTATGCTGAGGATTTCAGAGAACCAATAGCTCCAATAGCCAGAGGTGTAACTGCCAGTACGAAGTTCAGCCCCAGGTAAGCGGAGTTAGATTATTTTCCCTCTGTCTTACATTTGGCAACATTGAAGCTCATCTGCCACTATTTTGCTGACGGAATCAATCTTTTCTGAAGAGGAATTTTATGAAGCCCTTTTGAAGGAATGTGATTGCTTGATAGATCTCAGTATTATCTAAGATTTTGATATTTCATTGTTGGTTTATTTTCCAAGTCATTAATGATGTTATTGAATAAAACCACTTGCAGCACTGATCCTTCCCCACCATAAAAGGTGATCATTAACACTAAATTCTTGCTTCCCACTCATTAATAAACCTCAGTCAATAAAGCAATCTTTCTTCCAGTTTCATGGCAATTTTGTTTCTTTAAGAATCTTTAACAATATAATGTGTTCAAAGGCTTTTTGAAGTGATGGATAATATATTAACTCCACCAGATCACCTTTTTCCTGATAGATAGGAGGAGGAGGGAATCACCTTTGGCTGTGACAGCATCCTCCTGGGACTCCTGTGGGTCATCAAGGCAGCATTTCCCTCTAAAGAAGCCTTGCAGACTCTTACCTGACATACCACACTTACTGATGATCTCACTGCTTCAGGATAAACTCCATCTTCACACCAGAGATGGAAATCAGGCTCATGTAGAATGCCCAGCTTCTGGATATCATGTTTAATCCTTGATTTTCAAAATGCTCGTAATATGAACTGTCAAACGAACTGACTACTCTAATGCACCTTTCTCAGTATGAAAACTAGACAATTTTTCCCTAAATATAGGAAAAATGCAATCCCCTTGGGCATCTTCGAGAAAAAGTATGACATGCCCAGAAGACAGTTTCTTGAGCTGTGCTTGAAGTTTGTTCTTTCTTGCCCCCCCTCTTTGCCAACGCTATTCATTTTGATTTAAGGTTGCCAGAACAGCAATGCTCTTTTATCTGATAATTTTAGGATTATCTTTCTTATGCTTTCTCATGCTTATGTTTTAGAAATTATGGCCCTAATTGTTTTTTGGTCATACAGTAGAAATAATCCTTCTTGAGTTTAATTGTTAGACTCAAATTATAGCTAGGGGCTATGACTGATGATGAAGTGAAATAACTTGTCACAGAGCCTCCTTGAGCTCAGCTGCAAAAAACATCCAGAATCCCAAATACTGAGAAAAGAATCCAGTTTTTTTTTTCTCATGTTGACACTTTGAAAGAAAGATGTCAGTCTGCAGATTCTGAACATCGACATTCTTGATGCTTGACTTGCTGTCTCCATGTGTGCAAAATCAGTTTCTTATGTATCTTCCCCACCAAGTGCACCCAGAACCATGAAAGCATTGTGGTAAAAGCCTTGTTATCCTCCTTTTCTGAATGTTATAAAACCTGTCTGCATCCAGGCTGGCTCCCCTAAACCTAGAAGATAGTTTTCCATCCTTTCCCAACTATATTTCCAATTATAGCACAAAACCAAGCAGTGAGGTTGAAGGCTCAGATATAAAGCAAAGCCTATCAGAAAATGGAAAGAATCACTTGGAAGTGATGAAAACACATGGCAGTTTTGTTACTAAGAGAGTCATGCTTACTGTCATAGATTCCCAAACTTCTGGCTGTTAAATCGTTCCTGCGACTTTCCAAGCTTTAGATCACAGACTGCTCTGCTGTACCTCCTTACATCACTGGCTTGTATGATTTTCTTTTATAATCTCATATTAAGGCATATTTGGGCAGAAAAGTCCCCTTTTTCTCACCCTTGAATCTATTGGTGAGATCGTTTTAAAGACTTGGTTGGCAGATACATGAAGGGTAACTGCCACTTGTGTCCTCGAAAGTCTCCTGTCATGGCTTCATTTATAATGTCAGTTGTGTCCTGTCAGTCATGTCTAGTTTCTAATTGTGCATTCTTGCATGTTGAATACCAGGCTTCTTACTCATAACTGCCCTGTCAGGTTACAATCCTTCGTTTTGTGATTGCTTTTTTTTTTTTTTTTGTCTGTTTTCCCATAGGATAAATTAGTTTATGACATACTTAAAACATACCAAGGTGTGTTTCTTTGCAGCAAAGAATGAGCTGATTTTGTAATCAATAATTTTATTTTACAGCTTTTCCTCCTAAGTGTAGCCACTTTGAAATAACCAAGGTCTTCAGAGAGCACCTATCTTGCTGCTCTCTTCGTATTCCCATTTTATTTCTCACAAAATCTTTCACTCTCAAGCTGATTCGTAGTTCATTTGCAACTCCAAAATTCTGTTGCAAGCTTTTATATATCATAAAGAAAACCTCATTGTAAAAATACCTGAGGCAACAAAAGGTAATGTAGTGATACATCCTAGTAATCCGCACATTCTTTCTTCTTCTGCAATAAAACTGATCGGCAGGGGTTCAATTGCCATACCGCATCCCAGAGATGGAGTATGAGAAGATACAAAACTCCAAAGAAAATGGAGCCAAGTCTGAGTTTCAGGGAAAAACAACCAGTTTCATTTAGCATCAAATACTGCAGACAGCCACAGGCACAAATGTGCATTGCTGGTTTTTTTCTTTCTGTTTCTGGACTGCCAAGAAAATATTATTATCCACCCCTAGTTCAGTGCCTGTTTTATTGATTGCATTGTTCCAGTCAGGCATTTTATAGATTTTACACAGCAAAGGCAAAATATTACCCTTAAGAAAGTCTCTTCCTGAACAAAAAAAAACTGTTATTCTGACTCTTGGGCATGCTGAGTGAGCCAAAATAAGCAATGACAAAAGAGTGACACATAATCTTGTGAAAAAAAAAATTGAAAATAATGTCTTTTTTTTTCTCTAGCTAGAACAATATCACAGCATGCCTAGTGCTGCCTTAATCCAAAACAGAGTAATTATGAGTGATGTATACCCAAAAATTCTACAGTAGAGTAATGCTTAACTTGTTGTAACTTGTAACTTGCTAACTTGCACGTGAAGTGGGTTATTCTGTGACCCTGGGCAATTTCACATATTTCCCAGGCTAGATTATATTTCCACATAATTGAAATAAAAATTAATGTAGTGAATCTCTTTAATTTGACTGTCAGTCTCCTATCACTTAGAATTTGATGTATCATTTTAGCTCTGGAAATCTGGCAGCCAGACACAAATGTCCCTAAAAATGTCCAAAGGGGAAAAAAAAAAAAAAAAAAAAAGATAGACCTCCTTCTCGAACAAGTGTTTGTGTCATAGGAATGCTTTATCAGTCTTGGGGGGAAAATCCCCACTCTCATATATTAAAACAGCTCACAGGTAACATTGCTATTACCACTATTGGCATATCTACAACTAGCTGATATTAGCCCCTTTTAGGGCCATACCTGAAAAATTTATCCAGCAAATCAGACAAAAAAAAAAAAAAAAAAAAAAAAAAGGAGAAGAAGAAAAGAAGGAATAAAAGAAAAAACAATATTCAAGGTAAACCANGAAGAAAAAGAAGAGGGAGAGGAAGAAGAAGAATTTCTCCATTCTATAGATTTGCTGAGACTAAATCCAATAAAGGCCAACTTTGGAGAAGAATGAGAAATTAATCCACTACAAATCTAATATTTTTTACCGTATTTGGGTCTTTGTTGCTCACCACTGTTGTATCTAAGCATAACAACACATCTGTTGTCACAAAACCTCTATATTATTTATGATTCCCTTCTTCCCTCCTATTCAAATGTGAGAAAAATCAACAGATTGCAAACTTAAAGAGTAACTTCCTGCTGATTCCTAATTTAAAGCACATTGTGGGAGAAAAGGCCATAGAGAAACTTCAACCTCTTTCATTAAGAAGCCATCCTAAGGCTAGGCAGCATGGTGGCAATTTATCTGTTACTCTTCCCTAATAGCACACATCTGGAGGAGTGGGGCAGGCAGCAGGCACCTGCTCTGTCTTTTCTTGCTTCCTATGATTTTCCAACTAGGCTCGCAGCATGAACAATGTACATGAGGCTCTCCAGACTGAGGCAACTCCATGTGAGCCAGAGCCATGAATAGAGCCATGAATAGACAAGCCTTCAAATATTCTGAAGATCATTCAGGAGCTGTGCGGCAATGGAGCTCAGCTCCTCAGGTCGAGGTGTTGGTCTGACATTCGAAACACCACAGTTAGGTGGAAGCAAAATTAAAAAATAAAGGAAATAGTAGCTCTTGAAGATCAGTGGATTCTAGCGCCCCCAAAGAAGCCTAGTCCTGACTGACCAGGAGCAAAGATATGCAATATATCATAATTTTGTGAAGTTTGGAAAATAGGTATGCTACCATGCATTAAAGCAAGCAATTATGTTTGTAACCAAGACACGCCAGGCACAGTGCTGCTCTGTTTGCCTGTGCTCTTGTTTTCATGCCCAGAGCAGGGTCTAAATTGTCTAAATTGTTCTAGCTGAAAAACAAAATTGCCTCTCCCTTCATTTCTCCTAGTGCTCTTTAAGGACAAGTGATGTTACTTTCTCATTAAAATGTGCCATGTAGCTAAAAATGTTATCAAGCCTCTGACTTTTGATTCCTTTTTACTTCCGAGGATCTTATGTGTGACACACAAAAAGCTATGTAGATGTGAATTAATCAACAGAGAGAGAGATCTGGTTTTGGGGAATTTCTACATTGTGCTCATGTAGTAATTAGAACTGTCTGATCACTACTTGAAAAGCATACAATATTGTTATCATCACATTTGACAAGTAATGTTTGAGTAGCTGGCTGGATAATAAAATAAATGTTAGCCAGCACATTTGAAGAACAACAGAATTTGTTTTCCAAATGCATTATTCAAGAAGCAATTTTTCACCAATTTTAGAGGTGATATTTGGCAAAGTACAAGACTAAATATTGTTCATTATTGAGGCATATTTTGGTATTTCTGCTGTTTTGTAAATTTGTCATTCTGCAGCATGTTTGAAAAGTTCTGCGAACATGGCCTCAGGCTGTCAAACTTTGTTCTTTTAGAGCTGTTCATTTTTAATCGAGTGCAAGGATGGTTTTATAATTCAAAAAATGCCAAGAATATTACAGTTCCAAAAAGAATATTTGCTCGCTTGCTGCAGAAGTACTATGAATTTTATTCATTTCTGAAAATACTTTCAGTGTCAGGTAACCAACCAAACAAACAACATAACAGTTTGTGTTCAACCTGATGTAAAATGTCAGAGCAAAAGTCAAGAAATACAAGGTGCTCCCCTAACACATTCTGACATTAACAATTTTTGATTTTATGAATGTGCCCTATAGCTTATAGATTTTTTTTATTTCTTTGTTTTCTTGTGCTTTTTTTTCCTCTTCTTTAACACTGTATGTTGACAATTACATTTCTAGTAGATTATATGAGCTGTTTTCATCTGAGAACATGATTCTTGAAAGATTTAAGCTGGCAACATTTTGGTGGTGGCTGAAAGAGTAGTATGGTCCCCCAACACATGACTTTGAACATCTGCCTCATTCCATTGCTGGCAGAGTCAGTTCTGGGCTGGCATTTTGCTGCTTGATGAACTGAGATCCAAGGACCTAAGACACTCTGGCTTTAAGAAGGGGTAGCAGAGCCAAGATGGAGAAGCAGTAGATTGTCTTGTCACTCTGACCACATCTGGGGGCACTGCAAACTGGGGGACAATGGATAGTAGATGGAATCACCCCCCCTCGCTCCTCCCTCCCCCAGCAATACCACTGACACAAGGAATAGCCCTCCTATATCCTTTTAAAAGCAACAACAGCAGCCAACCTGAGCATCCTAGGTTTTAATGAAATAGGTAGCAGGATCACAGATGATTTTCTGTGATGATAGAGATGATGAATATTAAGTAGTACTGTTCTGTGCTCAGACTGAAATACCTGATCTGAAAGAAATGCTTACTTTTTCTGAAACTTCTCTGCCTTTAATAGCTACCAACCATCATAGGTAGTTTTGATCTTCTTCCCTGAATCTATAAGCGTCTTCTACAATATCATCTATTTCTGGCAGCCTTTGTTCCTTGATATATTATCAGCTATCTCGAGCATCACTGATACTCAGTCTATGCTAGCAAACCTTAAAGACTGCCCTTTGAAAGTATAATCAAAGTGATCAACTGTAAACTAGTGACTGAGGAAGACAAAAACATTGAAAATAAGTGCTCAGAAAATAATATACTTCATCATCTCGCTGACAAATTGTTTAACATTGTTGTCTGAGTTGTCATCAGCTTGACTTAAGTTGATCATTTCCCTGCCCCAAGCTTCATCTCCTTTATGCTAACCTGATAGCTGATACCAGACAGAGGACGTCTCTCCAAGTTTTGAGGCTTTTCACAAGGCAGAGGTATCACTTGGGAATATTGGGTTGTTATAGAAAGCATCCTTTAGATGACTGGGAATGTGGAGGGATTCCTCTGTCCTGTTTTTCCCAGTTGGTGTAATCTTGAAACAGCAAACTTGATCAATCCTTTCTTCAGTTTGCTTCCACTGGCTCTTTGTTAACTGCAGGTTAAAGGGATCTGGCTTACTAGTTCTGGTCACACAAACATATTTTCTTATTCTTCATATTCTTCCTCTAAAATTGGTAAAAATGTCTAGGCTGAAATACAACACAGCTAAATAAAAGCTGTTCCATGGCTTTTAATATGCTCAATCATTTCTTAGCCAGAATATAATCAGTAGTAACATCACACCTTGGCAGAAATTCCATATTATCAATATTAAGAGGATGTTTGTACATTATAGTCTGCATTATGTGTAATAATTTTGCCAGCAACCACTACAATTATAATTGGTTGACTTGATGACAGGATAATTTGGAAATGATATGCCATATATGTTCAGATTTCATGCAAGCATATATAAACCTATCAGCTTTGATAAACTCGTGGTATCTTAAATCACAGCTGGTTTTTCCTCATGTGATCAGTTGAAAAGGACAAAACATTTCTTTACTACTACCATAAAATAAATTATGATCTATAAACAGGCCAAATTAAATTTATAGTTGGATGGTAGTACCTTTTTGATTTTGATTTTAATGATGCTCAGCAAGTCACTGCTTTGTATAAATTAAGACAAAACAGAATGTTTACAATGTTTCTCACATTCTACAGTACCTAACGTAAATTTACAATGGTTCTTGAGGGACTTCCTTTCGCATAAGTATAAATGTTATTACAGCCATTAAAAATACGTGATGAATTTCATATTTATCATTTTTCTATTAGGTATGAATATTGATTATTTAGCACAATATTTTGTTCTCTGAACTTAGAAAGTTATTCTGTATACCACTGGGCTATAAACCAAGTGTAGTCCAACAGTACTTAACACTTGGTTTGAAATGTCAGCTTCTTCAATCACCCTAGAGGATGAAAACGTTCATATTTAAGAGAAATATTTCAGGTAACTCAGGTATCTTCAGAAAAATAAAGCAAATGTAAGATGAAAATTAAATAAGCATGTGAGTTTGCATATGCAACTCATACCTTTTTTTAATTCTCATTCATGAAATTTGAACGCAATGCTTGCGGTAAACCACAGAACGCATATTCATAGTAAAGCTGTGTTTTCATTAAATTTATATATATTTAATATCATTTTGTGAAAACCGTCTATTTCACACATAAAAAGATCATATTATTCTTTCAATAAAAACTAGTTTGTTTCAGTCTTATGATATGTTTTGCACATCTTTAAAAATGATTGGATTAAACGTCATTATAGTATCTGAAACAGCTTCACAATTGCTTTCATTTCCCTTCACTTAATCTAGTAAACAACCCCGTACCATCATTACGTCTGCAAGTGACAGTTCATCATCATTTGAAAATTATTTGAAGATTGTTAAAAATAATGAAAAATGTAGGATACTTACCTTGAAAATTGACTCCTGCTGCTTTCCTGAGATTATAACATCTTGTTACGTATTTATGACTTGTGAAGAATATTCTTGTTCAGGCAATAAAAATAAGTTTGAATTTTTTCATTAGCTCTTCCACTGATACAGACATGGGCAAAATATATTATGTATCTTCAGTGGTAAATTACACAGACAGGCAAGTTAACAATATTAAAAAAGTGAAAGCATTGAAGAATGAAGCTACTGCATTTCTGACTACATTTATTGTATGCTGGCATAGTGTGAAGTGGAAAGAAGGCATCAGTGTCTGTAGTGAAATGCTGGATTAACAACCAGGAGTCTTTACTGGAACTGTTGTGATATTTGAAGATGTGTGATGTTTTGTTCCCATGTCCATACAAGGTGGAAGCAAAACATTGTCAAAGCAGCGGGATCTGGAAAACATCTGAGTTCTGTACAGCTTACTGTTCTTTCTTGTAGAGTTACAGACTGGCAATGCAACTCACTCTTTACCTGCTACTCCTGAAAGATAGAGCTGAATGGCGTCTGAGTAAATTCATCCTTAGGAGCAAGTGCAAGGAGTTGTTGAGAGAGATCCTGGAACTGAAGAGTGAAACATGCTGCCACCTCTCAAAAACACAAGATATAAAATGGGTTCAACCAAGCCAATGTCCCAAAGCATATCTTCTTACTAGTCTGTATGCCATTCATATAATACACTTTGTGAAGTTCCAGGTACTCATTTTGTACCTTTTACAAATAAAGCTACCATGGAGTGCTCCAGAACAGCTGTCTTTTCTCATCCTAGCATAGAAGGGTAAAAATCTGCAGAGCTACTGTGTGTCCTGGTCTGAGGACTTTCTCAAGAGAATTGTTTTGGTTGATTGGTTGTTTATTTTCTTGGTTAAACAAAACTAGCTGATTTAAGAGAATGCACCTGGGCTGGGAAGCTGTAATGTCATTAAATGCCTTATGTTTTGACACAGCGTACAACAAATTGGCATGGCTTTCTTGTCCCATATTTGGGTGTATTTCATGCCCATCTGCTTATTTTCTTTGATGTACCCAGTAATAACTGGCAGTCACTTGAGTCTCTTAGCTATCATCTGCACAAATAAAACCTGACACTGCTTTCATAAAATAATGTCAATAGTATATCAAATTCTCCAACATATTCCCTACACAGCTGCGCCAAATGACAGAAACAAAAACTGCCTTCAAATATAATTTATAAAATCATAAAAGGAGCAAACTGTTCTACCATTTAAAAGCAAAGCTTAGCTAACTTGTAAACAAGATGACAAATCACCAGCAGGTTGGTTTATGTTTTCTTCCAGGACAGGAAAGGTCACTGCAAACCTTTTTGCCTCCTCTGATACCTCCTTACCAGAGGCAACAGAAACACAAGAATAATCTATGAAAAGACTCATCATCAAAAAGAAAAACATTTTTACACTTGTCCCAACTTAGAAAAAAAATAGTTGCAGATGAAGATGGATCCAAGTATTTTACAAACACAATAAGTTCTATTCTCCTATATTTTAGGTAAACCACTGGAAATGACTAAAAAATAAAATTTAATGCTTTCTGAAAGTAATATGTACTCGTTTGTCTTGGAACATACACGTACATATATAGACATGATATCCTAAGAAATTATTGAGTGAGGACTCTTTCCTGTCAATGACTACTGAACAGTTATTTAGCACTGTCTTGAATGGGGACTGTATGCTATAGCTATAACTAAATACTATTTATTTACGCTTAACACAAAATTAAGTTGTAGTTTTCTTTATTATGTAACTGCTTCTGAAAGGACAGGAAAGAACATGGGAAAATGGAAGACTGTAGAATAATTGCTGCATACCTCCTCATGGCCTCACACAGCTAGGTGCTGAGGAATCATGAGTTGCCCTCTCCTACGGATATGAACTCGTCACTGATGTCCCAGGGACCTCCCAGAACTTCCCTGATGTGCAGCAATTCTTAATTGCCTCTCAGCCTCTCAGTATGATTTCACTCATCGCAGTGAGACCCTGATCTTAATCTGAATCTCCGTATGCCACTGTAATGTAAATAATTAATAGGAACAATAATAAGCGACTTACTTCTATTCCTGACAATGACAGGGTTTGAATTCAGATGAAAAAATAATATGCCAGCAGCCAGTTTTTAGCCTTAGAGAGTAAGACAGATCTTGCCTTTGATTTGTCAGACATGATACTTACACTGCAGTGTGCTGTATTTATGAACTCCACTGTTAAGTAGCATTTACCATGACTAATGTCGGAGAATATAAAGAACACTTGTTCATAGAGGCGTCTTGCAATGTTAAGATTTACCAACAATTTGGCACTGTGAACATGAGGGGATTTAGTTAGCAGCCCTCATTAACTGTTACTGTATGGACTGACAATTACACGGAGACTTCAGCAGATGTTCTTTATCTATAAAGAAATATTTTATGAAGCAGCAATGTGCCTGATAACATCAATCTGGACTTGGCTTTTCCCTGTTCTCTTTCTGCAAAACAGGGCAAAATACTGTTCATAAATGGAACAAGTTTTTAAACTTATAAACAAAGCGGGTTCTTACTTTCTCAGTACAAGTCAGTTGGTGGAATTACAATGACCAATTACCTAGGAATAATGTACATCTTCAAGCCCAGAAAATTGTAATTATCTTAATTGGTTGGCTCAGCTAGGGACTATGACTCCAAAATATATTACCTTCCATCCTACCAAGCAATTAAGTAATTTTGCATCAATTTTGAGCTGGTGACATATTTTTTCATCTATCTAGTGAGTTTTGAGAGTTAGTCTGTTTTCTTCTACTTCTGTTCAGGAAGAATAGATATCAAGACAGCCCCATTATTAATTCACAATGCACCAAAGGAGCTGTGGACTACACTGTTGACTTGAGAAGACAAAAATATATTTCTATAAAAAGTTCAAAGTGATGCAACCTGGCCTTTAAAATCTTTCTCTTTGCAGTGTGACCCTTTGAGTTACATTTTGCTGGTTTATATGGCAGCTAATTATAACAAGCTGATGTTGCAACACAGAAATATTGACACAAATATTTCTTCATAGTTCTTTCCCACCTTCAACATCCTAGAAAGCCAGCACATGTGGTCCATGAGATAATATCTTGATAAATTGTAAAGGCCAATAAAATAGGATCTTCTGGGCCGTAGGGTCATTGTTATTGGATATCTCTAAGGATAGGCCAGACAAGTTTTTGTTAAGCATAGCATTAACTGTATTAATAGCAGATCCTGCCTATGGGCAGAAGTCAATGACTGGATGACGTTCCCTTCCTCATTCTCTGACTTGTGTGAGTCAGTTTCTCAAATGGTGTGAACTCTTTGTTATTTAATCTACAACATTTTCCTTAGGTATTTGATAATAAAAACAACTAGTAATGGAACTTGCTAAATGACATTTCTTATGCCTTCCTTCCTCAAGAAAGCAACAGTAACTCTCATATATTATTAATGTAAGGAGAATCGTAGGGACAGACTGAAAATTCATGCAAGGTGAACTGTCATTACACATAATGTGATTCATGAAAGAAGGGCAAATTTTGGAGATGAAAAAGTTTCAGAAAGTACTATGGATTCACAGGTTAAGTAGCAGTTGGTGTGCATTTAATTTATACCTACCCACTGGTACTGGCCATGGGTAGACAAATTAAAGTCCATGACACTAAAATTATCCATTTATTTCTCAACATCCTTTTGTACAATCATTCTACCCGTGCCTTTGAATTGTAATGATTCCTATCACAATCATTCCTCTGCTACATGAGCTTTCTAGCTAGTCTTAAAAGGATTTTTGGAATAATTGCTAATTTAATGCAATTTCTTTCATCGTAAGGTTTAACAGAAAAGTCACACACAGAGCTGCTTTTATTGGTTTTATTGTCTTTTGTTTTTCAAAATATTCAATGTTCTTAGAGTTTTTCAAAATATTCAGTCACCAAGTTCTGTAGCTGCTCTCATAGAAACTTCCCTATTGTGTGCAATCTAGATAATTTTTCAGCGTTTCTCAGATTTATGTAAATACAGCCAGATACTAAATTATCAATCATTCAGGTATTTTTCTTTATGTATACATGCATAGATACATATGCCTACTTAAAATACTTTTTTCATGAATGTTCTTTCATGAATGCCAGTAGTGTAACAAAGATCCATTACTTATCTTGAACTGTAATTTTAGTATATCTTAAAATAATTATTATGGAAAAGATTTTGTGAACCTCGATGGGACGCACCCATGTGTGCTGAGGGAGCTGGCAGAAATGATTGCCAAACCACTCTCTATCATCTTTGAAAGGTCATGGAGAACAGAAGAGGTGCGTGAAGGCTGGAGGATAACCAATATCACTGCAGTCTTCAAAGAGAGCAAGAAGGAGGATCTGGGAGACTACGGGCCAGTCAGTCTCAGCTCTGTCCCTGGGAAGGTGATGGAAAAACTTGTTCTGGACTGGAAGAGAAGAAGGCTATCAGGAGTAGTCAACACAGATTCACCAAGGGGAAATCATGCTCGATCAACCTGATAGCCTTCTGTGATGTCATGACCAGCTGGATAGACAAGGGGAGAACAGTCGATGTTGTCTACCTTGACTTCAGCAAGGCTGTTGACACTGTCTCCCATAACATCCTTGTAATGAAGCTTAGAAAGTGCGGGATAGATGATTGGATGGTGAGGTGGATTGAGAACTGGCTGACTGGCAGAGCTCAGAGGGTTGTGATCAGCAGTGCAGAGTCTGGTTGGAGGCCTGTAACTGGCAGTGTTCCTCAGAAGTTGGTGCTGGGTCCAGTCTTGTTCAACATCTTCATCAATGACCTAGATGAAGGGATGGAGTGCACCCTCAGCAAGTTTGCTGATGATACAAAGCTGGGAGGAATGGCTGATGTGCCAGAAGGCTGTGCTGCCATTCAGCAAGACCTGGACAGGCTGGAGAGCTGGGCAGAGAGGAACCTGATGAGGTTCAACAAGGGCAAGTGTAGAGTCCTACACCTGAGGAGGAATAACCACACATGCATCAGTACAGGTTAGGGGATGACCTGCTGGAAAGGACCTCTGCAGAAAAGGACCTGGGTGTCCTGATGGACAACAGGCTGGCCGTGAGCCAGCAGTGTGCCCTTGTGGCCAAGAAGGCCAATGGTATCATGGGGTGCATTAAAAAAGGCGCAGCCAGCAGGTGGAGGGAGATGATCCTACCCCTCTACTCTTCTGGTGAGGACACATCTAGAACATCATGTCCAGTTCTGGACTTCTCAGTTTGAAAAAGACAGAGAACATCTAGAGAGAGTCTACTGGAGGGCCACAAAGATGATAAAGGGTGTGGAGCATCTCCCTTACAAGGAAAGGCTCAGAGACCTGGGTCCAATCAGCCTGGAGAAGACTGAGAGGTGATATGATCAATGTTTACAAATATCTAAAGTGTAGGAGGCAAATGGATGGGGCCAGGCTCTTTTCAGTGGTGTACAGCAACAGAAAAAGGGGCAATGGCCAAAAATTGGAACACAGGAAATTCCACACAAACATGTAAGAACTTCTTCATGGTGATGGTGATGCAAAAGGATGCCCAGGGAAGCTGTGGAGTCCCCTTCTCTAGAAGATATTCGAGACCCCTCTGGACGCCTACTTGCATGACCTGCTGTAGAGAGCCTGCTTTGTTAGGGGGGTTGGACTTGATGATCTCTAGACATCCCTTCCAACCCCTGTAATTCTGTGATTAACTTTGCCCTTTCATTTCTATCCTGGTGTTATCTATTACAATTGTTGCCATTGTCAATGTGTACTTTTTATGTGTATTTGTATTTACAGTATTTATGCAAGAGAAAGACTTTTACTACTTCCTCTGCTTTTCCCTCTTCCCTTTCTTCCTCAGTCTTCCTGTTCTCTGCTATGATTCTACATTCTCCCTTGTTGCAGTTCTGGAACTTACTGAACCACCCTTCATCCTCTAGAACCGGACTGAATGACACCCTGAAAACCAGGTGTGATCTGACTACTGTTCTGGCTTTGATCAGGAGATTGCATTTGATGATGTCCAGAGCTTCCTTGCAATCCTGAATTATTCTGTGATGCTATGGTCTCATAAGCACTTCAACTATTCATGCAAATGCAATCCAGCTTTTTTGCTGTTGTTGGGTTAGGGAGTTATAGCATGTAAGATGCTTGTGTTCAAAGAGCACAAGTGACAGCAATGGTTGGTACTGGGGGTGTTCTCCCCTCTCTGTGCGAACTGCCAGATGGGCTCCTTGAACCTTGTGGAACTGCAGAGCAATGTGCAAGTAGGCTGGGATACAGGCTGTCATCCCTGACTGTTCTTTCATACAACCTCTGTCTCATTCAGTGCCTTATACAGAGAGGGTTCTCTGCACTTTTTTTCTCCCCTATTATTTTCTATGTAACTCCACCCTTAGTTCAAGCCTTCCCCTGGAGATAGAAACAATTGTCAAAGATTGTTGTTTTTTTTTTTTTTCCTGCAGCGTACAATGCTTTACTATATGCTAATGGCAGCTTTGAGGCAATCCTTAGGAATAAACCTGTCTACGGCTTTTGTGCAGCATTCAATATTACATCGTGCATTAAAGCCCTCTGTGAGACAGTCCTTGAGAATAAAGTTGTCTCCTATATGAACAGATAATACAGACATGTAGATTTTTGGGTGAATATAGACATGAGCTGGGTCTTCCACAGAGACTCCGCATTATGCTACCGATGTGGAGGAAGAGAGGTGCCCTCCGGCTCTACACCCTGTATTGTCCCCACTGCTTTCCAGGAGGCTGGCACGTCCCTTTCACATCCTCATCCTATTGCCCTCAAGGAGATCTGGACCACCTGGGCACTGTGCTGTTTAGTATCTTAGAAAATCAGTTCTTCTACATACCATGCAGGAAAAAAAGGACTCTTTTATTGTCTTTCCACAGACATCACAGAAAAGCACTTGGGAAAAGGGAACCTTAATGTAAGAACCAATTCATCCAATTCATTGCAGTTAGTTAAGGGTTTTTTATGTATCCTAGTGACTTTATCATGTAACACAAGCCTTACAACATTTTTCTTAACTGCCACAGTTCAATTTTGTTACTTAACAGTACTCTGGATCTCTAGGTAATTTTCTTACTAGAAAGCTGAGAAGTCTTCAATCATTATCCCATATTGCTGAACGATATTTTACAATTCTAAGACTCTAACTTAAAACTATTGGCCTACAGGGCTCAGACACTAACACCTGTAAGACCTGCTGAAAACCCAGAAAGGAACAACACTTTTATGAGTAAAAAAAGATGTTAACAAAAGGCTGTAGTTTTGTAATACTTTTTAAGAATTTTAAGAGTTGATTGATGCTGGAATAACTGTGCACCATAGCATATCTTTTGCCTTTGGCAATTGGAGAAGGAGACTAGTTCAGAGCTGAAATTTCTGCATCAAAGAGTGGAATCTCAAAAGATTTGGTTATGCTTGGATAATGATCATCTTAAAAATTCAGTGAATACTCTACTTCAGGCATGGCCATACAAGGCGGATCCTTTTTTTATTTTTTTCTTAACCCAATGCTATTACTTTTTCAGAAGGTGAGTTGAAAGAAATGTTTCACCCTCCTTTACAGAGTTCCTCTGTTTTTTATTTTTATATTTTTTTTTATTATTTTGAGTTGGCTTATTATTATTAAAATAACTAGCTTATTAGTAACCTTTTGATTTTCAGCTAAATCTTTGTGAGATGTATTTCCCTTAACAGTTATGTTAGAAGTTGCTGCAAGTAAATTGCATGTCTACACATCAGAAAACAAATAAACCCTGCGTTAACACTTGTGAAAATCAAAGTACTCATTTTTACAAAGCAGCTATCATTATCTTCTTCCAGATGGTAAGACAAGATTACTTTAAAGACATCATCTTAAAAAGAAGCAAGTGTCTGTTCATATCTACTTCATTAAGCCATTTTTTTTTTCAGCTAGGTCTACTCTAACCTATATTTTAAAAGTTT
This sequence comes from Penelope pileata, assembly GCA_013396635.1. NCBI lineage: Eukaryota > Metazoa > Chordata > Aves > Galliformes > Cracidae > Penelope > Penelope pileata. Next base: position 291,561 of record WBMW01005877.1, read on the forward strand.
TAGTCTATTGTTAAACATTATTTCTATGAAATTACATCAACTGTAAACCAGGGCTATACTCATGACTTAGATCTTAATACAATTTATCTTTTCAAGTATCTTGGATCATCTACAGAATGTCCAGTCTGCGTATATGCCAGCATAGAAGGCTGACATATTTACACATTCTATTCATTAACAAAAAACTATAACTTGTTTCCTTTGATTAACACAAAATTATATTAATGTCTTCTAGGTCAAAGATTACTACATATCCTATATATGTGCATTATACATAGTAAAGTACATACATTACACAGCAACTCAGTAAATAGGATGGAAGATACTGTAAACAACTTCCTGGCCCACACATTTCTTTCCATGAAAACTGTGTGCTATTATGAGTGTGCATGTGAGAGGAGAGATAAGGGGAAGACTGGTGTGCATCACTGGGTCTCATCCCAGTAAGGATCTGCCTATTGCCCAAGATATGGGGATTTGAGGGCACTCTATGGTGAGTTAGGATGTAGTCTCCTGTTTTAGAAGGAAAAAGCTTCAACTTTATCTCATGCTTCTCAGAACTTCTAATTGTATTGTTTAAAAAGACCTCAAAATTGTTTCCTAATTTGAGGAGCTATGTAAATCCTGATTGTGTTTTGATCTCATCCACAGACTTAAGTGTTCACCTCAGTTTTAAATTGGGTGAAAGATGAAGAGCATTTTTCTAATTAGACAGTGTAGATTCTGAAAAGACTTTCCTGAGGATATTTCCTGAGAAACTTGATTAGACATAATTAATTATGTCTGAACAACTCAGAGTGTTACAGACATTAAAAAAAAAAAAAGAAAGAAAGAAAAAGATAGAATGATATAGAATGATGACCTGCTGCCTTTTTTGTTGATGTTGTTTGTTTTGTTTTCTTTCGAAGCAAAACTAAAATGCATAATTGCAGGAACAGACCTGCAGGTGGTGAGGTTCACAATAACTGAGTTGCTATTGAACATGTAGCCCAGCTATGAAAAAATCTTTCATTAGCATACAATAGCAAATAGACCAAGGGATGAGAAAACCTTTGCAAATCCTAAAGACATTTCTAACAAAGTTAAAGAAGTACAATGTGATTGAACCAAAAGATCAATACTGTTGTAGATCCTTTGCCTAGGGTTATTAGACTTAATGAGCCAATAAATGCTAATAGATCAAAGACTAGTTTGGCCTAAAAGCTTGAAGCAATTTCCTAAATGAAACAACTGACATCCCTAGAGTTACACTACAGTTGATGATTTCTCTGGCTCAAAATTTCAGTTGAATTCCATGTACAAGGGCTGCTTCAAAAACAATGCCTCCTTTTTGTTTTTTTGTTTTTTTTTTTTGGTCTCACAATGTCAGAAGCGGATGTTGGTGGTATGGCAGTAGAGGTTGAACCTTCTCACCAATATTCCACTACATTTTGTTGCCGTGCAACAGCTGGCAGCAGAGGGGCAGTCTGACCAAATGGCGTCTGACATGGAAGTGCAGATGAAGCAAGGGGGTGGAACTGAATTCCTCCATGGTGAAAAATGGCACCGATTGACATTCACTGATGTTTGCTGAACATTTCTGGAGACCAAATGGCAGATGTGAGTGCAGTGAGGCAGTGGGTGGTGACAGCAATGTGAAAGAAAAGCCATGTTCCAGACTGCCATGCGTAGCTGTCATATCATGAAATGAAGAGTGTCTCAATCGACTCATTCCCACAAATCATCTAATGATGATGGCTATGTTGAAAAGTAGTGTTTTTTGCTGAGAATTTGCTCTATCAAATACTGTTATTGTGCTCTTTGTTGTAGTTTCCATGGAAGTAAACAGAAGGTATTACTTTCAGAGCAATCTATGTATAGGGCAGCTCACCAAAAAAAAAAAAAA